>JANRMJ010000079.1:9261721-9277428 GCA_025584955.1 Alethe diademata | reverse complement strand
CAGGGCAGGGAGATTGGAACTAAATGATCTTTGTAAGGTCCCTTCCAACCAAACCATTCTACAACCCTATGATTCACGCAGAAAACCTGCATTAACATCATTCTGCACGTGCCAAAGTCCTTCCCTGCCATCCCCGTTCTGAGCAACAGCAAAAGTCAGACTGAGATTTCTGTGAACTCTCCACAAAGAACAGAAAGTTCCCAACAGACCTTCCACCTCTCAAACATTTCCTCTCCACTCTGCAAAGAAGCCCAGAGAACACATAACCACTGGCTGATTTATTAGAGACATATGATATCAATTATAGTTGTTTATTCTGATTTTCCCTCTAAGTTTCTCCAGTTACCACCCAAACTGGACACACAGTGCTGCTCTGCACTGTAACCTGCCCCAGCTGGCTATGCTTTAGTGGCAAATAGAGCAGTGTCTTGGCAGTTGCAAAGCACTCTGTGACTAAAAGACACTTGAAGATTCACTTCATCCCCACCTTCAGCAGCAACAGAAAAGCACAATATTGGCAGGCACAGGGCTGCAGTGCTACACAAGAGACTGCCTGGGCTCCTGAGCACCCACATCCCAGCAGGCACCCAAAAAAGCTGCAAAGGGGAGAGGGAACAGGACCACTGAAAAATTCTTGAGACTCTGTACCCCACTTGTACATTAACCTGCTGGCTCTCAGATGGAGCAGCTGTCTCTTACTCTTCACCTGTGCTGTCTACAGTACTGTTAGGTGAAGGGATAAGGTCAATACACAACCAACAAATTGACATAAATTACAGCCATTACCATAACACCTCACACAGCACGGACTGCACATCCCCACCCTTAATCACTGTGCATGACCGGCTCACTCAGAAGGGATCTGTGGTAACTGCAGATCACAGGCAGAGCTTGAGCAATAGTGGCATTTTGCTTTGAAGCAGGCAAGCAATATGTAGGGCTGTATGAATAGACATGTTTTACATGTGCAAGACTTAGAGTCATCCTTCCCCCCCTGCCCACACTGGCACACAGCTCATGGACGTATCCTAAATGGACAAACTGCTGAGAGCTTGAAGATAACACAGAAAAAAGCACAGAAAGGAGTAAACTGCAAAGCAAGTGGGTTAGTTTCAGGTGAAAACCAGAGGGTACATTAAAGCAGTTCCAAAATGTATAAAAGACTGCTACCAAGAGCAAGTGGACAAGCTGCTCTTCACATCCTCAACAACAAAAAGAGGATCCCTGAGGGCCACACAGGGAAGTTGAGGTTGGACATCAGGTGTAACAGATAAAACTAACCACTCACTATTCCACCAAAAAAGCATAACAGTAAGGAGGTAAATCGGTTTTCTGAAAATTTTCCATGGTCTTGTATATCTCAGAAGCTCTCTGCTTTACTTATTTAGAGGTATGCACCCCTGTTAATCTTCACAGGCACTTACTGTTAAAAATTGGAAACAATGTATTTTTCCAACTTTACTGCAAAACAAATGCCCATGTTACAATCTTGGTCAACTTGTGGCATTAGGAAATATCAATAGAAGGAAGGGATTGGATTGCTAAAATGAAGGATGCAGAAGGTAACGTCCTGAGCAGTGAGAGATTTCAGAGATTAAATAAAGAAACCCAAGGAATGGCAAAGCCCAAGTCCACTGTGCCTGCTCAGGGAAATGTGATTATTGCATGGTTTTTGGAGGTCTTATTGTCGTATGACTTCTGTTTGACTCAGAGAAACAGGAAGCCTCTAATGCAGGATTAAAAGCTAAGAGCAATTTATTCTGTGAGGCAGAACACCTGGAGAAACACAAACATGCTCCTGGAAAGACACAGCAAACACACAGGTGCAGCTGAGAGTGGGAAAGCATCCTGTGCCAGCTGATCTGGCTGCTAATCCACCTGGCTGTTAAAACATACTCCAGATGTATATTTTCCCTAAGCAGAGTGCGTTTTGTGTGAGCTTTCAGCCAGTGGATTCATCCCCTTTCATCTACCACAGTGAAGAGACCTTTTCCTCAGGAATTCATTCTTGTTGGAGACGACCCTTGGTCACAGCTGAGAACCTTTCTAAACTTCCCTTTGGTTATTATTAACATCTTACCATCTACCAGGGCAAGCTGTCATGGATCATCAGTCAGCTGTATTCAAGGTCTCCATGTCAGGTCAGCCCAAGATTAAGCAACCTTGTGGCTGTATGTGCTTATCGGTGTACATTTAATTAACATAAAGAGTTTTAACTTGCAGCTCCCAGCTGCTGTCCAAGTTATGCAAGGTCTACCTCCTCCAAAAGTCACATCCAAACAACAGGCAGCCATCCCATATGCAGACAGGGACACACAGCCAGAAATGGGATATTTCTTGGCTGTGGGCAACGATTTTGCTCAGGTTGGAGAAAGACCCCTGGTGAAGGAAATGCTATAGGGATAAAGGGGATCTGTGTGTGGGAGGAAATCCTGTCCTGTTCTTTAAAATAGGAATTAAAAGCTGGCAGAGGCAAAGCCCAAGCAGCAGCGGTGAGGCAGGCCATGAAGGCAAAGCAGGTCACAGGAGATGGCTGACAAACGTGCCAAGCTTGGATTTATTGGGCAGACTGAAAAGGGCTCAGCCTCCTGTGAGGTAGATGAAAGACCACTCTACACATTCCCCATGGAGACATCTTGGCACTTCAGGAACTCCTGGAATCCCTGGTGTGTGGCTCTGGCACCACACAGACTGCCAGAGAACAGTCTAGAAGGCTATTCTAGGTTGAAGAACTATTAGAAAACTATCAAGAAACATCCAGCAAAGAGGTGCTTAAGGACAACAAACAAGACATCTCCACGCACTCCAGTCACATTCCAGCCAGAGGAACAAGAGCATGCCAGGGTGGAAAGAGCACTAAAAGAGCCCTTGGGAGCTCTGTAATATATGATGATACACAGAGCCTTGGCTGAGTCTAATAATAAGCAGCCACCATGGTGACTCAGAGAGCTCTTTGCTGGCTGGACATGGGAGAGCAGTAGGAAGGAACAGAATAACTGAGGAGCAGGAAGCCCCTGATGAAGGACTGATTGCCCAGAGCACGTTCTTGGAGAAACAGAAACATTTTTTTTCATCTCCATGACATACTTCCATGTCCGGAAAATTCTGAAGTCTGTACTCTCAATACATGCTTAAGAAAGCATGCCATCCTGTGCACACACCCAGCCTGTGGCTCTCAACACACAGCCTGGAGAAGAGAAGACCAGCCAAAAGGTGAGAGGGCAAGAATGATGGAGCACTGGAGATACAACAGTCCAAGCCAGAAGCCAAGCACCTGCACTGCTCTCTCACACATTCTCAACAGCCAGGAAAAATGCTTGGTCATGATGTTTGACCAGGACCTGCTTTCCATCCCTGGGAACATCTGCCAGAACTAGTAATCCCATATCAGAGGAGGTGAAGCATAGAGTGTCCAATAGCACTTGCAACCTTTTTTAGCAATTTTCGCATGCCTGCTGCTTTCACAGCAACCTTCTCCTTCAGCTTAAAATAAATACAGCCCTTCTGAAAGTGCTCAAAGACTACAGAACCACAAAATCATTTAGGTTGGGAAATATCTCTAAGATCAAGTCCAGCTGTAACTATCCAGCCCTTCTTCTACAAAGCCAGAAACTGGATGTATCTGGGAATGCAAACATGGGGGGTGCAAAGACCTATAAAGGGGGATTAAGGCTGTCATCCTGAATTCCAGCACCTGAAAGAGATGCATCTCTGCTTATGATACTGCTGCTATCAATTCAGAGCAAACAGCTTTCCCCTGTGTTTGCAACCATGAGATGTCACATCTTTCTCTTCTCCTGTGTGTGAGGCTTCGTGTATTAAGCTGTGTAATTAAGCAGTGGGTGTTCTACTGCCACAGGGGCTTCTACATCCCATACGAGACCAGGCCAGAGTGGAGCCACATCATCCATCTGCAAAAGGCATTAGCTCTTTCTTCAGACAGGGCTTCTCTGAGCATGAACCCCTCAAGAAGCCTTTTTGTGAGCTCTGGGCTTCACATACCAAGCAAAAAGTGAGGTCTGCTGCCTTCCAGTGAGGTCTCCTGCATTCCAGCACACAGCATGATGCTGCTGCAGCATGTCAGTAGCTGAATTGTACAACCAGCATAGAACCTGACTAACTGAGGGGAACAAACCACGGCTCCAGCTTCACAGTGGGATGGTGCATTCTGCACTGGCTGCACAGCTCAAGGAGCGTGGCTCCCCAGGTATCTCTGCTGTGTGGTCCACCTCTCAGTTACAGACACCAGCTACACCACGAAAAGGGCAGAATTTGGGATAATGTTCTCATTTATATGGATGCCAAGAATGTCACGAGCCACAGCCATAATGCAACACACAGATTTAATATCCTTTCCACAGTGAAACTGATCTTCAGCTACCAGTCTTCAGGATAAAGCTAACTCAGAACCAGAATGCCTCCATATCCCATTCTACAGACCAAGACTTTCTAATGAGGCAGCAAGTTCTAGCCACCAGCAGTCACCTGGCAGCAGGCTAGATTAAAGCTAGATTAAATTTCTTGTCCCTCTCATTAGACCCAGCGATAATACTCAGAACACACAGGGAAAGCCCAGTGGCAAATAGCCTAATTAGAAGTGGAAGTCTCACACCTTCTGGGTGACCAGCACATCTGCTGAAGCCAAGGGTCACAGTCCTGTGCAGTCAGCAGGACAGCAAGAGGAGGAAAATATGGGAAGCTGTTCTGGACCCCCTCCTGCTGCCCCCCACTAAGGGTCCAATGCTTCTCCTATGGAAGATTCCCAACACTTCGGCTGAAACAACACAAGCACTTGGGCAGGGCTTGGTGTTATTTTTAACACTTGCTCACATAACTCTTTGGATGAATCCTGGGAAGAGCTTGTCACCAAAATAGTACACTGTGGGCACTATTTATACACCCACTGGCAGCACCGCAGGATATGCTGGGGAAAGCTAGAGCACCCCTTTATCCTCCTCACAGGGATACAGGGGGGCCCTAAAACATGGTTTTGTGCTTGGGGTAGTCCTCAGAAGTGAGGCATAGTCTGCAGGAGGCCTGAGGCCTGGTATCCCTGTGTGTCCTGATGAGAAGACAGACTCTTGTCCATATGGGAGGGAAGCCCAGGTACATTAGGCTCGGGGAAGATGGATGGCTGAGGGCACATCCCAGCTGCTGTGGACTAAAAACGGAACAGTTGTGCCTAAACACAGAAAATGCTGATGCCTTCCTATTTTACCTCTCCTTGGCTGCTGAAGGGAAATCCAGCAGGGATTGGGTTTCTTGGTGATCACCTCTTCTCCTGATGTGGCAGCAGCAAAGGTGTGCAGTGGTGGGGGCAGGTGAAGCACTAAATTCAGCAAGGTTCACTGGAAAGGAGGCACCAGAATAACAAGACTGACTGTCCTTTATCCCTAGGGACAGTAGCAGCCTCAGGCCTTTCCATATCTAAACAGTGTGCCCTAAAGAACTAAAGGAAAAAAAAAAAATCAAAAGCAAACCACCCTTTTGAGACTGTGCAAGGAAAAGAGGCTCTTCCCTTGTCTGATTTTCTGGGTTAAAAATAACTTCTCTAAAGCCATTTCCGATCCTATTGAACTTCCTTGATTTTTGTCTTCAGAGAGTTTCTCCTCCCGCCACCTTTCTCCCACGACACATCAGACTGCTCTCTACTCTCACATCTCCTGGAGATGCAGGTGACAAGACCTGAAGAACATCTACAGGATGAGAACAGACAAGATAAAGAAGAATCCATCTTGAAGCAGAAAGGTTTGATTTCTCCAGTATGTAGGTAAAAATAAAAGGTATATACACATCTACTTTCCCTGCAAGAGAGGCTACAGCCTGAGCAGCATACTGACTGTCTATCAGAGCTACAGAACAATGCAAAATAAACCCACTAATTGACACATGCTGCAAACGGGCAGGACTGGTCACATTACTTTTAGCAGAACACACAGAAGGGATCAGCTCCTACCTTGCCAGGCAGAACCACCCCAGGACGTGGGCTGGGCTCACCGCAGCTGGAAGCGGAGCGCAGCAGCGCTGGCACGGGAGGCACAGGAGGAGCTCAGCATGCAGAGCCAGCGATAATCCAGAGCAAGCCCGGCTTGTCCCCGTGCCGGCTCGGGGATCGGCGAGCCGTGCTGCAGGAGGCTCTGCCGGCTGCTCCCCTGCTGGTGCAGGATGGCGGGCAACAGGCAGGATGACGAGGCACTTCTCGCAGACAGGAGCTGGCGAGGAATTCCTCCTGCTGCCAGCCACCTGCCCCCGGCAGGCACAGCGGTGCCAGGGTCTCACTCGGGGAGCATGCGGGCGGCAGAGAGGAGCGAGGGCCGGACTGCTAATGAGAGCCCCAGTGTAAATACAGATGCGCACAGGAGAGGGCTATGGCAGAAATGCAGCTCGAGTTACACAGAGCCATTTACAGCAGGCGTGGAAAGCGGGGAGAGCGTGGCAGGGCTGTGCGGGATGGGTGACAGCCATCAGGACAGGGCTGGGAGGGGAAGCCATGGGGTGAAGTGACCACTAGCGAGGGGAGACCCCCGCAGTTCCACATTCTCCATCAGATCCTAAGCTCCATCTGCAGCATATGCTAGCAGTAATGCGAACTGATCCAACTTCCCATCCTGCACCCCAGCTGGGACATCCCCAGCTCCATCTATCTCTGTGCAGAGTGCCACAGCACCCCACCATGCCAGGGAGAAAGGCTGATTGGAGCACTGCTCCATTCACCTGCTTGGACCCACACCTGCTGTCCAGGCTCCAGGTCTCCACATCTTCAAGACTTACCCCCTCTCCCCAGTTCAACGTCTTCGGTATCTCCTGTCAGGATTCTTCTCACCTGCCATCTCAGGGTAATTTACAAGCTGCACTGCAGCTGGATTTACAGCAAATACAGAACGTGGGGGATAGGGACTAGGTTGGCATCACAGACTATTCTCAAGATTTGGAAGAGACCCACAAAGATCATCAAGTCCAACCCTTAAGTGAACATCCCATTCAGGGGTCAAACCCACAGCCTTGGCTATATTAGCACCAGGCTCTAACCAGCTGAGCTCATCTCACAGTTAAGAAGCAAGGTGTCAAAGGGTTCAGGGTCTTTTCCTCCACTGTGCCTTCAGCTAGAGCCAGCAGCAGAGGAGAGATGTGCAGGTTTCAACCACTGCCCATTAAACAAGCCTTGGGAGATCTCAGGGAGACACTGCAAAGGACTCTCAGGACATTCCAGAGCACAGCAGGCACTGCCTATGTGCCCTGTGCCAGGCAGGCATACAGCTCACACCAGTGACCTCTGTGTGAAACTGGCAGTGAAGAACAAGCAGTTCCTGTCCTTCTCAAGCAACCATGGTTTGTAAGGCTGTGAGGGACCTCCAGCTCAGTGGTGTAAAACCTCAAGAAGACCACTTCCCTGCTCGGAGCCTCAGTTTCCCCCCCTGAAAAACAAGGACCGTAACACTTACCAAGCTGCTGTGGATGTTGCAAAGTTAACTTCATGATGGGATGCTGGCAGCCTGCAAGCAGGAATGAGCATTCTGTGGGACTCTCTTCCCACCCATATGGCAGAGATTCCTTGTGGCTTCTCTCGACATACAAGCTACCGCTAGCAGCTTTCTTCACCCTCACCACAGCAGGTACCCTGCAAAGAGAGGGATCCCCATTACCCCCAGAAGCTGGAGCATCAGTGCCTCTACCAGCTGCGCCCAGGCCATTTGCCAGGCAGGAATGCTGTGCACCAGCCCAGCCTCAGCAGAGCTGTCAAAGCAGCGGAAGGGCTGAGCCTGCGCTGCTCTGGAATTCCAGAAACGCACAAACACCCTGTCAGCCTGCACCAGGAATGACTCCTCCCTGCCCCGGACCAGGCTGAATCACTGGAAATACCAAAACAACGATGAGGTCACGTTCCCCGAACAAAGAACTGGAGCCAGATATAGCTGCATGGAGAAGTTTGCTAAAAAGGGACTCGGTGTAGGGGCTGAGGGCTCTGGCAGACAGGCACCATGGGTATTTGTCTCGTTTAAAAACAGCTTGAGGCTGCCAGGAGGTTTTTTTCCTTCTCTGTAGGGAGCAGGGAATTGGCTTTAGAACTCTTTATCCGTCCCACTGGAAGAGACACAAACATCCTAATGTTTATGAGTTCAAGGAACAAGGCAGAAGTAAAATTATGACTGGATTCTGAGTCCAGTATTCCCAAAATCTCACTGTGATACAATGATCAGGCTTAACCAGTGAAGAATCCCCTTCCAGCAAACTGAATGGAAGACAAAAAATAATATGTCCATTACTGCTTTTTGCTTTTGCTACAGCCTCATTCAGCTTCCACCAAAAAACAAAACCAAAACCAAAACAAAAAAAAAACCCAAATAAATAAAACAAAACCCATCAAAACCAAAACCCCAGAAACACTGACTTGGTAAGTTTTTCAACAGGATGAGCAGCAAGTAACAGAGCTTCTGTTAATGCTTCTAAAATGAGTACTTCATTAACAGCAAATAGACTTTTCAAGACTTTGCAGTTCCAAACTTTCACAGTTCTCTGTGGAGGGAGACATTTTGTTATTTAGACTGGGAAGGAAATTGCAACATGAGACTTGGAAAGGATAAAGGAATTCACAATAGAATTTGCAATAGCCTATTCTTTCCCCTTTCCATAGGACAAGACATTTGGGTGGATAACAACACCACCCACAGTTCCGTGAATAAGAGGCTCTAAGAATCTAGACTTTGTTCCATCAGGACATAAACCATATATAAGTCACAAGCCAAGAAAGAGAATGCCAAGTGTGTCACCTGCCTGGCAGGGCAGTGCTCACTGGGCTGGCACACCCTACAACAACCACAGCAGTGCCTGGCTGAGCCAGCTGATGGGCCGTGCCTGCATCAGCCCCCTTCTCCTGACAGTCCATCCAGATTTAATAATAAAATCAAAGTGATAAGAAAATCTGTGGTGAGTTGTGCATGACTCCCACAGGAGAGTGGTGAGAGCAAAAGTGCTGAAAACCTAATCAGTTAATTTTCACCCCACCATTCCAGAATATTTTGGTAACCAGAAATACCTCAGTGGGTTATACCACGAATTCTTCTGGTCTAGTGCCCTATCCCTAACAATATGGCACTGGCACACAAAAATCACAGAGTGATTTCACTGAGTGGAATCAGAGTGATCTCCCCTAAGGACACATTCTTCCAGCCTCCAACAATCAGGAACTCCTAGAGCTGGAGGTCACACACTGACCATCACGTTTCACAGAAACTGAAACACATCTCTGCCATTGAGGTGTCTGGTTCCTTTTGGAATCTGTGTGTATTTTCAGTCTTCATGTCATCTCGTAGCAACATGTTCTACAAATCAACTGTGTTGAAAAAGGGCTTCCTCAGCCTCCTGTGTAATAAATTATTTTCCTGGATGCATTTCCTCTGCACTGTGAGAAATAGCAAAGTTTATTAAGGTCAGTCTTTACTCAGCTTCTCCCTACTGAACACTCTATTACAGACATTTGCTCTTTCCCAGTATCATCTACTTTTTCTTGCTTAATCTCTCTTCCTACAGAAGCTATCCCAGTCTCTTAATCATTCCCATTCCACTTTTCTATCATTTTCAGGTCTACATTACTCTTTCTGAAAGAGAGTGACCAGCTGGTATGTGATACCCAAGATACAGACACAACATGGTATATCTAGTATAAAAGAATATACACCAGCAAATTTTGTTTCCAGTGTTTTTTTGGCTACAGCTGAACATTTAGCTGATGTGCTCAGATATAAATCCATAGTGACTCCAACCAGCTTGTTGTGGGCAGTGAGAAACTGTTTGTACATCACCATTACATGTGGCATTTATCAGCATGATCTCCCATTTGCTGTTTTATCAGGCTAATAGTTCTGCAAGATGCTCCTGTAATTCCTCAAGAAGTTTCCAAACCAACCACCCTGACTAACCCTAATCTAATTTAATTTTCTAATCACTAGAAAAATATAGTCTTCCCTATGTCTTCCAAACCACAGCTAGATGTGTTGCACAGGGACTCCTGTGGGACCAGGCACTGCAGGTACCAGAGCTCTGGTGCCCTGTAAAGCACAGCATTTGACAAGGAGTGCTCCAAGCACGGTCACCAGGAATGCTACATAATCTTTTAGGTTCCTTCCAACCCAAACCATTCTATGTCTCCTGGCTTCCAGGAACCAGTTCAGAAAAAAAAGCTTTAATTGAAAATATAATTCAGCACTGTCATCATTCTGCCAAGGATCCCTGAAAGAGCCTGCAGTGTTGGGTGGTTGAGACACATGCTCATCCATGACTCCACTGAGGTGGAAATGCAGAGTCCACATCAATGCTTAATGACTACAAATATGCTCACCAAACACTCACCCCAGGCACAAGAGATGTGAATTGTGGAAATCATAACTTCCAGTCCAGGCAAACACACACAAGAATGAGAAGAGGAGGCAGAGAAACTGTGGGCTTCAGGTGAGCAGCAGGTATTGGTAGCAAAACCTCAATCAGGCTTCATGTTCCAGAATCAGAAGAACAGAGACCTAGAGCCAGCAAGCCTCAGGAAACACCCTGCTATGAGTCCAGAGCTTTGGTGAAGAACTGGGAATTAAGTATTCAGTGGAAGGCAGATTACAAAAGGCAAAAAAGAATTGGAGGTAGCCAGCCACCCTGTACATCTGGGAGGGACACTACAAGCAGAAAAACTCCTCACAACCAAGTTTAACCTGAAGCACTCCAAGTTGAGCTGGCAAACCAGCAGGGTCCGATGCCTGGCACACCTGCAGCAGAGGTTACCACAGGAAAGAGCATCAGGTAGCTACAACTACACACAGTATCTTCATTTCATACATTCCAAGAGCTCAAAGCCCAGGGATGGAGTGGAAAAGCGTGAAGGAGCACTTAATCTACCCCTCATCTGTTTTGTACAAAATACTGCTCACAATCCCAGAAGGGAGACAGAAATGAGGTTTTAATAAACCATAAGCCCTATGCAATGTCATAGTTTGGGACATTACATCCTCCAGCTCCCATTAAAAAAAAAGAACAGATTATTCCTGCACATTGTCCATCGAACACTGCCCTGTCAACAGATGCATTGATCCATTCAAAAGACAACACAACCAAGCCACTGAGTAAGGAAAATGCAGGATACCAGGCATCCTGCGCAGGAAAATGTGTCAGACAGCATCTGCTGCCACAGCAAAACCTGAACCAGAAGCAGAACTGCAGAGTGACTACTGCACAGCCATAAACCAGGCTTGCACCTTCTGAATATTATTCTGTGATCCCTTATCCACAGCCTGAAGGTTTCTGAGGGATGACTGCCAGGAGGTAAGGAAGCCTCTGAAGCAGCTGCTCTAGGTGTTGCTGTCTAAGACAGAAGGATGCAAACCCACTGCTGCCAGCAAAAGGTCACCAGACTGGAACCTTGCCCAGCAGCTTCTACAAAGCACAGTAACTAGGAGACTTTCAGACTGCAATTTTTCAACATGAGCGTACAAATTAGTTTTCTAAATACAGACCTGCACTCTACATGGAATGAATGGCCTGGATGCCCGCAGGGCTGATGGAGGTTAGCACTTGATGACACAAAAGCCTGTAGTTTAAAATCCAGGGCAGCTACTGACTCCCTGAGTCACCTTGGTGTGCATACTTCAGCCCCCAGCTCCCCTGTGAACAAGGAGATATTGATGCCCCTCAGAGCAGCCAGAATGCAACAAAGCTTAAAAGATCTCAGGACCCCTGCCATAAATCCCAGAGTTGAGGAAGTCAAATAGGATTGCTCATTATGTACAAAAGCCAGGCTTCTTTTATGAAGTGCCTGATTCGGATGTGGAGGCAGGATGCAGCCAGTAACAAAAACATTGGCCTTCCCTGGGGACACACTGCTCAGACCATCACATCAGACAGTGCTGTGTTTGTGGGGTGACCTGTAGGGCTGGTGATGGCACCTGCAGACCTGCTCCAGCCTCACACTCAGGTCTGAGAGCAGCTGCTCTCGCAATCCACACAAGGAATTCAGCAGCACAGCCCTCACCAGGGCACACAAAGCTCCCCCAACGCCAGGCACGATGCTCACAGAGAACCTACAAAAAGCAAGCAGTTGGGTCATATGTTTTCCTAATTCAGAGGAAGCCTGGCCCAGCTCCTATATCCCACAACATCTCTTGGTGTCGAGGGTGGGGGTTGGAAAAGTTGAGATCCATTTATAGCTGAAAAGTCTGGCAGAGGGCTCAGCGTTGTTTGGAAAAGCAGGAGCTGACAGCCCAGTACAGTCAGCTCCACCCAGCTGGAGAGGAGAGGCAGGCTGGGGAAAGAGACAGGGCTATGGAAACCTCTTCCCTTCAAACTGGGAGCGATGGGAGAGAGGTAGCGTCCCTATAGTGCCAGAAAGAGAAAAAACACTCTCTACTTCTAAATTAATTATAAAAAGCAGGGCAGCAGAAGACTAGCTTTGGAAAAACTGAGGAGTAGCTGTGCTGCAGATACGGCCAAAAGCACTCAGAGGTCAAGCCCAGGTTGCAGAGCTCTGCACCCTTCCTCTGAGCCCTTCATCACGTCCAGCCCTGCAGCAACACAGACCTTTATCACAGGGACAGGGACAGGGCTGTCTGCGAGCTGTGGTTGGGAACTCAGCCCCACATACTGCTGGGAGAAGTGGCAGCTCCCTCACTCCAGAATATTTACATCAGCCAACACATCAGCAGATGTAGCCAAACGTCCTTGCCAGCCCTCATGGAAAAAGCTTGGCCCTGAGGACAAGGCACCAGTTTAAAGCATCAGCATGCGCAGACTTATCCTGTGATGACCTCAGCTCCTCCCCATGTTGTCAGGCATGAAAAGAGAGGTATTTATGTAGCTAACCTAATTTAGCTAACAATTGTGCATATTCATAATAAAATTAGGAAAAATAACCACTAAAAATTGTTTTAAAGAACACAGAGATGATGATGCTGTAAGAAAAGCAAACACAATCTAGGCGAGGCAGTGAAATACCAGAGCTATTGTATAGCCACTGATAAAAGAAGCATCATGCAAAAAGAATTCTGGTCACCCACATTTAAAAATTATAAACTCAAATGAGCAGGTGCAGAAAAGGCCTGAGGGAAACAGAAAACCTATCAAACAAGAAGAAACTTAAGAGCCTGGCTTGTTTAGCCTAGCCAAATGCAGAGCAGATAGGATTGCTGTCTAAATATATCACAGGAGACAAACAAAACTGCTGAAGCAAAAGTGTAAAGCTGGCATGACAACAAGAGAATAAATGCAGTGAAGACATTTAGGCTGAAAATTAGAGAGAGAGAAAAATCAACCCTTAGGACAGGAAGCTTTCCAACTGGAATACCTGGATTTAGGATGAATTTTATCAAATGTCTGATGGGGTTAGGAGATACAGTGAATGTGCCCACAGATATCCAAGAGGGCCTTTATGCTCCTGTTTTTATTCCAGCTGGTAATTAGCATGGGTCATTACTGAGATGTCTCCATTCATACAACAGACTTTGCTGAGTATCCAACTGCAGAGCCCAGGGCAAACACGTAGTGCTCCTCTGCCCTCCCATTTCCTAAGAGCTGCTCACCAGTAAGGACTTCCAGGCTACAGGTCAGTGGGAGAGAGTTGTGTGGATGCACACAGAGTGAGAGCTACCAGGCAGTCTGGAAGGAAAGCAGGTGTTGCAGTTTGCAATGGAAAACACCCTTGAGGTGCCTCTGCCCAAACACACCTGCTGCCCCGTGGCATTAGGGACAGAGACTGCTCACTGCCACCCTGTGGATTTGGGTGAGACAGAAGATGTTCTAAGCTCTCCTCTGCTGCAGTGTAAGACAAGGAAACACTGGTTATCAAAGAATCATAGAATGGTTTGGAAGGGATCTTAAAGACCATCTTGTTCCATCCCCCTGCCATGGGCAGGGACACTCTGCACCAGACCAGGCTGCTCAGAGCCCCATCCAACCTTGGGCACTCCCAGGAATGGGACATCCACAGCTTCTCCAAGCCTCCTGTTCCAATGCCTCAACACCATCAGACCATATCATTCTCAACCCCCAGACTGCAGCCCAGCGGGGTGGCAAGTATAGGCACAGCAGCAAAACAACATTCAAACTGTGAATATTTATATTAGCGAATAACGAGGATGGAAGAAAGGGAGGGGGTGAAAGCAAAATCCAGAATCTACTCCAGGGATTAATTTTTGACATATCCGCGAAACACGAGAGCTTCATAAAAGACCAGGTTGTAATTTTCAGACACCGCGCAGACGATGACACACGGTTTGACCTCCCCGGCAGTGGCAAGCAGAGCACCGCGCACACGAGAAGCAGCGACCCCGCTCCTCCCCGCACGATTCCCGCAGGATTCCCGCAGGATTCCCGCACAATCCCCGCACTATCCCTTACCGCTCGCCCGCATCGCTCCGCTGTTTGCAGCGCTCCGCGGGGCGGGCTCTCCGCGCCGCCCGCCCCCACCCCCACCGCCGCCTGAGGATGGCTGACGTTTCCTCTAAGTTTCCTCTTAAAACATCCTAGCCAGGATGGAAAATTTCGGGAATTTCTGTGCTTTCAGCGTCAGGACACCGAATGAAAAGGGTTGCCGTCTCATATGCGTTGTCCTTCAGACCATCCCCCCCATGCACTTCTGGTTATAAACTTGGTACGTCAATTAAAAAGAGTGCCAAGCAATCTATCATCCCAATATTCTCTTTTTATTAAAAAAAAAAAAACAATTATTTTACAAAATCAGGAGTGATGTAAGGCAGACATCACTGCCAGCTGATGTGTTTCAAATGCTGATTGTGTCAAACCACTGAAAGAATTGTGTCTGGTGCAAGCTCACCAACAGCTTTATTATCCCCTGCATGTTGTAGCCAACATTTCAAATCCCCTTTTAGCCAGAAGGTGAGTACTTTGCAAGTAAACCGTATGAGAAGAGAGGCACAGTGTCAGATTTTCCTTGCTATGTCAGCACAAGGTCTGCCTCTGCTGCTCTGCAATATATTCTGCTGCATCAGACGCCGGGAACAGCTTTGAGAGGACTTTCAGTCCACAGATCAGTCTGGGTATCATGGGGATGTCTGCTTATCTGCGCAAATTCTCCTTTTTCCTCTAAGTCCAGAGAGGCTGACTGTGGAAAACATAATCCTCATCAGAAAGCCATGATTGTCACTGCAAAGTGAATGGTAAATCAGGGGGAGGCGACAGGCATTAACTACCACAGCAGTTTCCTCAGCCAGAGTGCAGGCTCTCACTTTACTTAGGTGTCTCCTTCCAGGGGAAATCACCAGATAATTTACTCCTTCCCTAGCAAGCAGCTCCCAGACACTGAAGTCTGGATCTAGTCCCAGCTCCAGTTTTTCACTGGCCATGCTGAAATTTAATACCACAGTTTGCAACAAGCCTCCTCAAGCAGCAGGTGCAACAGACTAGTTTGGTTTTTTGTTTTTTTTTTCTTTCCTGCACTTAGTTAAACATAGGGAGATGAAACCTTCTGTTAGAGCTTAAACAATCTCATGCAGTAACTGCTGAAACTGGGACCACAGGGTGTTCCATGAAATGGGGACATGGCTGGCCTCTTGCCATCATACACTGCCTCCACTGACAGCTCAGAGACTCACGGCAGTCTCATAAATATCAACTGGTTACTGCATAAAAAAATCCAATTCAAATGAAGGAAGGAGCCTAATTTTGTATAACGGAGCTGAAAAAACCCCAACCTCTACAAAAAAAACACAAAAACA
>JANRMJ010000079.1:9249404-9259706 GCA_025584955.1 Alethe diademata | reverse complement strand
TTCCATTCCATTCCATTCCATTCCATTCCATTCCATTCCATTCCACTCCACTCCATTCCATTCTGTTCTAAGAGGTGTTAATGGGACCATTATCTGTAAGTCATAGAAGGGAATGATTTCCATGCGTTCCTCACAGCTCTGCAATGGCATGGTTGGGGTACGACCCTAGAACTTTGAGTCAAATCACCCAAAATGTTAAAGTCATCTCAACAAAAGTCAAAATTCCAGAAAATAAATAAAGAAACACTGAAGAATTGGCATATTTAATATAGAAAACAGAATACTAAAGGAGGTTTCTGGAACACAAAAGCTTTTTATGATTATAATAATAATTGTTATAGAATTATAGAATCATAGAGTGGCTTGGGGTAGAAGGATCATCTCATTCCAACCCCGTTGCCACTACATCAGGTTGATCAACGCCCCATGCAACCTGGCCTTGAATGCTCACAGGGATAATAGAGAGATTCCTGTATTCCTTGGCAGATGGGAAATAAATATCGCACTTTATTTGCAGCTAGTGGACTCTGCTCCCAGGTGGCCACTGAGTTAATCTGCTGTCAAGAACCTTTTCAGAATGGGCTGTCTAATGCAGGAGGCTGCTGTTGAGAGCCTGTGGTTCAACAGAACCCCCAGCTGCCAGACTGCTGTGCCTCTGCTTGGCACAATGGCAGTGGCAGGTGCTTGGCCCCTCTAAACACCAGGCCTGGCTACTGCCAGCTGGGAGACTCTGTAGAGCTGGAAACCTACTCCTCTGCCGTGACCATTCACTTCCAAGAGAGAAGTACTTTTGTGCTAAAGGGAGAGGCACACTCAACCTCAACAGTGAGGCTGGGATCCTGGGTGACAGCTGTGTTTGTCTTCTGCTCAGCTGGGCCAAACTCAGCCCATTTTTACACCCCAAAACTGCCTCAAACTGTGTCCCAAGGACCTCTCTAGTGCTCTCTGTCTTCTCCAGCACCCACCTACCCTATCTGCAAGGGCTGAGAATTCTAACATGTTCTCCTACGGTCAGAGGGAACCTGTGGAGCTTCACAGACATCCCGAGGATGACCAGGGAGTGTGTCACTTGCGGTGCTTTCCCCTGGGGCTGTGCTCTGACCCCGGTTCACAGCAGCTCGGTGCAGGGAGAGGAAGGAAGCACGAGGTGGCAGTAGCATTCAGCAAATGCTCTTGTTTGGAAGCGAGCCGGGGAGCTCTGTGTGCGCTGATGCTCTTGAGGGGGTCCCTTGGCTGCAGTGAGCAGTGCGCTCGCTGCCCGCTCCACCACTCCCTGTCTCCCCTTGCCCTGGTGCCCTCATCTTCCCGGGAATAGGAGGGAAGCTGGTTCCTAGCCATTGGCTACAAAAAGTAAATTCTGGAATAAATAAAAAAATCCCCAGCAAGAACATATGCCCCTGTGGAGGGTGAAAGTCTGCAGTCTGCCAGGCTAAAAACTACACAGTGTCAGGGCAGGAGGAGCATGCCATTCCTTTGCCACTGAGCCACACCGCTTAAACCCTGCACCTAAAAATAGTGCAGCTTTCCTGCCTCAGAGCAGTCTAATCCACATCTGAATAATCTCAGCCTTGGTCCCAGCTGCAGATGGTTTGAACTGTGCCAAACCCCAGATTCAATCCTCCTCCTTTGGGGAGTAAGGGACAGGCAGATGGCAGCACTTGCAGTGACAGGGACACACACAGGTGATGCCAGGCCTGTGCAATGCGGCTCCACGGTGAGCCCAGGCCATGGTAAGCAGGATTTCTGGTTTAACAAGGCATCTCCTTACTTTGTCGCTGGGAGTTGGCTTTAACTGAGCCTTCAGGAATCGAAAGCCCACCACCGGCAGCACGCAGAGGGTGATGCTGAGGAAGATGGCCAGCCACACATTGGGCTGGCTGAGAGTGTTCCGAGCCGTACCTGGAAAACAAACCCATTATTAAAACATCAAAAGCAGCATCTCCCACCATTATTCCCTGCTGCTCTCTGTGATTTCACAGCACCTGGCAAACAGACCAAAATGCAACGCAGACATCATCTCCAACAGTGAAATCAACTGGCCACAGAGAAAACTGCAAAGCCAGTGTCACTGTCCAAGATGAGCAAATAAAAATGCAATGTACAGACATCATTACAGCAACAACCCAGGTGGACAAGGGTGTCAGAGTGGATCTTTTCTCTCTGTGAAGAGTCAAATCTCAGTAAAGGATTGATACAAACATTCAGGAGATCTTAAGCAGCATCCCAGGACTCCCACTTATTGCCAGGACTCTAGTGCAAAGGGAGAAATACTCCTTTCTTGCTTCCCAGCACCATTCTCTAAAGGATGTGGAGTACTGCTCTGCCCAGCAGATGATGGGAATCATGGCCCTTTATGGGAGGAGCATATGTTGCTCTGGGGATCTGCACAGACAGCGTAGCCTCATTGGGGTCCTGGCAGCACCACTGCCACGTGGTGGCATGTCACTGACACCTCCTTTGGAACCAAAGTGCTCACTTCTGGCTTTTACACAACGGAGGGAATGTAAGACAGAACAAACAGTCTGCAAAGCCCTCATTACAGGGCTTAATGATGCTGGTGTTGGCAGTATATTTGCTGAATGTTTTCTCTCCAGTTGGCCAAATTCTGCTGTAATACAACCTCACTGAAATTCAAGTAAACAAATTGTCTCAGTCCAGACTAGAGACACTTTCCTTAAAAGTGGTTTCAGAATGGGATCTTAAGTAGCCCTGAGCATTATGGCTTCTTTGACTAATGTAGTAATAACAGAGCAGCAGATAAGATACCCCTGGTGAGTTAGAATCATCATAGAATCCTCAGGGTGGGAAGAGACCTTCAAGATCATCCAGTCCAACTGTCCACCTGCCTTGGGAAACTGAACAGACAATCTGTCTTCTCTCATTCAGCATTTTGGATTCTAAAAGCCATCTCAAAGTGGATGTGATCATCTGCTTGAAAAATATGTTGCCATAACTAACCAACTGACCTGCATCTCAGATATTTCTAAGCTGGGTAAGCCCCTTGCTGTTGCAGTGAAGATAAACAAATCAAATTTTTACTGAAAAAGTCAGTTACAAAATGAAGACATTGATTAATACAAAAATCTGAGACTTGAAATAAAAGGTGTTGGGATTTCAGAAGTAGATACTCATAACAATGTTGTATATGTATTGGCTATGGATGCACAGATCTTTTAAAAACATCTGAATAATTTTGCTTAGTTACATGTCCTTCCTGGTCAAAGTCTCAGGAGATGGACTTATTTTTTCATCCTTGATTTTTTTTGCACATGTTCAGAAATCTGTTATGTAAAATAACTACAATGACCTGGTCACCACTGGTATGTTTTGTTGTTGGGGAATTTGCCATTTAACCTGGCAGAAGGCTCACCATAATCACATGGCATTTTTCTCATGTCTGACTGGATGTTGTACTTCTATGCCTTCCTATGCCAAAATGTTTACTTATTTACAAAGATCACACATCTACAAATAAGATGCTCCTAGATAGCTGTAAAAATTGGATACCTGGAACCCAAATAGAGAAGAGCAGTAGAAAGCATTCCATCCAGCTCATTAGGTATATTTAAAGGACTATTTCCATGACTGCATGGGAATGTCCACTCTTACACAAGGAAGGGAATATGCCGCCCCTTCACCTGGATGGATGGGATTCGAAATAAATCCCAGCAACCCTCAGAAATATCCTGGCATTTTTTGCAGAAAAGGCAACAATATATCCTGAAATATACATAGAAATACTTGGAAAGTTTAAGCCATGCAGTATGTCCCTTCTGAGTGCAACCCAGATTTGCCCCAAGGCTTACCAATGAAGGGAAAGGCAGCTGTGAAGATCAGGTACATGCCGTCACTGTACATGGTGAAGGTGATAGCAAAGTAAACAGAAAGGCTGCCCCAGATGAAGAACTGGTTGACAACTGTCCAGTAAGAGGTGTCCAAGCCAATCTGAAAGAACAGAGCAATCCAGCTATTGTCAGTGCCTTCCCTATTTAGCAGATCTGTGCTGAACACTGCTTGTCCTCCGCTTTGTACATCCCCCCTGAGAATGCTATTCATTCAAGTCTCAAGAAATAACAAGTCACAAATCATACGATTCTGGGAGACTATTCAAGGCAGGATTATGACCTTTATCCTGTTGTTGCCCTCTTCTCAAGCATTCACTAGTGACCAGTCGTGGAGACAGGATATTGAGGGACTTTAAAGATCATCCTGTTCCACTGCCACAGGCAGGGACACCTTCCACTATCCCAGGCTGCTCAGAGCCCCACCCATCCTGACTTAGAATACTTTCAGGGATGGGAAAGCCACAGCTTCTCAGGGCAACTTGTGCCTCAACACCCTCACAGGAAGAATTTGTTTGTAATATCTAATCTAAACTCACTCTCATTTCAAAGCCAGTAACTCTTCTTATATTAATGCCCTTATCAAAAATTCCTCCCCAGCTTTCTTGTGGCCCCTGGAAAGTATTGTAAGGCTGCAATGAGGTCTCCCTGGAGCCTCCTCTTCTGCAGGCTGAACAACCCCAATGGTCTCAGCCTCCTTAGCAGAGGTGCTCCAGCCCTCTGACCAACTTCATGACCCTTCTCCAACAGGCCCTCATTCTTCTTATGCTGGGGGCCCCAGAGCTGAACACAGTAACTTCAAATAAGTCAGGCTTTATTTCCCCTCTCCTAAACTGTGATGTAACATTAAAAGTTAGGAGAACAAGCCTGCAAAGACTTCAGAAGGCAGAAGCTATTATCCAGGGAAGTGTGATTGATTGGTTTTCTTTTAAAAAATCTTTCTCATCCTGATATTTCCATCTAAATTTTCTACCACCAAGTCCTAGCTACTTCTTCCAGCAAATTCAGGCTGCATCACACATACATCATGCACTGGGCCAGGCTGCAGAGACATCTCCATAATGGAGAACCTATAAATAACTGCCTGATGGCAGACAGGCAGTCCTGTGCTTCAAACCCTTCCCACAAAACTAGAACATGTCCTTCTCTATTCACTACCTTAACTGATTTGCCTGTTATAACTGCAATCTTGCCAATTCAAAGACTTTTCTTTCCTGTCACCTTGATCTTTTACGACATAAAAATCTCCTGTTCTGTTGAACTGAGGAGACTAATCTATGTAAAGAGATTTTTTTTTTTTTTGCAAGTATGCACAATGCAGTAGCAAATACAATGCTGTCAAGGCCCCAGCTGGCCCTCCAGATGCTGCCATTGTGAAACAACAACTAATTCCTAAAAATATTACCTGGCATGCCTTACCTGCACAGACACCACGATCAGTAAGCAGGTCTGGGCCATCAAAGCGAAGGATTGGTAGTCAGCAATGGCCTTCCCATCACTCCTCATTGTATTGTACATGGCCCCATAGGGGATGAAGAAGAGGATGAGGGAACTGTAGATCCCTTGCAACATGCACTTGACAAACACCACCTTGTTAAAGTAGAGGTTTTGCTGGCCAGGCACATATAGTTGAGGGAACAGCATGCTCCAGCGATCATCCACATCCTGAAAGCAGAGAGGATTCAGTCAGATTTGCTGGCAGCTACCCACCCAAACTCACAGACCCAGTCAGGGCTGCCATGTCCCTGTGACATGCATTCTCATGAGGAAAGGCATAGCACACAATTCACTCAGTTGTGTTTACTAGCATGGCACATCCCAAGGTCACCTGGGCATATTTTCTGTAACGTATTTTACCTTTCTTGTGCTAAAAAAAAAAAAAAAGCTGATAAAATAAGAAAGAATATACACTTTATCTAAAGCAGACTGCATGGTCTGTTCTCTAGAGAATTGACTTGAAGTTAAGGGTTAGAAAATACCTCCCCACACAGGCAAGGCTGTCTGACTTGGATCCCTTAAGTGTCCAGGTGGAGCACTGAGTCACTGGAAAGCAGCTAATTCCTATTTATTTAACTTGCAAAATGAATATAGGAGCAGCTTTATTGGTCCTTTGTATTATCAAACAGTAAAAATGGGGTTGAAATTTGCATGAAATTACTGCAGAAGGAATTCACTAAAAAGGCTGATCTAGTTTCAAAGATCCAGTTAATTAATTGTTTTATCTGGTCATTAGGAAGTCACTTGCCAGGCTTCAGGAACACAGGTAGTAAGGTATGACTGCTCCAGGGCAGGGCTGCAATGGCAGCTGGTGCCATAGGCAGCAGCCTAACCCAAAAATCTCATCACACACTAAAACCTATAGGCCTATATGACTAGGAGGGAATACACCTTCTCTCTGGTGCATCTTTTTTTGTGGTCCAAGTTCTGTCTGTCAGGATATTATTTCAGGGGTTACCACAGTAAGTAGCCAAAAGATCAGCCGCTTTTGCTTCATGGAGCCAGCTCAAAGCACCTGGAGACAAAACCCCTATGAATAAAATCCCTCAAAGTGATGACAGAAATGGTACCTGATCAAAGAGACTCATTCCAAGCACTGGGAGAGAGGTGTATACCAAATTGTAAAGTGTAATGAACCACTCATCATAGACAGTCTGGGTGAAAAAAACAAAAAACAAAGCAATTGAAGTTAGCAAAAAGCTGTGTTTTCCATTTCTTTGAAAGTATATGCAATTATTTGCTGCAGCACCTTTGACATGTTGCTGAGACAAAAGGGATGAGTCAAGCTCAGCATCCCTAAACAGGGGAAGGATCACATTATGCCAGCCCAGTTTGCTCAGCACACATTGCTGGCTCTAGCCAGAGCAGGATCCCTCTGCACCACCCTGCACCCCCAGTCCCTGGATATCTGCACTGCCCACATCTGTATTTAGTTGGAGGCTGAACCATGCCATGAACCAGCACCAATTTTTCACTCTAGATGTACTCCTCTTGCAAGCTCCTGATGCCCACAGGCATCTCAGCGTTAAACTGCTTGCACCAAATATGCTAACTACAAGATCTGCACCAAACTCTAATCTGTGTCATCAGCTGATGTTTGTAATCACTTTGACTACTTTTGAAAATCCTGCAAGTAGTGTATGTGCTTCACGATGGACTTAAATGCTGGAGAAGGTTTGGATTGGATATTAGGAGAAATTCTTCATTGAAAGTGTGGTCAGTGTTTAAAAAACGTGGATGTGTCACTGGGGGACATGGTTTAGTGGTGAACGTGGCAGTGTTGGGTTCATGGTTGGACTCGATGATCTTGTAGGTCTTTTCCAACCTTAATGATTATGTGATTCTGTAATAGATATGTATTTTGTCTCCAGGCATCCATCCTCCAGCAGAAGCACAATGGAGGCAGTAATATCTGCTTTATACTGGTGTGGCTGAAGAAGACAGACCTGAGTTTGTTCAGTGAGGTGGGAGGAATGGCTTAGTTTATTTCCTTGTAAAGTATTTCTAGATGCTTTGCTTGAGAACACTAGATATAGACTTACAGAACGGTTTTGGTTGGAAGAGTGCTGTAAAATCCATCTAAACCAACCTCCCTGCAATCAGCACAGACATCGTGAACTAGGTCAGGGCTCAGAGCCCCATCTAACTTGACCTGAATGTTTCCATGAAAGGGGCATCAACCACCACCCAGGGCAACTTCTGTCAGTGTTTTACAAACTTCATTGTAAAAAACATCTTTGTTGTATCAATCTAAGCTTAGTTTAAAATCATTACCCTTTGTCGTATTGCAATAGGCCCTGCTAAGAAGTTCCTCTACAGCTCTCTTGCAGCACTTTCAGGTACTGAAAAGTGCTCTAAGATCTCCCTGAGGCTTTCTCACCTGCCAGCCGAACCAGCCCTCCTCCCCCAGCCTCTCTCCACAGGAGAGGTGCCGCCCTCTGACCATCTCCACACCCCTGACAAAACCAAAACCAAAGCTGGACCTACCTGTGCTGAGAAGCCAGAGAAGAAGCCATACCAGAAATGCACCAAGGTGAAGGCAAAATTCTTGTAGAAGAAGTACTTGAGGAACTTGCACATGCGGATGTAGGACCACCGGCCGTGGACCAGGAGCAGGCGCTGCAGGTAGCGGAACTGCGCGAAGGAGAAGTCGCTGGACAGCACCGCCTGCATCCCCTCCTGCCCACTGATGCCCACCCCGATGTGCGCAGCTGCAACAAGAAGGTCGTTGATCACGTCACTACACCTGCTTTTAAAATCAGTTACTCTGCACTGAACACCCTGTTAATACCCTCACAGCCTTCATAAAAAGTCAGAAAGAAAAGTTATTAGAAAACGAAAAAATTTTGGTGCACTAATTCTTTCAGCATTAAATTCCCATGAGCATTCCCATGCTCTTTCAGCAGCACTATGATTTTGGCTCTGTGATACACTTCCCTTAAGTGGGCTTTTTTTATTTTTATGAAATTATTGGTTCAGTGACCGTTTATGGTTTTTTTTCAGAATGCTTTCCAGCAGCACAAATATTTACTGTTGCCCATAAAAGCTGCTGTTATGAAACAATAACTTTAATTTATATTGACATGTGACTTTTATTTGCATGCATGCATGTCCTTCCAGCCTTAAAACATCATCCCAGATGGGCAAAATCTTCAAAACATTTTAAAGTTTCTCAAACGCTGTGCTGAAGGTAGACTGTAGTCTTTTTACATTCCCTGGGCTTTATTAGTTCAATCAAATGATTAGATAGAAGAGTCACATTCTTTTTAATAGTAACTTGCATTTATTAAATATGGACATAAGTTTCATGTGACAGCTAATTATACAGCTTTAACTAATGAATACTATCTTAATGGCTGAATGTTGGTTAGATTCAGAGGTCTCCACTGAACTGAATTGATAAAATCCCAGTCTCAATCCTCTTGTGGGGGGAGTGGGTTAGTTTCTAATTATTATGTACGCTTTAACTTTCTTCTCCTTTCTTTGCTGACTGCCTGGCTTATCTCCCTTGAAGCTCTCTAGTTAGCCTTTTCTTTCTTAATTAAAAGGCTCCAGTTAATCAATTCTTGCAAATTAACGCAAGGAAGATTAGCAATAGGTCTTTCTGAATAATCTTAATTTAATTATACCTAGTTAGGACTTTTTTTCATAAATTCACTGAGGTAATGCAGCATCAAATGATGCTCAAGGATGGAGAGGCCTGGAAGCCTATCATCTGTAACTCAAGGGAGATAATTAACAAACAGCCCTGACACAAAGAAATGCTGAAAAAAAACTCACACCGCATAATATTATACGGAATATTTACAGGCACATAGATTTTATTTCTGCTTTTCTGTCAGGCCCTCTGTGATATAAACTGTTTGTTATATACATTGCCCCTGTGACGGTGGCTGTGCAGACACACTGATTGACACATCACTGCCCATGTGGGCATTTCACAGAATCATAGAGTCATTTAGGTCGGAAAAGACTTGTAGGATCATTGAGACCAACCATTTTGTCCATTCTAAGGTAGAAACAAAAAAATAGGCACTTAGTGCAACCTTAGCTCCTGAAGGAGCCCAGTGTGACCCAGAAGGCAGGAAACACAGCTAACCTGTACTGAGAGTACTCTGTAGAGATCTGCCAAAATTTGGGACACAGACACTTGTTTCTACAAAGAAGGTGGCACAGGAGGCACTCAGACATGTGTTCCTGCTGCTAGCCCACCTCAGAGAGCAAACACCTCTTTGAGTCAGCCTGCTGCAGCATGCTGGCTGTTGGCCATCACTCACTTTTGATCATGCTGACATCATTGGCACCGTCTCCGATCGCCAGGGTCACAGCCTTCTTGTACTTCTTCACCAGCTCCACCACCTGGGCCTTCTGCAGGGGGGTCACCCGGCAGCAGATCACCACTTTGCACATGCAGGCAGTTCTCACCAGCTCCAGCTCCAGGTTCCCTTCCAGTGCATAAGCCTGGAAAGGAGGAAAGGGAGTGCTCAGGGCAGGCTCGCAGCAGCTCCTGGGCTGGCAAAGAGGATGCAGCAAGGGGGCCATGACAGCTGAGCCAGCCTCTTACACTCACTCATGTGGATGATCCATCCAGCCAGTCACAGGGAGCATCCACACTGCACATCAAGCTGTGCACCCTACACCTGCAAGCTTGCCTGTTGGGTAAGCACCACATCTGGATATGTACCACAGCTGGGTATGCACCACATCTGGATATGTACCACAGCTGGATATGAACCACATCTGGATATGCACCACATCTGGATATGTACCACATCTGGATTTGAGCAACACTTGGGCATGCACCATATCTGGGTATGCACCACATCTGGATATGTACCACAGCTGGGTATGAACCACGTCTGGATATGCACCACATATGGGCATGCACCCTGTGGGTGATACAATGGTGCCTGAAAAAGGCCCTTGGGATGTTGTGCCCTGAGACAATGGAACCTTTCATGAG
>JANRMJ010000079.1:9232448-9249304 GCA_025584955.1 Alethe diademata | reverse complement strand
TCTTACCTAGAATCTTAAAGTAATTGGATAGTTTCTTAACTCATAATTTTACTGGCTAGAATTTCAATCCCTTTGAAACCTATAAAGACCCCTTGCTACGCTATGTATCCGGATTTTGCTAGTGGAACCCCTTTGGAGAAATAAACTACCTTCGGAACCTCCACGGCAAGTCCCAGAGTCTCTGTCTCTTGCTAGTTTGTAGCTGGCGCTCTGCCTCAGGAGCCCTCGGAGCTATCCGGTCTCCCATAGCAGCTGGGGGCTAGAACCACCCTAGCCCCAGCAGCCATAGCACCCCATCTGGGCATGCACCTCATCTGGGCATGCACCACATCTGGTATGCACCACATCTGGATATGCATCCCATATGGATATGCACCACAGCTGGATATGCACCACAGCTGGGTGTGAGCAACACCTGGGCATGCACCACGGCTCCTCTGGCTGCTGTGACCTGACAGAGGGCAGAAGTGTCAAACACCAAGAGCAGAAAGCTGCTGCAGTGCCTGAGACAGCCTTGTGTATCTCCATGTGAGAGAGTCTCTGCTCATCCCTCTTGGATTACTATTTAAACTCTGGGAGATAAATAGAAAAGACTTCAATTAGTTAAGTGCTTAATTTAAAAAAAAATGTAAAAAGTTAAGCTCAGGTGGGCATGACAAAGCAAAACACAAAACTAGGGAGAAGGCTGCTTTACTCTGAGGGCTGACCTTTTAAATCAGTCAGCTGTGTTATTTCTATTTGAGAAGCACTGAGATAATTGGATGTCTAGTTACCCCTCCAGCTCTGCATGAGGAGGAGGGAGCGCTGTGAGCTTTTCATATTTCTTTCAGATCATGCTTTTTGGCTCTGTTCTTTGCTGTCGCTTTTTAGCAGACATATACGGAAGGAATCTACAAGGCTCACTCCCGCTCAGAGCCTTTACAGCAGGCCCACTGTCCTATGTAATGCAGACAGTCACATATCCTTTCTTTTTGAAACAGAGAGCTGTGAGTCACCAGTGTCCCCTTTTTCCTCTGTCATAGCAGCAGGCTGGCTCAACAGGAGACCTTCTCATGGTTCAGCCTGAGCACTGCAGGTCAGTGCAGTCAGAGGTGGCTTTTGCCTCAACATCCTTCCTGCACAGCACCAGCAAAATGTTACCACTTTGTATATTAACAGTGCAAGTGCATACAAGTCAACTGGCATTAAGGATGTTGACAAGTTTCTGTTCACTGCTTTGCTCAGGTAGGACCAGATGTGTGCATAGCCCAGCACTGCCCTCCCACCCCGCTGCAGGCAGAGATAGAGCACTCAGCAGGTGCTGTCTGGGGGATGGTATCAGCACTGCTACCATTGTTCAAACTCATAGAAATAAATAAATGACACATAGATTTGTCTGCAGTGTCCTTGTGATCCCCACCAAGGAGAAAACCATAATCTTGGTGAAACTCATTGTGTCTGCACTGTGTGTACTGGATGCAGACTTTCTTTGTGTGGGTCCATCCCCCTGCCAGGGTGTGGGTGGGTGTGTTTTTTTTCAGGAACATAAAGAAAGCTTTGCCATCTCTGCCAGTGGTGTTCTGGTAGCACAGCATTCAGGGCCAGCACTGCAGGGATGGAGCAGGAACAGGCAGGGGGCTTCCAGCTGATGTCCATGCAAAGCACAAGGACCAAACCTGACAGAACTCTTGTCCGCTTTGCAGTGGGAATCTAAAGGAGATTATGGCCCTGGAGTTCAAGAGGAAGTGAGTGTAAAAGAGGGGAAAAGGGTACTTAACAACCTAGACACTGTCTGAGAGTGTTTGGGGTCTGTATACACGGCATAGAAGCCAAAAGTAGAGAAAGATGGGATTTTCTTAATAGCAATTTTCTGGGCTGGTGTAGAACTGGGAGTGAAAGTTTCTGGGCTGACATTAAGAAAGGTAGAAACCACAGGGAACAGAAGCACCTTGTTTCTGGGAGGCAGCACTGCCCAGAACTTTCTAAATACGTCTGTTACTTTCACTGAGATCTGGGAAAGTAAAACACAACAGATAAATAAACCTGACATAAATTAAACCTTCCTCTCAGCTAGGTTTGAATTGATCTAAATTGTTTTTTCTTTCCTCTAACTGGTTCTAAAAAATTTCCTAACAGAGACAATTTATTGCAGAATTTCACTGTTCTCACCAGGAAGACATTTCATCCAGAACTCTCTTACTCCAGTTTAATTCCATTACTTTGTTTACCTCTTATAATTTAAAAGAGTATTACCATGACTGATCAGCATTCTCCATGTTCAGAAATCCCAACTGACTCAGTTTCCCCCTATGCTTTCCACATCATCCCTGACTCAGATTTCTTTGCACTCTCTCCCAGCCTGGTGTTACCTGCTCTCCTTCTAAACAGTTAATGCAAACACTGAGCATCAAAGAGATGTAGGATAACCCTCTGCAGATGACAGCTAACTGCTGGTTTAGATCAACAGTGAGGCCTTCAGAGCCAAGTAGTCCTTCATCTGTCACTTAGCAATTTAATCTACAGTGTATTGCTTCGGTTTGCTTGGAAAAACATCGTGGGAGAGATCGATATATTAGTTAAGTCATAAGATCTATATCCTATAAATTAAGCATATCTGTTTTCAGCTATATTTAGTAGAATATGTCCTTGGCATTGAAGCCCACGTCTCGTGTTATCTTCTTGCAGTAAACACAAACCTGGTTATTTTTCTAGTATATTTCCAGAAATTAAATATGATGCAGCTACTCTATCCCTCTTGGTCACCAAAGACCAAGGCAAACTGTTCTCTATTCCTGAAACATCTTCTGAAATATTGTCTGTCACCTTTGATGTCTCAGATAACCACTAAACCTAATCTTAAAGTAGGGGGAAAAAAACGACTTGTCCTCTAGAATTTAATTTTTAAAGCATTTTTCAGTCTTCCGGTATGTCTTGCAGTTGAGTTCTTCAGGGAACTCAACCCTAGCAAGACTCTGAATCTTCCTTACCAGGCTGTGGCCAGTGATAACCAGACCGTAGACCCCATTTGCTTGCTCATCAGGTACAACTATTTGTTTTTTCGAAGATTTTTCAAACTGAATGTTGATTTCATCACTGTCCAGAAAGGAGTCTGGCTTCATCTTTTTTCTCGCATTCCTTAAAAAAAAAAAAAAAGAAACCCAGGATAATTATTTAAATCTGAAAATCTTGCAAACATATATATGTTTTGTAAAAGCAACTTTATGAAAACAAAAAATCAATGCTTCCCTTTGATTGTACAGCCCAATTTTTACAGTATCCCTACAACAATATGCACTGTTTAGCTGCTGCTCTCTGCACAGATCATCCACATTTCTGAAACTCTAACAAGTCTTGCTAAACTTCTGCAGATTTTAAGTCAAACAAACCATCTCAGTGTCATGAATGATGGTAACCCAAAGGACATCCAATTTTCTGTGCATGTTGTCTGGCAGCCATCTACTCCAAAAGAAAAACACTGCAAACTGTTCCCATTTTCCACCTTTACCTAAGAACCTGTGTCTACAGAGGAGGTGAGGAAGGAAGGAAAGTTCTCAGATACTGCCAAAAAAGTATCCAGACAAAGGAAATACCCAGACAAAGGATACCAATGTGAATAAATGGCAACAGCAGAACAGCAACAGCCAAATAAAAGCCTTTGTGGCTCAAGGTCACCTCTTGGTGAATTTCAGATGGTATTCCCTATCTTACTCTGCTCTCTTTTACCTTTATTTAATTTGAGTTCTTGCATCAAGAAGCTTCAGCATTTACTTTCGGAGGAGATTTCTACACTGTGTTTAGCTTCTGGATCTTCCAGGGAGACAGCTCTGCCTTGTCTAAGGTCCCTGAATGAACTGCAGCAAGGAAAGCTGACAGGGAAAAAGAAGGTGGAAAGATACAAAACACAGATAGTGCTAGTGCACAGCACTGAAACTGTTTTTCAGCCATTTACCTCAGCTCATTCAGTACGTCATCAGATGTGCTGCCTTCAATAATGAAAACATCTGCCATGTCATCATTCAGCAAGTTGCAGGAGTAACCAATATTCATTGCTGTCTCTGGGAAAGATAAACCAGGAAGATAATCCACCTCAGCAGCCCCAAATTCACCCACTTCTGTGGCCTTTTTGTTCACATGACAAAAGCTCTCTTTCTGACTCAAAAGAGATTGTGGCCTTTCAGAGTCAAAAGTAAGAGAGCCAGAAGAGTCTATCTGATGGATGTAGCAGCAAATTTGAATTCACAAGACCACAGGAAAAAAATAACTTCACCAAGATGAAAAAGCTTTGACCAACACCCTTTGATCAACATACTGGAGCAAAAAAAAACATTTCATATTGATTGAAAATTTTTTGGGGGGGATTTTTAATTTGCCTCTCCCCACTTCCAGAGAAGCCCCAAACCACAGCTCTGAAAAAGAATATGACGTTTTGTCCATAAAATTCTGAAAAAGATATTTTGGTATTTTATAGCAAAACTATTTCATTTGGAACATGACAGAATGAAATGTTTTATTTTTCTCAGAAGTTCTCTGCTCATGTCTTGGATGAAATTCTTTGCAAACACTTTTGACCTCCCTGAAACATCATTGTTTCAGTGAAAATACCATGTCTCCTGAAGAATTCACTGGGGTCTATTTGCTGTTCTTTCCACCTCCAAAAGCCTATGTTTCCTCTGTTTCTATTCTGGATGATGAGAGCCAGAAACAAAAAACTCAATGCAAACTCAAATGTACCAAACATCCACTTTAACATTAAAGTTTCTGGAAAGCAAGACAAGATTTTTTTCCCACCTTCTTCACCTGAATGATCTACTGGATGAAGGTGACACCTTTCCATAACTTATGTCAGGGACTATGGGATGCTTACTATCACCTCTCCAAAGACAAAGGATGCTGCCTTCACCCTGCTTCCACTCTCATGACAGAAATTAAGGACAGGCATAAGCCACAGTCATCTGGTCTAATTCCAGTTAACTGAAATTTTGCATAACTGGCAATGAAGCAAAGCCCTCTAAGTTTGCTTTCTGTGCAGTTTTCAAAGAATGAGAAGGTCTTAACACAACCAGCCCAGCAGGGGAGGAGAAGAGAAACATCCAAAGCTGTAGTGCCTTTACCTTGCTTATCTCCAGTGAGAACCCATATCTTGATGTTGGCTTTGGCAAGAGTCTCAATTGTCTGTGGGACCCCATCCTGTAGCTTGTCCTCTATGGCTGTGGCACCTAGCAGCTTAACAGAAATGCAGGGAGCTGGTTATGTCCTCCCACTGCTACCAAAGGAGAAGGCATTAAACCTAATTATTCAAGCAAACACAAATGAAATTCCCAGCGATAAGGTTGTCCTGATTGTCATTCTTCCTCAGCAAATTTACTGTACAGAATATAGGCCTGATCCTGCAGATGTTCTAGGCCCAAATCCACCCAGGCTCTGATGGATTATGAGTATGCATGAAATTATTTGCAAGAATGTTTGCAGAGCTACAGGTCTGTGTTGTTCCACGTATTCCCTTCACAGCAGATAGAGCTTTAATAGAGGAACAAAGACTGGATCTGTGTCCCCAGACCTCCTCTAGTGTGGGACTTGATCCCAGCTGTGCTGTTCTGCAGATGGTGGCTTTAACCTGTCATCAAAGGGACATGGAGATTTCACTGTAGCCTCAGTTTCACTGCTGCCACCCACCTCCTGCTGCTTGGAGAATAAATTCAGAGGTTGGCTTTAAGTCTGAGATCCCTTTTGGCATTCTGGGATGTCCATCATTCATCAGCTATGAGCATTATCAATGTAGGTAACAGCTCTGACAGAACTTCTCTATTGGGTCCTCAAAGCTAGGCAATCCCTGATTTACAGTAGTCCTTGATCCAGCTAGAGAGACCATGCAACTTCCAAAGGTCAGCATTTCCCCAGCTCAAACTTGCTTGTTCCCTGAGCCCTGCTGGTATCCTGAGCATACAGCTAATGGAAGGAGCAAAGGTGTCTGCCAGGATTTCTGGGGTTTCAAGAAAGCATTGCCATGAGTGCAATAGCTGGATTGCTTCTCCTCGGATCACACACATGCTTTTCATTCATTATTCATGGCTCTAAAACACAGGCAAATCCTCCAGGGCATTTAAAAACTGTAACAACACAGAGGGAGAGAAGAACGACTCAAAGATCACAGTTTAGCTCTATTTCAAATTGACACAAACATGTTCATGGATATCATCTACCCATCCTGCCCAGGGCTGGAAGAACAAAGGAGACACTTTCAGAGGCACTGGGAATTATTCACTGCCTACCATTTCAAAGGCTGGAAAATAAATAGATCATCCATTTGCACATACAAAGGATAGCTATGAAATATCTGTGTCCACGTCATCTCCTGCAGGCTCTGGTATGTCACTTCATCACGAGAAAGCTACTCTGACACCCACGTGAGTTAAAATAAAGCCATTCCCCTGAACTGGTGGCTGACACCCCAGCTATGGGCTCCTGATGGAGGTGCCAGAAAACACCCAGGGCTTCCACGTTCTGACCTGCTCCTGTCGCACAGCCCACTGAGCTGTTTGCAGAGTACCAAAGTCATACTGAGCTGTTTATTGACAAACCACCACCCTCACTGCCCCCACCACAGCTTGGCCCATATTCCCCGAATTACCAACCATTAGGTCTTTTTCAATCTCTTCATACAACTCTGACAGTTTGTCCTCCCGTCCTTCCAAGGCAGTGCTTGCTTCATGGTGACGCCTGATCCAGTCCTGGAAGTAGTCTTCCTCCAAGCTTTTATAGGCTACCACGAGTGTCCTCAGGCCTTCTCCAGCAAACTCCTGCAAGACAGTGGTGAGGCAGAAAGGTCCAAGAAGAACAGTCTGGTCACCTGGCTTACAAAGGACCCTCAGAAAGCAGACTGGTAAAAGCGTCTTGGCAAAGTTTGCAGAGGAAAGGTGAAAAAATGACACCTTAGTCCACAAATTTTGTGGTGTTTTTACATAGCAATTCCAGACCATTTTATCATTGCCATCCATGGTCCTTATGAAAAAATAACTCAAAAGGGCTTTTCTACTTTCTGGCTTTAAAGCTTTTCACTAACCAGGTATTTGTTTGCCAGGCATGTATTTCTCAACAAGAGGTCCAGAACAGTGAGACCTAAATAAATGCTGAACACAGTCTCAAATTTTGGATGTGGGTTCAATATTTCTAGGGTATGAATTCTGGCTGAAATGCACAGCATGAGCACAGCCAGTCATGGCATCTCAGCAACTCCTTGCAGTCGTGCTTTCAGATGGACAATATGTAGCTCAGTGTTTGGTGGAACAGCAAAGATGCATTTGTGAAATGCATCTATGGGAGGTGTTTCCCTGGGCTTGAAGTAAAGGTGCATCAGAAACAGGTCACAGATTTTCCAAATGTCCTGCACTGGATTTGCCATTTTGTCTATATTACAGAACCATAGAATGATAGAATATCTTGGGTTTGCAGGGAACTTAAAGATCATCTCATTCCAACCGCCTCTGCCATGGGCAGGGACACTTTCCACTAGACCAGGCTGCTCAGAGCCCCATCCAACTCAGCCTTGAACACTTACAGGGATGGAGCACCTGCATCTTCTCTGGACAACCTGTTCCAGTAAAGAAATTCTTCCTAATACTTAATCTAAATCTTCTGTCTTTCAGTTTAAAACCATTAACCCTTGTTTTAGCACTACATCCCCTTGTAAAGAGTCCCTCTCCAGCAGTCTTGTAGCCCCTTCAGGTACTGGAAGGTGTTATAAGGTCTCCCTAGGGCCTTCTCTTCTCCAGGCTGAACAAACCCAAATGTCCCAGCTCCAGGAGACGTGCTCCAGCCCTCTGATAATCTTCGTAGCCACGGACTCACTCCAACAAGTCCATGTCCTTCTTATGTTGAGGATCCCAGAGCTGGACAGTGTTCCAGGTGAGGTGTCAGAAGAGCAGAGCAAAAGGACAGAATCACCTCCCTTGATCTGCCCACTGTCCTGCAGCAGTCCAAATGGCACCTGGTGCTCATGCTTAGGCAACTAATTTGAGACATAAGGCCATAGAAATTAATTTGTTTCTTTATTCCATAACTTAAAATTGGTGCTTAAGTGCTGTTCCTAAAATCTGAGGGTTTTTTTCCCTGAAGACAAAGTATGCGGAGAAAAGGAAAACACCAAACGTAGAGATGTTGTTGAGAAGGAAGCTCTTACATTCAGGTGTTCTGTGGTCTCCTCTTTGAGAGAGTTGCAGGATGGATGAAGAAGTTCATAAAGAATGGTGTCAGCCCCTTTGCAGTACAAAGTCAAGTCACCTTCTGGACTCTGCACTGTGAGGAAGAGGAAAAGAAATGCTACAAATCCCAGACTGAGCCTTTTGAGGTACAAAGTCCTTCCACCAAAACCAAGAACAGTTTTTACTGTGTCTGAATTTCCTCAAGTTTTGGCAAACTCCCAGGAATCAAGACAAGCTCTGCTTAGAAAAGAAGAGAGTGCATTGGTCTGAGTAGGAACTACGTTGTCTCTACAGGCAGAACTTCACTCAAAAGTTAGCAAGAACTTGTTTTTAGGGAACTGGTCCACTTCTCCTATTTTCCTACCAGTAAACTGTAACTACAATTGCAACATTCCTGAAATATTAGAGTATGTTGGAGTGTTAATAAAGGTTGCACAAAGTTTCTTGAATAATTTCTCCATTTTCTGTTTGGGAAAGTGGGTTTCTCAGTTCATTCTTGCTTTCTCCTTTCCTACCTCCTTGAATTTCACTGATAATTTAAAAGCTGATTAGAATAAAGGCCTTTCCTGTAATGAGGGAACAAGATATATGAAAAGCTAGTGTCTTTAGGAGGCTGGCTTGCACCACTGTGGTCCAGATGTGGAGATTTCTCCCACCTGCCTCTTTTAAGTATTTTTCTGACACTGTAGCTGTGTAATTTTAAAGTCAAGGCAGCCCATCTCAAGTTCTCAAAAATAAATGTTACTCAGGGCACATTGCAAAGGAGATCTCCTAGAAACATGCATCATAGCAGAATGAGGGACTGTTCCAGAACCTAAAAAGAAGGAAGCAAAGAAAGCAGCAAAGGGAACATACCAATCACAGACATTCTCTTGCGAACATTGTTGAAATCAAGAATAGCCAGAAGTTTGTAGATTTTTGTTTCTCCCATTTCCACGACAGTGATGGTCTCTGGTGTCCGAGCCCGGAACACAAATCCAAAGTTTCTGGCAGCAGTGACTAGGGCTCCCTCATCAGGAGATTGTGCTTGATACACCAAGTTACCTGATACGCAAGAAAAAAAAAATGTAATGTGCCTTCTGACTTAATTTCTGGGCTAAAAAACCATACAAAATCTAAGACATAATATAGCAATTATCCCTTTGCTTTTCTGTCTATCCACAGAGGTGCAGCACTGAAAAGCAACCACACATCTCCATCAAGTCCCACCAACCCATCCTCCAGGACAGTGCAAGAGGCACCCTGGATCATTTTGGGGATTTTAATCACTCTTTTTGGCGTTTAACATCTCACTGAGAGGATAGGATCCTTGGGTTTAGCCCCTTCTAGTTAGATCTGCATGTATCTTTCTGATGAGTATTTTCCCTTTATACCTGTCAGTTGATTCTAGCCTTTAAAGCATGGCTTTCATCCTGTTTGGGATTTGAGGAGGCTGACCTAGTAGCTGTGGGAACACTGGGTGACAGGAGCTAATGAGTCTCCAGGGTATAGATGCTCTTTGCTTTTTGGGACTAGGAGCAAAGTAGAGAGAAACTGGGGCAAGCCTCTGCCACCTCAGGGAAGCTGTGGCACCTGCGATTTCGGCACTCCAGAGATGTGGTGTTTGCAGTAGTGTCAGCTCCACCACAGGAACACACAGGGAGTGGAGGCCCTGGTCCTTTCTCTTCCCATGTGGCATCTCCAAAGACACTGATTTATGTGCAGCTGTACACTACAGAAAATCACAAAGGAGCCAAAAGGACCAACAACAGCTTCTGTGGAGAGAAGACATGCTGTGGTGCGAGTGAACATAACCACTCATTCCAGTGCCCTCAGCAGTCCTCACCTTCCTTCTTCTCCTCTGGCATCACGGTGTGGCACAGCGAGAGCAGCCGGAAGAACCTGTGCGTGGGGACATCGTTCAGCTTCACAGCTTCCACCAGGCTGTGGTCATAGAAGGCAAACTTTGGGTCGGCTAACGGGTTGTATGAGAAATCAACCTTCTCTGTGTTCTGAAAAAAACATGGCTTGGTTTGTTGAGCTCTCACAGGGCTGTGCACCAATGCCTGCCCAACACAACCCCTCTCTCCTCCTCACATTTACAAAGGACCCTGCTCTGCAGGGCTGGCTGCTTGTGACAGAGATTGGTGGATTTAAGGGAGTGGGAGGTCATGAAAGGTATTTAATCATAGGGCAGGACAGGCACTAGATGTCCCTTTCAGAGCAGCACTCAGGCTAAGAACCAGCTAGCTAAACTGCCTCTCTGAAGAGCAGCTAATACACCAACAGGATCCCTGCCAATGGATGCCCACAGCAAAGAAGTGCCTGCCTTCAACACATGCCTGCTTGGAAGCATTGTGCTCACAATGTCAAAGGCTGCCTGTGACAGTGGAATGCAGGAACAGAGTTTAAAACAATTCAAAACTCTATCTTATCCACCATATTCTCCCAAAGCCAGAAAAAAATCCTGATATGGAAAAAATAGGACAGACAGCTGAAGTAAAGGTTAAACTCCACAGGCATTGCCCATCTTGTCAAAAACCAAGGAGCCCCAAGCACAGTGGAACATGCTGGAGAAATGTCCAGAAGCTCACCACATGATGTGTCATAGAGTAATGGACTGCCAAGCCCGGCTTGGACAATTCTGACTCCCGCCCCATCCCTGATGAGCTCAGAGTTTCCAGGACGGGAATCATCCTTTTGACCTCTGCACACTGACATTTAGCACTCAGCCCAAGAGAACAGACTGACCCCTCCCACACTCATCTGTGCAGCAAGGTCCGGGCACAGCAACATCGTGGATGTGTGGGCAGCAGGACGCTGCTCCAGACAGGGTCATGAGCAGCAGGGTGGGGTGGAAAGCTGGCAGGAGTCCAGTCTGTGTCACCAGGCAAGGCTGATGGAGGCACAGTACTCAGCACAAACAGCCTGTTGCAGTGGGCAATTTAAGTTCTAAATGGACTGGAAATGAATCACTGGAAGGAGGAGTGGGATTTTCATCATCATCTTGCTGTTTGTTATTTGGATTACTGCATGCAGCTTTCAGACATTTTAGAAAGGGGGACATGTGTGTTTGTGCCCACAAGCAGAGGTTAAAGAAAAATGTAAAAATGACATATTTTCACACTTCCTGAAGTCCAGACATTAGAGGAATTAGACAGTAACCTCGCGATTGGCGTGAACCGCACCCACTAATTCCTCGCTAAAGCTTTAATTAACTGCCAAGGTTAATAAAATTCAACAATGTCCAAGTCTCCAGCAAGCACCAATGGTCAAGTGTTCAAGAGAAGCTGTGCATTCACCAGGATGTCAGGTGAAGTAGAGGGGACAGTGAGCTGTTCCTGACCTGCAGGTTTAACCCAGGCTTACTGGAAAGGAACTTAACTCTGGGAATTCTCTGACATCCAGAGGTACACACATCTCTGTTGTGAGCATCAAGAGCATCAGCTCTTGCAGGGTCAAAACATAACCTATACAGGGTTGTGTCCAGGGCTGGTACTTATCCAGGGCCACTGAAAGGACTTGAGCACTTACCTCATTTATTTCTATCCTTTGCCCAGACATGTCATACACATCACCTGCAAGCAAGAAAGATGAAATTATAGCCACAAACTGCGGGTAAGTGCAGTCTCTGAGCCACAAAATTGGGTAAGTGTTTCTAAGCTAGAATCTATTTTAAAAGTTTCCGAACATTGACATGGGCACTGACAACTGGTGATACATAACAATCAGTTTCTATGTTGGTCCATGGCAAAATCCAGAGACTGACAGATGCCTGAAACACAAAGCAGTTACCATAAAAGTGAATGGCTTTTGAGTAAAGAAGACTTGTCTTGAGCTGAACACAGAGGACAGGGCTTCTAGTGCTAGGTAGGAAATGAAAGTGCTTCCAGGGGATGACTTTTCTTTTACCTTCTCTTTCAAAATCCAGCTCCTGGATCCTACTATTTGCAGCAGACCCTGGACACCCACAGAAAAGAAGTCTCCAAAGCCCATTTCCCCCACATTTAGGTAGCAAGGCTGCTCTATTGATTCTTCCTGAGTGGATGATCTGGTCATAGGAATGGAAGACGTCATCTCTAAAAAGCATTATTAAAACTTCTGCCTGGAGAAAAGTTTCACTAGGAAGGTCTGGACTGTGCCAAGGCTATCCAGTCCCAACACTTCATTGAAATAAGATAGAAATGCAATGAAATACAGGAATGATTGACTCATGTTTGCACCAGCAACCTCAACTGCCACCAAAGTAAATTGTAGTGCTGGTGTGCCTTCACAAAGGCTCCCAGAAGTGCAAAAGAAATACAGTAAACACATCTCCTGAGAACCTGTGCATCAGCTGATTCCCTGGGAACTACAGCCAAGAGGCTTTTGTACATCTGCTTCCCTTAAGCCTCCATAGGAGAGCAGAACTGAATCATCTTTTCTGGGACTGCTTTCCTGAATGCCCCTGAGCAGCAGAGAACTACTGTGGTAGGAAGAAGCTAAACATTTAGAAAACTGCAGGCAATAGATTTTTTGCCTTCTTTGCATGTATTTCCCATTCATTTCTTAAACCCTTACCCTGTATCTATGTTGGTGGTGATATCCACTTCAGAAAAGTCAATTAAGGACACTTGATAGGAGAAATTTCAAACTGTTTAGCAGTACTAAAGTTAGATATCATAGTAACACTGCTTGAGACAAGGTGGTCTCCAAATATGCACAGATTCATAGGAAGAAATATCTTGTTTTATTAGGTCAGCTGATAGCACTGAGAGAAGATGCAAACTTTCTGGCACATTGGTGCATCTGCAGGTCTGACACAGGCAAAGCAAGCATCCATATAGAAATAAGCAGTGACTAATTTCTCTGGGGCATCTAATGATGTTAATCAATTAGCAAAGTGCTGGCACCTCTTGAGCCATATGAAGACAACTGCCTGAGGCCATGGCATAAACAAGCCTTTTAAATCAATGACTTCTAGGATCCAACAGAGCTAACAATTCATGTTTCCCATTTTTTTCCAACTCCCTACAAACTGTTTTCTCTTCTGGTAGATGAAGAATGTCAGGTGTAAAGACAAAGACCAGGTCATTGACTAGTCCAGCTACCTAAAAAGTAATTGGAAAATCACTGCTCATTATACGAGAAATTGCTGAGAGACACAATGTAAGAAGCTGACAAAATTTGCGGATGAGCCCCATGAGGGATGGCTGATTTCATAAGTGATTAGGAGGGAGTGAATGATGTGAGTTACATGTCATGTTTTGCAAGCTTAGCAATATCTGGCTAACTATGTCAATAATACCATAAAACGCTGTGATTACCTAACTAGTGACATCATGAAAAAACACCCAAATTTGAGTACAGATGTAAATCTGGGACAAATGAGGAGAAACTAATAGTGTTGGTTCTTTAGCTGGGATAACAGTGGGGCAGAAAAAGGGATAAAGGAGAGAAAGAAAGGGGAACAGTTAACATAGCCAATGATGCAATCAGGCTGTCCAGACATCCCTGATGGGCAGCCTTACCCTTGATCACTGCAGCTCCTTACACGGCACTGTCTTCTGGATATCAGATTTAGTCTCTGTAGATGAATGGGCACACAGTGAAGAAAACCCAGAGAGTAAGACAAACATACCATAGGATTTGCCATTGATGGAGCACTTGTTGAAACACATGATGTTCTGTGTGAGAGTTCCCGTTTTGTCTGAGAAGATGTACTTGATCTGCCCCAGCTCTTCGTTGAGTGTAGTGGTTCGAGCCTGAGCTGGGGTGTCATTCAGTGGGTAATACATTTTACGGTCCCAGTCGATGTAGAAACTGTTACCCAAGCGTATAATCTCCACACTGATGAAACAGAAAGAGGAGGTGATGGAATATAAATCAGCTTAAGGGACAAGCTCTTTATCTTCAGCACCACCATTATCAATAGCAATTAGAAGACAACTTTGAAGTAATGACAGGTTGAACTCATCTGCCCATAGGTGGCCTGTGGTAAGGGATGCTGAAACAAGTCCCACTGAAATGATCTGCTAAGTTTACAGCAACTCATTTCCTTTGTTTATAAAGTAGTACTTTATAAAAGTACTTGGAAAGTTTCAGAAGTTTCTGGCCTGAGAAGTGAGGCAGGAGCAGTAGGTGTCAGTTAGTGCCGTTTCAGGAGATGGTTTCCAGCAGAGCTGTGGGCTGGGCTGAGCCCAGTGGCAGGGGGTGAGCACAGCCCTGTCTCCAACAGCAGTGAGCTCCACAACAGAGAGCCACTGTGTCACTCAGTACAACCAAAAGTGTGGCATCAACCCGCAGATGACACGAATTTTCACCTTGCTGGGTGGACAGGAATGGAATTCATTCCTCATGTTTACCAACACAAAAGAGAGTCTCAGTAGCAAAGCCGCCTGAAGGTAGGTACAACGATAAATTAAACAGGGCTATGCAGTCTCTACCCTAGCCCCAAGTTTTGAGAGCATCACAGACACTACCTATCACTCCTATTTGTCTATCACTGATAACCAACACAGCTCTGCATTGTCTGGGAAGAGACAACACTCTCAACTGCTCATATAGCATCAAGTACTTCAACCTGATTGCACCTCCTTACCTGGCAATCCTCACACAGTCTTGAAGCCACCTCGAAGAACAAGCCATTCATTCACTGTTAGCAAAATGCTAATGGTGGCAGGCTTCCAGCCCTGCTCCTATAGCATCCTACACACCTACACCTCCCCTTTAACTGCAAAATCATCCTTTCCTCTTCCAGGGCTCGCTGCTGTCCACACTCCAACCCTGATAAAGCCTTCTGAAGGCAGCAGAAACAAGAAAAGCATCACTGTGGTTGTGTAGGAGCATCCATGATGGTGCTGTGTTAGGTTTTAAGGAAAATGATGCTCCCAGTTAAGGCAAAAGCTGAATCTCTCCTAAGGTCAAAAGTGAGAGGAGCTTCTGGCACGTACCTGACGTAGAGTGAAATAGGTACCACTGTGTTTAGAATGATCACGTATGACCAGAACATGAGGAAGCCAGAGTACGAGGCAGAGTTGACACCCTCTGCCCAGGGTAAATAGACCTGGAAGTAGTAGCCCTTATCATGCTCCCAGATACCATTGCCAATGGCTAGGATGAGACACATCAGTGCTAAAAATGCAAAGATCTGGAAAAAAAAAAAATCGAAAAACAAACCAAACAAATCAAAACCAAACAAAATGTATTGCGTTTTAGAAACAAGGAATTTATTACGCACAGGTTAATCAGAAGACCCTAATAGGATAAGGTTAGACAGCCTGAATCATAGGAAAGTGTGCCTAGGGATGAAAAGGAAAAGCCAGCAAAATTATGATACTTCTACCACAAGGACAAAGTGCAGAGTCTGGAATTAAAGGGCTCAAACAGCTGGGGATTTAAATCCCAAGCAGACATCTCAGCTAGGGTGGTTACAGCAGTCTGCTGCAGAACACCAAATCTCATTAGAGGAGAGTTGAGCTGAGAGTCCTCAAACATCTGGCTGCACACTTGGGCATATAAACCGCCTGGAGAACTTTACTTGGCCATCTGCCAGATGTATCACAGTCTTCCTCACAGTTTCTGAAAGACTGCTAAGGATAATCCAGCAGCGCACAGTCTGGAATTTAGCACTGGATATTATTCTGATGGTTAGAGGAGAGTTAATTGCTTTCTCAAAGCTAATGGTTGCCTCGGTATCTGCCCTCACAATTTGATTACATTTCCTTTGAGCAAACAAAAAGCAACACCAACCAGTGATGCATATCCTTGGGCTTTAGAGAAGCCTGTTTCCTGAAGCCTAAAGCAACCAGGGCAACAGCAAGTGGAAGGTGGATTTCAAATGGGGAAACCTTACTGAAAACTCGGGCTTCCTCAGAAGAACAGCATTTAACAGACACAAAACCATTACATATGTCATAAAGCATTTTTTGATTAAAAAAAGACAAGACTGTAGCAATACATTTATTTGGAAAAGAAGACAAAAAGAACAGGAAGAAAGACATTTAACAGAAATTAATATAAAATACAGGGAATTACAGAACTGTGAATATCCAACAGTAATAAAGTATCAAGAAAAGAAAAAAAAAATCCTGAACAGGTGTGTGAAAAGCAAATGTGTTAACAGACGGTCCTCCAAGAGGAAGAAGAAAGGAAGGACTTATCTGCTCTATAGTAGATGAAAAAGGCAGATTATATTCACTGACACAGAGCACTGTGTGGCTCTACCTGCTAATACACGTTTTCAATGCATCAGGTCCATCTAATTCAAAGAAGGAAGCTTAGAGGATAGTTTTTAACTTTTAATACAGTTAGTTTTTAACAACACTTTAAAAACTGGGAAGACCCACCGTCTTGGAATCCTGCTAATATAAGAAGAATATTTAGAATGTGAAAATGGTGATGGTGGGGGAGATAAACTGCAGTTAACTTGTCATCCTTCCTGCACAATTGATGAGAAAGTAATTCTTTTGGCATGGTCTTTTGGAAATATTTGACATAAACCAAACAATATAATAATAAGAAAGTGAAGATATGGAGTCAACAGGCTGCACAAAAGAGCAATTAAAAATCATCTTTTGCAAGGATAATCATTAGGGAGGAGATACCAGTAAGTTGGGCCATTATGTAAAGGCCACACAGCAACAATCACATTAAAACAGTAATCAACCTTTTTTAAAAACAGCAATTGAGGGACAAACATAGAAACGTTGATGGTAAAGC
>JANRMJ010000079.1:9202130-9218866 GCA_025584955.1 Alethe diademata | reverse complement strand
AAGCTGAAATTGTAAAAAAAAAAAGAATTTGAAACGTGTTATTTTGCAAATTTGTGTGCAGTGAAAAGGTCAACTATAAAACACTAACTCTGAAACATAATCAAAATTACACCCTTCTTTTGATAATGTGTATTCTGATATGACTCAACAACAGCAGACTACACAGCAAGGTGCAAAGGGGCAGAAATCCTGATATCAATTTATCCAGTGCATTCAGCTTTCAGGGTATCATTAGCAAGAGTGATGAGCAAAGTGCAACTCAATGCCATTATAATCCACAGGGTTCAATGGTGCTGCCAGTGTCTGACACAGTCCCTACTGGACACCTTCCTCACCCTGGAGAAGGGAGCAGCTTTATGCAAGCTAGCCACAACCTTGAGCCTTCCTGATGTTAACTCCTTCCTTCCCAGGGAAACACCACAGGTTACACAGGTGGTGTCCTTCTTGCTGTTTCCTTTGTGGAATTCGCCTTAAAATGTGTGGGTAAGAGACAGCTTGGCTTTATACTGCAGGATGAGTAAGTAATGCAAATCTGAGAACAGCCAGGAGCACTCAGATGTAGACACAAAGGGATTGTAGGGCAGGGCATGAAAAAGTTGCACAATTTGTTGAAACTAATTAACTTTTTTTTATCTTCATTTAGTTCAAACCCTCATATCCAAAGGTAAAAGAGAAAATTGCTTTTTTCTGCCCTACCTTCTATGTACTGTAAGATTTTACTAAGATGCTAATTCACACCAGAAATATAGCTTGCACTTCATTACATCTGTCAAACATAGACTGGCTTTGATAGCAGAGAACAATCTGCTGGAAACAACACAGTGATTTCATACCTGCAAAATCAGCAAGAAAAGGAAGTAGGCATTGGCTATTCGCTGAAACTGTTCAAACAGGTTGAGAGGCAGGAAAGTGAAGAAATTATATTTTGATGTTTTAATTGAATTGTTCTGTAGGGAAAAAAATGAAAATAAGTAGAATTGGTAAAACAGGAAACAAAATTACAGCACAACACATTTCAACTGTGTCTTACTTGCTTATATTTAGCAATAGCATTGTTTCCAACAGCAGCTCAAAAAGTTTCCTTTTCCCCCATACAATCATGCCAAGTCTGGATAAACAGAGAATTCCTCTTGGAATAGGTGAAAATATGATGATCAGCTTATGCCAGTGCTGTGCAGGTAGACAAACTTGTATGTAGCTGCTCAGAACTTCTGCCCTTTATTAATAGTCTTCTTAGTAACACAGTGCACAAAGCAAATTAAGAACTGTAACCAGAAGACGACAATTTTGCTGCTAGCATCTACAAAGCAGGGTTGGAAAACACATACCAGGTCAACCATCTGTAGCTTGTTTGATGCTTTGAAATACCCATTGGCTGGACAGCCCTACAAGAGGTATATGTCCTCCCAGGGGCAGGACATTATTATTTTCAGCTCATTCAGCAAACTTTCAGCTCAGCAGCTTCAATGGGTGGTTTGTTTCTATTCCACAAAAATAACTTGGATGTGGCATTGTGCAAACAGTCACTGATACAAGAACTCACCATTTCAGTAAGCAAGCTGCAGTTCTGTTCCCTATTTTCAGTTTCCTTTTCTAATTGTGGACAGCCCCTCCAGCCACAAGAAGTGGCTGCTCCCCAGCCTGTCTTCTGCAAACCACAGAAAGACCTAAGCTTGATATTGCAGAACTGGGTATTTTCTTCCCCAAAGATCAGAGCAGTCTGGTCCAATACTTGCCACTAGCCAGACAGGCTCAATCCATCATACTGACCCACCAGCTGCAGCTGTCTCTAGTTTTCAGGCATGCTAGACCACCTTTTCATCGGATATTTAACAGGCCCTGGTCCAGATTTAATCCTGGAAGGATGAATCCCACCTGTTGTAAGAACATCTTAAATTTTTACCCCTAGAAGCTCTCCAGACAATGCCAATTTAAGCACCTTCCAGGGAATCAAAAGTATGACAGCATAAGGAGGCAGATATGAAGGACACCTGAATTCCATAATAAAGAGCCTGGTTCAACAGCAGAGAAAGTGGTGATTGTGGTACTTGTAATAGCCTTTAGATATTGCTAAGATGGTGGGAGGACAGGAGCTACTAAGTATGAATCACAGCCCACTTCTTATCCCTGCATTAATCCAGGATCTCAACATCTACACTGACATGCATCAGCATGCTTCCAGTACTAAACCAATTATTTCAGGTTACCATTGAAAGGTATGTGTGTGGGAAGCTATTCCATTTTAGGCAGTTATTGGATTTCTCTGTGTTCAGACACACATCACAGCATATGTTCTTCAGCATTAAAATCATGCTTTATCCCTTGGACAAATGAGTAAATCTCTAAAAGGGCAGAAATGAAAACAGCCTTCATAGAAGAGCTAGCCAAATCCTCCTGTTGATTGCACTCCAGCAAGAAAAGATATATATCAGTGATCATCATAGACACAGTATTGCCTGTCTCCTGGTAGCATGTAGCTACCTGCAAGTGTGGTTAACTCTGTCTGTGCCATGACATGTAGTTAAATTTGGTTTATTTCAAAATCCTTAACCATGGGGTATGTGTGGTGGACAGGCTCCATGGACACTGCTGAAACAGAAACAGTGGAATAACAGCATCCTCTGCAAATCCAGCATACTGGGAACTAAATTGCTTGGCAAGGCTGTGTCCATCAAGCACAGAGTCTAGCAGATTTTTTAATAAAAGCTGGATCTAAATATATAAATCTGCCCACTATTCTGAGGAAAAGTGTCATGACCGCTCACTTAAAGAAAAAAATAGAAGATTGTTGCTGCAGGAAAAAGTAAATGCAGGGGACTTGACCTTTGTGCGTCAACAGATTTCAGAGAGTCACATATTACATGGGAAAAACTACTCAGTAAACACTCAGATAAAGTTTATAGATCTTTGCCTGCGAAAATCTCAGAGGAGAATAAGAAAAGAATGGGAGTGGTTTATTTCAATTCCTGCCTTCTATTTCTGTCCATTAATTACGTCAGGAAAATCATTGAATGAACCACAGCCATTCATTTTATTTCCTATTGCCATTAGGCATGGTAAAAACCCCAGACATAACAGCTTCCAAATGCTTAACTGCAGGAATCTGGATAACCAGAGTTTTCTCCATAGCTGTTCAGAATGATGATACTGCTGGGCACATACAGTCTTTTGAAACACTACGGCACTTTAGGATAAGGATAAGAACAGGGAGTATTATCATGGATCTTCTCATTTTTCTAGAATCGATAATTAGAATTAATCACCAGGAAAAAAAGATCTTGTAATTACTATAAATATTTCTAATTCAACACATAACTTGTTCATGGACCTCAGGGGCTAAAGGCATATCAATAGCAAATTATAATGACAAGCTAGAGAAAACTTCACCCTTTCCAAATCAAAGTTCTGCATTTCCACATCACAGATACAGCTGAAGCACTATGCAAGGTACCATAAAATCATAAAAACATAGAATGGTTTGGGTTGGAAGGGACCTTGAAGATCATCTCGTTCAAACTCCCTTGCCATGGACAAGGACACCTCCCACCAGACCAGACTGCTCCAGCCTGGCTTTGAACACTACCCGCGATAGGGCACCCACAGTTTATCTGGACAATCTGTGCCAGTGCCTGAGCACCCTCACAGTAAGTAATTTCTTCCCAGTATCTAATCTAAAGCCAGCCTCAGTCTGAAGCCATTCCTTTGCCCTGTTTACTACATGAGCAAAAAGTCCCTCTCCATCATTCCTGTGGGCTCCCTTCAGGTACTGGAAGGCCACATTTAGGTCACCCTGAAGCCTTATCTTCTCCAGGCTGAATAAACCAAATTCTCTCAGCTATCAGTTATGTTTTCAGGCAATACTACAGGGCTCTTGGCCAGCTGCAGGAAAATCTCAGTTGGCCTCTGCTCTTGATCTTATCCTATTGTGTGATGCTTAACAGCATCAAACCATGTCACTCTTTAGAGCTGGACCAGAACCTGACTCTGGGGTGGGAGGCATGCTACAGGAACCTGCACCATGGCAGTGCATTAAATAGTCCACATACAGCCATCATTTCACAAACAATGCCTCTAACACATCATCTGTCTCACTGTCCCCATGCTCTGCCTTCAGTGGGGGAGACTCCCATAGAGAAAAAGTCATGGAGAGGAATTTTTGTAACAGCAATTAGATATTGAGAGGCTTTACTGAAACTTCTGGTTTTCCCAGCTAAGACGAGCAGTTCTGTGGGTAAGCACAAAGATGGGGATGAGGAGCTTTACATTTACTCCTTGATCTGCCCTATCTTCTGGCTGTCCAAGGGCAGCCCCTGCAGGCACTGTGTCCTAAATGAGCAGGGCTGAGCGTGGTTACCCACAGTCAGCCTGCAGCTCTCCAGATGCGAAGCTTGACACCAGAGCAATGTTGTCTGTGGGTGAGGGATTATTCTCATCTGCTCTTTTCAGGGGCTAGATTCACACCTCCTGGAGGTGTGACTCCAGCAAAATGCTGTCCCTAAGAATAGTGCTCATCTCTCCACAGTTACACAAGTCCAGATCTGGCGGATGAGCTGTTACTTTGGGGGTGTTTTCAGAAGCCCGCCTGTGACGTCCGACAGCAAGCAAAAACTGAGCAGATGGCTCCTACCTTAGATCGCTGAGCAAACAAATCATCTCCTTGCCATAAAAGTCACTGGAAATAAGAGACATTGATGCTTTTGTGGCTAGATTACAGGGGCTAAAGGGTATGGCAAGGTATTGACCCTCTGAATTTATACCCCTGGCTCAGTGATATAATAGTTCCCAGCAGCTAGACAACCTAGCCATATGTAAATTTTAGCAAGATTTTGGTGACCCCTGAGGGAGGTGTTATGCCACAACACTTAGCAATTTCCCTGGTACTCGTGTAGCACAAACCAATGGAACAGCTGAGCAGCCGAAATGTCTATCCCAGGTATTTTGGCAAAGCCTCCAAGGAGGTGGCAGAAGTGTGATTCTATGGCACTCTGTTTAACTGCAGCAGTGCCACTGGAAAGCAAAACAGAAGCCGTAAGCAGAAATGTGACCAAAAGGGCTGTGAATGTGCTCATGAAAAAATTTAATAAACTCATCTAACAGCACATATGCTGCCGCCAAGGCTTTGTTTTCACAGGGAGTACAGAACAGTCAGACCAGATCAGTTTTAAGACTTGCAAGTTCACTGACTTATTCCTGATGGCAGACAGCAGTCCCAGCTCAACAGAAGACTGATAAAGGCCAAAAGGATGTGGTGGTGTTAATCTGGTCCCTGTAAAAATCCCTGTAAAAAAGTAAATTCCCAGAAGTAACAGACTGGCCAAACACCAGAAATAAAAATGTCAATTTCCAAAATACAGTTCTCTTTTCTTTCCTTTTCTATTTTTTTCCTCCCATTTTTCTTTCCTTTAAACAGAAAAAAGACAGGAATGTCTTACATATGCAACCCCTTGACCCTCTCTTGACAGCACTAATGAAGTGAGTTCCAGGATCTCATCTCATGTTGGGTATGCCAGGAAAATCTGCAGGAAAGCGTGACCACTGGTCGTGTTTTCCTATGCTGTTCCTTCAGTCTGGTGTCACCCCATTACTGAGCAGTTAATCATCAGTGTGGTGAGTGTCCTTGTCACGGTGGTGCAAAGGAGGGCACATGGCTTGACAACATCATGTCATTGCTCACAGACAAGCCAAGCACAACACCTAAAGGTCTTTTCTCCTAGTCACCCCCTTGGACAGCTCCGTGCTCTCCTGTGGCTTGGCTCAGTACCTGAAGCTGCTGCTGGGCAGGAAGGAGGAAAGAAGGTGGGGGCAGAGAGCAGCTGAGTGGTGCAAAGGAGACAAACTCCAAACCACTGCTTTGTTTTCATCATAGTCTCACACAATAAGTCTCCTAACCAGTGCAACAGGAGTATTGTCTCCATGAGACTTAATCTGATGAAGAGTGGAGGACTTGATCCAAAGGAGTCTATGGACTTCACTGAAGACCGCATCTGGCACAGCTCAATCTTTATGTGCTTCCCACAAATCCTGTCCAGAGCTCAGGAGTTCACTTAAGCTCAGCCTTGAGGTTTCTATCCTCACCTGAGCTGTGTTGTAGAAGTCCCCATCTCCAGGCTGTCATCTGTCCTAGCTTCCCAGATACATCTATCCAGCTCTACTTCCTTAATGGACCATGGGCCTCTGGTGTAGATTTGTCTTCAGCCCTGTCTCTCACCACTTCTGCCTGGGCTCCCTAGGAGGGCCCTGGGCCTGGTTCATCACCTCACCTTGTCTGGAATGGTCAGGATGGACCCCAGCATCAGCATCCTGCCCTGTCCCTGCCAGCCAGATGCTGCAGGACTGCACCCTGGTCAGTGAGATCTCTGCCTGAGCTGGGATCACCTCCCAGCTTGCTCCCTCTCGTAGTACAGCCCTGCTCTGGCTGCTCCCTGACAGTGCCTCAGCTGCTCTTTGGATGAATCCAAATTACACCTTACTAAATGCAGAAGGAACAGCACAGGGGTATTGGGGTATTGCTGCTGTAGGGACTGCTGAGCACACTTTTCGCTTCATCAGACCACACTCCCTTCAGCCTTGAGTGTGAGGGACACTGGGAAACATTTGCAGGCTGAGACAGGAAGAGAGGCCAGCTGGTGCTACAGCCCCGACCACCCTGATAAGGTCCTTGAGGATCACCCACCAGGCAGCCTTCTGAGATCAAAGCATGCAAGCAGAGGAGGTGGAGAGGAGTCTGAGCCACTAACTGATCTCCCTGCTCTCCAATTAAATTTCAAAGAGATAAGAACTCAGCTGGCTGATCCAACCCAGAGCAGTGTGTATTGGCTATAGGAAGTCATATACATCCCTCCTATTTCACTAGAGACTTTATCAGGTGACCCGAGTCCAAGCAGCCCCCTTGCTGCTGGTCCTGATAAAAGAATGCTGATCTGACCCTGCGTCCTGGTCCAAGATGAAATTTGTTATTGACTCATAGGCCTTGCATTTCCTTTCCTATTGTCTGAAAGCCAATTTCAAAGTTGTTTTCGCAGCCCTTCATGACGTCCCAGTGCAGCTGTGCTAAATTCCAATGTGAAAGCAAAGAATTAGAAAGGGAACTAGGATCAGAGCAAACATTAAAAGCCTTCAGAAGAGATTTTCCCCTCCAGAGTGTTGATGGATAGCCCATCGTGGTGGACACACAGAAGCTGTCCCTCTGTAGCTGTGCTGGGGAGAGCGCAGACAGATTAAGTTGATTAAAGTCCTTAAATCTTGCTCTGCCACATCTCCCACCCTGCTTTCCACTTTATTTCAGTCTTCACACAGACAAACCTCTTTCTGAATTCAGGAATGATCTTTTTTTCCGCACTGTGAATAAACACAGGATTAGGACTTGACTTTTCATTTTTACTGACCTATACTGAGCCCTTTTCTCTGCTGCTCTAAGTGCCTTTTCATGCCACTCATTCACACTTGGTTTCTGAGTAATTCCTACCTGATTTTGTGAGCTGGTGGGTAGTGTACATACCTTCACACTCAGCCCTTCCAGTGAACTGCACAGCACTTCTGTTTTAAAGTTTGTTTAATTCTTCTAACCCTTCTGCTCAACTACTGAGGCCTCAAGGCTGGAGAAGTGTGGCAGGCAGGGACACACTGCAGTTCAGCGTCTCCTGTATTTTCTGGCAGCTCTGGGAGGGAATTTGCCCTCTGAAGTCTCCTGCAAGTTGTTGTGTGATGGAGGTGGACATGCCCTTGCATGCACTGGCAGACACAGCTTTCCCTGGTGCAGCACCAGATCCTGCAAAGCTGGTTTCAGCCATTCGGGAGTCTTGCTTCATACCAGGAGGGCCGCCTTCCAGCAGCTGCCAGAGCTGATGTCAGACTCCACACACAATAGACTTTTCAAGTCTTTATCAGTTCAGCTCTTCTCCATTCACAGATATCCTGGAGACTTTGCACGGGCAAGGGACAAAGTCCCGGCAGGAACAGGGATATTCAGGGACAGCATACCCACCTCTGGTTGTACTTTCCCACTTCCCTGTTCTCCCTGTGATAAGAAGGACAAAACACCTCTGTACCTTTGATCTATGCCTACATAATAGAAATTGTCCTTTTAGTGAAAGGCTCAAATCTTCACTCCAGGTGGAACATAAAGCCTGGGCTCAGCAGTAAGTCAATACACAACACCTCGGTTTGCATTTCCCTTTCTTTTCGCTTATTGGCCTTTCTCAGCAACAGCCTCACCCTAAAGAATTTACCGCCTCACCTAGCTTTGTTACAAGAACCTGTTCTATAGGTTTTATGGCTAATGTTGCCTTACCATACAAAGAAATCTGAACCTCACTCCTGAGACTTTCACTATCTAGAATTCTTTAAAAGCTTTGTTATATTGGTGGGTTTCCTTAGGATCTTAGTGGTCCTTTCCCCCTGAACCACATCCTAGTGCTTAGCAGTGCAACCCCAACATGATGAGACAGATCTGAAGGTGAGGCAACTACCCAAATTTAACTCTTGCCTGGAAGAGCTAACTTTCAGGAGCGTCATGGATATGTTATGGGAGGATGCCAGGAGACTATCTCCCTTTTTGTCATTTCCACGTTCTTCAGCAACCTACAGCATGGGATCTGAAGTAATTTATGAGCAAGGTTAGTTCTTTTCATACACCATAGTAATGTGGAGTAATTAAATCGAACTTTTGCAAGGACTTATTGGAAATAAGCAGCGCAGGAAATTATGTGCAGCCCTGTACAGTTAGGGCAGCTCTTGCATCACTACCTAAAGTCTGTTAGTACCTCACCATCCACTCACCACTTCAAGGCTTGTCTCTTTTTGGGCAGTTTTCTGGATGTCTTAAGCCTTAGTCTACACAGGACTCCAGAAATCCTAAGCCATAGCTGACTAAAATGAGAGGTGTGACTACCAAAACTAACTGCCAAGTTTTAACACATTGTACTGAGCTGGCCTTTTGGCTGACTTCACTTTATCACCTAATCACAGACTTAGGAAAATTCTGAAGTGTCCTCAAAGCTGTCTACTTAATTGTGGCTATTTGCAAATCCTTGGGCACAATCAAGCAATCAGCTGGAAAGCAGTGTCATGCAAAGTCAGTTTTCTAAATGGCTTTTCACAGAATTAGGCCTGGAACCAGAAGAGTTGCTCGTTTCCTCTACCCTTACATAACTGCCCATCTCCCTCTTACTTTTCTGTCCCACTACTGCACATAGCCACCATTCAGTGGAAGATTACAAAAAGTAAATGTAGTGGCTATACTCACCCCAGCACACTACTGACAGGTTGTGTGCAAATCACGTTCACTTCCCCAGTCTCAAATCACCAGTCTTGATAAGACATATATTCATGCTGCATAGTACTTCACATATATACACTTGCATGCATTTCATATTCAGAACACAGCAGCTCTGGACCCTGGGACTCTAACCAATGTTGTGTAGTTCGTGGATGAAAAGTGACCACTGAAAACCACCATGCTGCCATTAGACAAACCTGCTGGCAAGTCAGACTGTCCCCATCACAAGAAATTAGTGTGTTCTAAAATGCTTCGTTTTTTCAGCTCTTGCCAAGAAAATACTTGTGATGTTCCTAAACCAAAACAGGATTCAGAGGAGCTCCCGAGTGACTGAATGATTAATTTCACCACTGGAATTCAGATATTCAAAGGGCAAAAATTCACAAAATTCACCTTGGTATTAATTGGCAGCTGCAAACAGTTTGAAAGAATGCAGCTTCAGGACGGCCTCACAGAGGGGTTGTCCCTGCAGGCAGGCAGGACAGATCTAGTGGCTAAGCTAGCCCTCCTCCACACACAGCATCAGAAAATGGTCCACAAGCTTTGGAAATCAAGTTGCCAAGGGGCTCCCTGGTAAATTAGCATGGCAGACCTGGGACATGGCCAGCCTGCGTCAAGGCCAACTTTGGAACCACAGATTTCACAGCACAAAGTGAACCTAAGTAGGCTGTTAAGAATCTGGCAGAAAAGCTGGCAGAAAGCCACAAGGGCCAGATTCAAAACCTTCCTGACACAGATGATTTAACTGCAAAAGCTGAGGAACTGACACATTTCCTTTCATGCTTTACTTTAAATGGAGACAAATTTCCAAAGAAAACTCCTCCCAGGTTCCGTTATTGAAAGGCCTTGGAGCCTGATCCTGCAAACACCTTGACTCAAAAATAATTTTCTGGAAGTGTGTGAAGTCACTGTGTCATGCTTGTCCAGGAGCACATCTCCTTCAACTGCCCATTTTTCAGGCTGACTCAGCAGCAATCCACCTCTGATGGTTCATCTGGCTTGTGTTTGCCTGGTTTGCAGAGCCCTAGCTGGCATGCAGTTCTGTTCACCCCTTTGAAACCACACTTGAGGCATGAAGCAGATGCAGCTACATCTGTGACTACATCTGCATGAAACAACACACACTGGTTACTTACAGCATATTCAAACTGCAGATTGAAATCACGGTTGTTTGCTTGAAGTTGTCTCTCTTCCTCTGCAAAGAAAAGGAAACACATCAGTCATGCTCGAGGGTAAGCAGAGTCTATACAGATGTGGATGAAGCATCAGGAAGTGCAAGCAGAGCTGCTAGAAGGGAATGGCACAGTGAATCAGAGCCCTGTGACCACAGCCACATGTCAAGGACCTGGGGTTGCTGGGGGCACTGGTGGAGCTGCACTGTAGACTGGTACCACGGCACTCTTAACATCATATAACAAGTCTCCTCTACCCACCACTCACTGCAATGCCAGTGCCTCATCAGGTTGTTCACCTTCTGGGTAGGAGTTCCCACTTAACTAGTGGTGCTCACTCTTCCTGCCCTGTTCCTTCTCTTCCCCCTGGAGTCTCTGGAGCTGTTGCCATCAGCCTATATCTGGTGCCCTTCCTCCAGTACACGGAGCATTTCTGAGCATCATCCACTGATGGGACACCACCACCACAGCTCTCATGAAATCAAAAACTACTGGAAGGATATCAAAAGGTCACCAAATCTGTCCTTTACCTCTAGGTTTGGTCTTGCCTCTCTCCCCAAAAATTACATAGAAAGTTCCAGTGACACCTGTTCTTCAATTACTTATTCCATGACTGAAGTTTCCTTCCCCTAGGGCAGTTTTTCTCTACATTTACTAACATAAACCTCATTGCTTCAATTTCAAGAAATTTTGTCTTCTCTCAGGAGGGTCAAAGGTGATCCTCTGCTTCGCCTAAGTTCCTTGTGCTACTTGCCAAGGATTCAGAGTGCAGATGGGGAGGGGATTGTCCCACTCTGCTCTGCGCTGGTGCAGCCTCACCTTGAGTCCTGTGTGCAGTTTTGGGCACTGCAGTATACAAAAGGTATGAAAGCTGTTAGAAAGAGACCAAAGGAGGGTGATATGAATGGTGAAGGGACTGGAGGGGAAGCCATATGAGGAACATCTGAGGTCACTTGGTCTGTTCAGCCTGGAGAGGAGTAGGCTGAGGGAGACCCCATCCCTGTCTACAACTTCCTTGGGAGGAGAAGCAGAAGGGCAGGCACTGATCTCTCCTCTGGGTGCCCAGCAACAGGACCTGAGGGAATGGCCTGAAGTTGTGTCAGGGGAAGTTTAGGTGGCTATCACAAAAAGGTTCTTCACCCAGAGGGTGGCTGAGTGCTTCAACAGCTCGCCAGGGATGTGGTCACAGCAGCAAGCCTGACAGAGTTCAAGAAGCATTTGGACAATGTTCTCAGGCACGAGGTGTGGTTCTTGAGGCTGTTCTGTGGAGGGATTCTATGAGTCTGTGATTCCAAGTTCACTGCACAGTGAAGGCTGTTGTGCTTTATGCCAGCCTTCTCAAGGGTAAGCAGCTCCTGTTTCTTCAGTCACTTCTTATGCATTAATCCATGAGTAGGAGCATCACTCTTGGTGCTCGCCAGTGGGCTTCCCAGCTAGCTCAGCCCATTCAGGATGAATGCCCAAAATGGGCCATGGTTTGAAGCTGAAGCCTTACCAAAGCTGACCAGGGCACAAGGGACATGCAACTTTCCTTGCAGACATTGCATGTCATGCATAAGAATTCACCCAGGAGTAATTTAAAGTAATATCCTTATGTACCACCAGCACACAGAGGATAGCTTCCCAGAATATGATCCATTTTGGCAGATCCTTTCTGCCTGAGCCAGATGCCTCATCAGGCAATGCAAATCTTTCATTTGTCCTTGCTGAATTGCATCCAAATTCTTTCAGACTATTTCTCCAACTAGTAAATTCCAATCCTATCTTTCAGTGTGCTTGTAGCTCCTGCCAGCGTGGTGCCATTCACAGATGTACTAAGTGTGTTCTTTATTCTGTCAGCCAGGACGTAGAAGTAAATATTGAATACCAGACTCAGGATGGGATATACCCCTGATGAATCTTTCGAGTTTTCTAATCAGTCATCAATATCTATTGTTAATGTCTTTTTTTTTCTGAAAAATCTGGCACTCACTGTTTTGTGACTTTATTTCAAGCATGCATCTCCAGATTACTTGTAAAAATGCCACAAGTGACAGTCAAGATACATGGCAGCTATCTGAGGCTTTTTCAATAGCCCTCCAGCTACCACTAAAACAGAATTAATTTTGGTTTGATGCAGTGTTTCAGGACTGCTGACTGTTAATCATCTCTTCCCCACACACATACTCCTAGTTACTTTGAAGTGGTTTGCTGTATTGTTTTAACCTTTACTCAAGTGAAGCCAATACATCTATAATTGCTCAGCTTTTCTTCTTTCCCTATTTCAAGATAGATGCTGCGCTTGCTTTCTTTCCAGTCTTCTGAACTTTCCTGCCTGTGAGCCAGACTCTCAAAGGCAGAGCTGCTCCAGGGCATGCTTTACCTTACCCAGTCAGCCCATCCTTTCTCTCTTCCAGCCCAAAACCTACCCCTTTTTCCTCTGCTTTTGGCAAGTATTATGTTAGATGTCCAGGGGGAAAAAAAACCAAAACCAAAACCAAAACCAAAACCAAAAACAAACCAAAAACCAAAACCCTAAAAACAAAAAACCAAACCACCACCACAAAACCTCTCTGATTTCTTAGCTTTATTTGCTAGGGCCTCCCCAGAGACCCTAACTCTTACAGAACAACTTTTATTGCCCGTTATGTCTTTGGTAGCCTTTTCTCACTTACAGCCTTTGCCACACTGTTTGTGCTGGATAAAACAAACTGTTTTGCACCTTCTAGAGACATTCTTCCTTTGTCTGAAGCAAATGAGGAGCTTCTGATTTCACCATTTCACTCATCCTTCTGAGCCTTTCTCTGAAATGTGATAACGTATACATGTGCCCTTAATATCAATTAATAATATATGTGTCCTTAATATCAATTAATAATATATGTTCCCTTAATATCAATTATTTAAGGAAGGAACAACCCTGTCTAATTCTCCCTCCACCCCAGGATTCCATCCCATGAGGTCTCAGCTATTAGTTCTTCATATTTATTGAAGGTTTCCTTCTTGAAGTCAATGTTAAACAGTTTGATACTGTCACTTCTTCCTAAGTATCATCGCATCATTTCATAACTATTCCTGTATACACTCCCTCCAGCTTTCAGAGGACCAGCCAGCTCCTCCCATTCCTGTCCTTTAGGAGGGAATAACTTCTGAAAAACCTCCTCTCCTCTCCAAAAAATTACCCACCTCTGCACCAAAACTCTGAGCTGGTTGAGTAGGTCGTGTTCCTGTACACTTCTCCCCAACTCTGTCTCTCCATAGACAGAATTCTTCATTTGCCACCATGTCCTACCTCTCAGAACACTTTTTATTTTTCTCCTCACAAAAGACCTCCCTTCTTGGTTTGCTGTGCTTGTGCTCATTACCTTGTAGCATTACAAGGATATTTGCAATTTGCTCATCTCTTTCTTCAAGCTGCATTTCAGACCACGCAGTCGTAAAACAAAAACTTCTGTTAACAATACAGAGTTGGTTTTATTCTTTTCTTTCAATATTCCAGCCTCATGAGTTAATCACAGCACGTGTCTGCTACACCTATTAATTGATGTGCTAAGATATCTAGTTCTTCCTGTTTGTTCACTCTTGCATTAGCAAGCGTCTAAGCTGTTCAGTGCATTGAAGTGTTTGCCTTCCTCCTTTTCCTTCAGTGACCCTGTAAATACAGAGCATCCCTAATTTTTAAGTCCTTTTTCAGATCACCTTTTTTTGGTCTCTGTCTGTAGGCTATTTCTTCTAGCCCTCTAGTCATTAATGTAAAGCTATGTTAGCAGGCAAATGCGCTTTTCTCCTTCTTCAGGCACATTAACAGTGTCAGTCATTTTGAAATCAGCTGCCATCGCCCCAGGTGGATGACACAGATCGACCACAGCAGCTTCATTCAATACTCTCAAACTCCTTGATCCTTCACTGCTTTCCTCAGACAAATTTTTCTTATCTTCACAATGGGAAGAACAATGTACCAAGAGATCAGAGTCACTTATCTGGTGTTGAAGAGGAAAACAGAAGCAGAGCTCAAGAGGTCCAGGCTTGCTGGGCTTCAACTATTGTGTTGTGTGCTCCTTCAGGAATTTTCCTGAGAGCAAATTCTCAGAGCTGATGAAAGATAAAGCTATTTGTGAAAAACAGAACTTCCCAACACTTGCCTGTTTCCTGCCATACAGTAAGTGCTATCCTTATCCCCTCCTCAGGGGCTCAAAGTCTAGTCCTGGAAGAAATGCCATAGAAAAGATAAATTGTGTTAATGTAAATAGGAATACATGACAAAGCTTTAGAGAGCCTCAGTGTCACAGGGCAGCTTCTGAAGTCCTCTGTGGCTTTCTGTTTTGTATGCAGAAACGGAAATCCAAGTGCTGCAGGCAACAGCTGAACACGCCCTGAGCTCCTTTGGTCTTCTCAGGGCACCCGGGGGGAACAAGAAGCCATCCCCTTTCTCAGGCTTCCCCCAGGGTCTTTGCAGCCAGGGAAGAGGCGCTTGACACATGGATTTGAACTCAACAGTCTCAAATGCTCTTAGAAAAAAGCTGACACGTATGTGCCCCGGTGAGGAAAGGAGCCTCTCAGAACAGTGAGAGATGCACTCTCCAAATGGCTTCTATGTGAGAAACATTAATGGCAGCAAACGGCTCTGAGGTGGCACAGAAACATGAGGCAGTGGGACATGAAACAGAACAGAAATGAGAATCAAGGCACTGCACCCTCATATGGCACCTAAGGGCAGGTTTTCTGTAATAACCCATCCTTAGCACCCCAGGTAACTGTGAACCTGGTTAAAAACTGAGTAGAGCATTTGTCTGCCATAGCCATCCATCTCTCAGAGGCAGCATCGCTAAAGGCCAAAATACAAGGCTAATTTCTAGTGGCAAAAATTCAATTTTTCCTAGTGGGTAACAGCCAATACCCTTGGCCAAATCAAGAAAAAACACAATAAATTTCACAGGGAGCCTTATCCAACAGCATCAGCAAGGAGAACTTCCTGTCCTTTGGCTACACCAAGGAAGAACCACTCTGACCACAAGCACGGGGCAGCACTGCCTCAGTGGCTTTTACCTGCTGAGGACTGTGAGGTCCCACTGCTGCGCCTCCTAATCCAGCAGCTCTCAGCTATCATAAACCATGCGACTCTCTCATTTGTTTCTGGAACAGTCTGGACAGAAATGAAGACTCTTGGATGATCACAATAAGCAAAAAATTAGGAAAAGTCAAGCATTACAACAGTTTTGCCTGGAAACCATAACTCAGGGTTTTTTGGCTGTAGATCCAAGCATGCGTGTCTTATCATGCCCTGTTGGTTCTGAAAGCAATGAGGAAAAAGGGAGGGGGAAGCTGTACGGATATCAGATGAGAAGTTTTTCATTTCTTGAAACTTTTTAATATATCTCTAAGTAAATCAAATGTTCTGCTTCTGCAAATTGCATTCACTGGAAAGAAGGAATGGTATTTGTGCTCCAAGTTATCATTTCACTGCCACTGAAAACTATTTTAAATTATTCATCAGTGGAAACTCGGCGTACATAAATATGGCTTAGTGCCCAGTTCTTGGTCTAACCACTGAGACCAAGTCACTGGGAAAGTGCCTGTTTTCTCAGGCAGACAGTTTTAGAAGCTAAACCTCAGAATAACATCTGTATTTAATAAAATTAAACCCATGCCAAAAAATCAGCTATAAATGTAACTGGCCAGCCCACCAGCCTTTTTACTTTAGACTGCTGCATGGAAAAGTCCTGCAAAAAGTTAGATTGAAGATCTGGCCAGACAACCTGGAAATTTGTTTCTGGTTTATGCTAAGGAACATATGCCAAGAGAAGTGTTTTCAACAGGGTATTGGAAAAGTTTTGTCAATACTGGGTCTTGTGGCTCCAAGAAATGGGAGTTTAAGATCTGCCTGGTTTTGCCAAGTCCAATACAAACTAGGCACTGATACTTCATGCATGAAATAAGCACAGCCCAATTAGGGGAGTGCCTGCGTAACTAACCTTGACAACAGAACAGAGACAGCATAAACTCTGTAAAAATAATAATCTCTCCTCCACCCTTTAAACAAGTGACCTCAAGAGCAAAAACTCTGCCCTGGACCAGCTACAAAGAGTGGCATCCAGGAGCTGGACTCATCTCCCCAGCTTCCCTTACAGAGTGGTTCTTAGCAAAGCTATTATCCTTACCAAGTTGTGAAAGCTGTAACATGTTGTTCTGGTTCCAAGAGAACTGACCTTACTGGGACTGTAATTCAGGTCTCTTCTGCAACAGGGTATAAGCAGTCCCAGAAAACCCCCTCTAGTCACACACCTCATGATGTGTCTCCTGCTACCTCC
>JANRMJ010000079.1:9158580-9172517 GCA_025584955.1 Alethe diademata | reverse complement strand
AGCTGGGGTCCCTGCACAGGAGGGACAGGGACCTGCTGGAGCGAGCACAGAGGAGAGACACAAAGATGATCAGAGGGATGAAGCACCTCTGCTGTGGAGACGGGCTGAGAGAGTGGGGGTTGTTCAGCCTGGAAAGGAGAAGGCTTCAGGGTGACCCGGTTGAGGCCTTTCAGTTCATGAAGGGATCCAACAAGGAAGATGGAGAGACTTTCTGCAAATGCGTATAATAACAAAGGAGAATGGCTTTGAACTGAAAGAGAGTAGGCTTATATTAGATATTAGGAAGAAATTCTTTACTGAGGGTGGTGAGGCACTGGCACAGGTTGCCCAGAGAGGCTCTGGATGTCCCATCCCTGGAAGCGTTCAAGGCCAGGTTGGATGGGGCTCTGAGCAACCTGATCTAGTGAAAGGTGTTCCTGCCCATGGCAGGGGAATTGGAACAGGATGATCTTTCAGACCCCTTTCAACCCAAACCATTCTATGAATCTATGATCTGACTAACTGGCATTTAAGCAATGTCTGCACAACATAGTGACAACTGGTGATCTCTGGTTATGTCTGCTTGAAGTTATTGTCAGACACAAAGGCTTTCAAATTTTCTTTTTTTCTGAATTTATCTTTTCAGCCACTGAGTTCAAAGCAGGGTCTCACAAAGGCTTGCACTGTCACAATCTACATCGAATGAACTGTGGTGCTGGGGTTAGACAGAGGTTAACTCCTTAAACCAGCATTTTGACTGAAACCAGTGTGTCATGGGAGTGTGCCTTCACACATGTCAGAAATAACAGCAATAGAAATCTCCCAGTGGTGTCTCCAACATGAGACAGGGAGTGGATGCTATTGAAATGAGGAAAGAACAAGATGTCTGCTGCTGAATATTCAGCCCGACCATGTACTGTGGACCCTATTCTGTGAAGAAGATTTGCAATAAGGCAGCATTAACTTGCCTTCAAAGACATGACTTAAATCTCTGGAGGGAACTCCCATGTATATTCAGGACAGCTACGCAAACTCACTTGCAGAATTTAGAAGTCTCCTACTGAGAAAATATGTCAGCAGATGCTTCCTGACATTTAATGCTAAACATGTTATAATGGGGCTATAAACAGCCTTTCACTCCAAAACATGTGAAGGAATAGCATAAGACCCCGGGGAGGGACAGCTCTGCAGAAATGGGTTTGTTGTTCCTGATTAGGATTCAGACAGCCCTCTGTGGTGTTGTTAGTACTGGTTTGATTTTTTCTAAGGCATGTCGGATGTTTGTTGCACAAACAGACTCCCTGATGCTTTCATCATGATGGAAAATTAAAAATAAGAGGTGTTAAGTAAAGAACGGGTACCACAATCTGAGTCTAAAAAGAGCACATGGTCATGTAGTCACTACAACCCACTGTCATGAGAACTTCTGACCAAGGTTTCCATTTTAACTTTTGCTATAGTGTGGTTGTCACCTTCCTGTGAATTTCAAGAAGCTTCATGTTCCTACTTCCCTTTGGCTGCTGTGAAAAATCTCCGTTTCCCAGCAGTTTCTGAGAATACCAGTGACATAACCTTCAAAGCAACAACTTTTAAGGCTTCTGGAAAACTGAGATTTTTCAGTCATGGCTGAATAGAAAGAGAAACCTTTAGGCTCTCTGACCAACTAATTGTAGAGAACATTACAAGGAAAGGACATTAAAAGTCATGAGAGGCATCTGGATACAACAGCAGCTAGAGAACAGTAACAGAATAAAATCTGTCCCAAATAAAGGTGAAATAACCTCAGGTAGGGGTCAACAACCTGTTTAGAGCTGATTTTGTTAGAAGCAAGTCAAAACTTGTGCAAGGTTTCTGCTCAGGTTCATCTCACTTTTTCTGTGATTGGAATTAACATCATTATGATCCGCAATTAACATCATCATTGTGGTTCACAGGCAACATCATTAATGTGACAAGACTTTGAATGTACTGCAGGATCATAAATTAGAATTTGACCCTATGTGCCTAACAGTGCAAACAAGCAAAATATCACAACACTGTTAAGCTTGAAATTGTTTAATACACGTGTACTTCTACAATGAAAACATTTAAAAAATTATTGCAAGTGATGGCTGACATATGTCTGGTATCATCCACCCTGAGTTGTTCAAGGAACTCTAAAACATCACAAAATACTTTTATTTAACATATCCCATATACAATCACAATATGTTCATAAAGAACAACGTAGTGCATACAATATAATCCCCCACAAAAGCAGACTCAGAGTTACCAATACCCATTATCCCAGAGGAGAAATTTTGGTGAAGGACTTGTAGAGGCTTAAAGGCTAAAATGTTTATAATAAAATGTTAAAGTTAAAACACTCCCTCAGCATGACAGGTGAAGCAAAGTACATGAGACTCAGTTTCCCCTCATGGAACAAGTTACTAAGGGCCATTTTCTGTCCCACTTAAGCCAGAAATGAAGCTAACATACTATGTGCTTACTGAGTACTGGCCAAAGGTTTTGTATTTTCCAGGCCAGGTGGCTGTTTCCATCCTTCAGTGTTAGGCAGTCAGTGCCAAGGGCCCTCAGTGAAACTGACCTGCAGCGTCCACCATATGAGAATACATCCACTGCTCAAATTTCCCAAGTTTGCTTTACTGAAAACCTCATGCAGATTTTGGCTTTTCATTATTTGATGTGTCCCAAGAGGTGCTTGAAGATTCCAAGATTCTGGAACAGGTTTGAGGAGGAAAAACTAGGTAGAAATTTTCTTTTTCTAAGACTTTTCACATATTCCCATGTTCTGAGTACGTGAAGAGCTTTCCATCTCCTCCTAGGACAATTTGAGTTAAGGCAGTATCGCAGACATACCTAAAAGCTTCTGTTTAACCCAGCAATATTATTTAGGCTTTTGAAAAATGTCATCTGGCAAATAAGAACAAGAGAAATAATTGCAACATTGACAAACCCAAACAGAGTTTAAACTGTCAGGGAAATAAGTTAAACAATGATGTTACCTTTTTAGTGTAGTTTCCCCTTTTCCCTACAGGTTTTTGGAGTGCCTGAGTATGTTCCTTGAAGGCTGGGAATGTCAAATGTTGAGAGATGCAAATTCAAAACCACTGTGAAGACGTCTCTGATATCCCCCAGCTACAGAAATAAACTTTTGGTTTAGGTTTGCAAAATCATCAAACTTCCTGCTCTCTCCTCTGAAGAAAAGATAAATGCTGGCTGTAATAGGTGCCCTACTTACCTAAGGCTTTGATCTCTCTCAACTCTCTGCTCGCAGATTTCTGGAGGAGCCCCAGCAAACGTGAATTTACAGTGCAGCGAGCTGCTGTGCTTTCCGAGAGAGCTGGTTTCAGCACCGCGTCTGCAAGACTTCAAAGGAGAGGGGAAAGTTATTTTTCTACTTATCGCTCCAATTTCCCTCTCCACTGCCTCTGGACACTGTCAGTCCTAGGAGATCACAGAATGGCTTGGGTTGGATGTGACGTTTTTTGGGACAGGCTCTACGCTGAACTTCAGTGAGCCATATCCAAGGAGAAATGTGCTCGTGAGATGCTTTGGAGTATTTTTTTATTTCCTTGCAGGAGGCAGAGTGTGAAATGCTATCACTAGATATACTGCCCTTTGCTTCAGACACACAAACATGCATTTATGTGTTATCTTTCACTTCTAAGCAGCTACCTGAACCAGTAGGCAAGCCTGTGACTAAGCCTGCACTCTCCTGCAATCTCATGGGAAAGGTGCTCAGACCATGGCAAAGCATGGACAATATTTTGAGGGCTTGGATTCCTGCCCCCTTATTTAACTTATTTAACAGTGACCAGTTCACGAAGATTATGTCTGTGGGACCCTTTAGAGGTCTCCAGGCATAAATCATGGCTGCACACCAGCTCCTGCACTGCTGGGTATTGCCCTTAACTGTAATCTCTCACCACCCTGAGAAACTGTGGATACTTCATGCCTGGAAATGTTCAAGGCCAGGCTCGATGGGGCTCTGAGCAACCTGCTCTAGTGGAAGGTGTCCCTAGCCATGGCAGGGGGCTGGAACAAGATGGTCTTTCAGGCCCTTGCAACCCTAACTGTCCTGTGATTCTGTGATGACAGAGCTGCCCTTCCATTTGTGCCTTCAGTTCTGGTGGTTGATTTCATGCCCAGCATTCAACACAGGGATACATGTCATGATTGCACAGCCTTTGGCATCACTGCAGGCTGTCATGAAGAGACAGAAAAGTCAGCTTGCCTGACAGAGTGAAAATTACCCAAAGTTTGTATTTAGCATTTAATGCTATTTTAACACTTACTATTTTACCAAAAATTATATTTACGTAGCAACACTCTGTCATTTTATTTTTCCCAGACAATCGTGATTTGTCATGATTTCCATCATGTCTCCTGAGTCTTTGTTCCAAGTTCTTTATTAATGAACTCATTGTGATGTACTGGAGTAATGCTCCTGCCAGACCTAGGTCCAAAGAAAAGCAATACAACTAACCTGGCAGGGAGAAGCCTGTGGCTGGCTGGAGTGGCAGTGGGCCAGCAAAACCACAGCACTCTCAGGATCTCATCCCTGTATGTCTGCACAGCCCTGGATTGTGCAGTATCAGCCTGCCCAGGGTAGGATCTAAGAGAGGCAGGACCTTCAGCAGTGATGAAGGATGTGCTAATCCTGACTGAGGACCCATGGGCAAGCCAGGATTTGGGCATGCTGGAGAAGCAGGTATATGGGAATTCTGCTTATGCTGCTGTGCTGTAGGAAAAACAAGGCTGGTTTTCCTGACATTGGAGACAGGAAAATTTATCCTCACCAAATACTCAGTGTCGGTGTTTCTCGTTCTGCAAAGTGGTCCATTACATAATTGCACAACACCTGCTCCATGGAAATGACAGACCTCTGGGAAGCTATGGGGTCCCCAAAGGCTTCCCAGAGACCTGTGTGCTCTGGGTGAGAAATGTACCCAAATCATATCCATTCTCCAAAAGTGACAAGTTATGAAAGAAATGAAAGCAAAATTTGATGTAGGAAGTTTTGCTTCCCAGATTTGTGAAATAGTGACTTTTTTTTTTTTTTTTGGAACACTTTAAAAAAAAGGGGAAATAATTTCTGCCCAGGTTTCCTACTCTGCAGAACTCTCTAGTCAGATCAGGTGTTCTGAGGAACAGGCTGGGTGTAGATGAGAAGGTGGTAAGAGCCCAAACCCTCAAACCACCAAACCACAAATTGACAAAAATACCCCAGTTCTCAGAGGGCTGACCTGATCTTTACAGGCAGCAGGATTAATTGAGAGGCCTCCCATAGGCAGGGCCTTTAGATGGATAGAGCTTCACCCGGGACAGTAAGGCAGCTTGTCTTCTTCAGCTTGACTTGAAGACAAGCTGTGTGGAAACCCCCTGCATCTCCAGTCAATACAACCTGAAAGAGCAATTCTGCTTGATCCCAAATCCATTAACCAGTATGATCCTGGGAATTTGTGTGGGATGCCCAAGTCTGGTTCCAGCAGGGATCAGAGGGAGGGAGCATGGCCAAGGCATTTTGGAATTCAATACCTCCTTGTGCCATTGCCAAAGGTGGGGAAAAGGGACACTCACTTCCAGGAAGAAGGATGCTGCTTTCCAATTGGGTAGTGGGGAAGACATGGTCGGAATTTTGCCACGGGCTTTCCATGTAAATAGTTTCTTTGTGTTTTCAGCTGGACAGGGAGTGGAAGTGAGTGGTAGTGGGTTTTTTGTTGTGCGGGGTGTTTTTTTGTTATTTGTTTGGTTTTGTTTAGGATTTTGCCTGTTGTTCGTTTGTTTGTTTGAAATAGGACTACTAAATTGTGGAATTCCATTCCAAAACCGTGACACACAGGGAACAAAAGTTTCAGAAAAGGGAAGCTTCAAGGTGCCTATGGGGGAGTGTGTAACATCAATTCTGGTGCTTCACAGGAAAGATAGGAGAAAGAAACCTGCATTTAGTTTTAGCTTATTTCTAACCACCTCTTCAGTGACATGGAGATGGGTGGGATACTGCCTGATCCTTCCAGGAAGCTTCTGAAATACCAAAATACATAGCCTGGCAATGTTACCTCATGTCATTTCTTTCTTTGTTCTGGACCAGTTGGGTCCATTTGGGTTCATTTCAACAATTATTGCTGCTCTGGAAAACGTGCAGAAAGACAACACCAGTTAAACTCTCCCACTTACTTGCTCTGAACACCTGACCTTCTGCCACAAGTGTATAATAAAGAAAGGACCAGTGTCCCAATGTCTCAAACCAAGTAAATGAGTTTTAGAAAACTAAAAACTCCCAAACCATTAACGAACAGGCCAAAACACCAAGAGCTGATCTCCATTTCTTAGAGTTTTAGCAGCAAGATAAAGAATATTTTTCTGGTAGAGTTGCCAAATGTGTCCAAAGGCACTGAGCTCAATACAGAGTTCACTGGTGGTGCACTATGACCTGGGCAGTGCAGTAGATGAGGTGAAATGACCTGCTGGTCCTTCCCTGGCCCTGATTTTATGGAAGTTATATAGAGAATCACAGAATGTCTTGGGTTGGAAGAGACCTTAAAGATCATCCTCTTCCAATTCCCCTGCTGTGGACAAGGATGCTACCCACTAGGCCAGGCCCTGACCATCTCCAGGGATGGGACATCCTGCAGTCACCATTGCTTTGGTGAATATAAAGAAAAGTCTGCAGTGAGTTGGGCAGATGTTGCAGTGGTAAATGATGAGAGAACTGCTGGGCTCTTCTCTTACAGGATTTGATGGCATTTATTAAAACTCATGCTAGCAGCGCTTTCTGCCAAGTCCCACTTCTGCGTCAGTGCCCTCAAACCACATTACAAGACTCATGAACCCCACAGCATGGGCAAAATCAGCTGCAGCATCATTAGCTGTGGTTTACTGGTGCTTGTGATGGTGGTGCTCTGCAGGACAGATGTGAACTCTTGCCAAGGAGAGCTAGCTACTGCTGTGGCACCAGGATGGCACCAGACAGACACTGGAGACTGAGATGTATCACAGCAAGAAGTAAACCCCATTTCTCCATTTCCCATTTCACCATCCCATGCCGTGCAGGAAAAACTAAAGGTGGATATCCTCAAGTCACATTACCCTCTTGTCACTATTTCCCATTAGCTCAAACCTCATACATATTAGGTAAAAAATTTGAAATCTCAGCAAAATGACGGATTGCTACAGCTAGTCCAGATGGCATGGAAGAGTACTGCTGACTTTTTTAAAGTCAAAATCAAAAGATTGAACACAGGTACAACTCACCTTGGCTATCTGGACAAGAAAAAATGATGTGACATACAAGATAAAGCCAGTAAATGACTAGTCAAGGGCAGAGAGGAAAAAGACTTCCCAAGAAAAAGTATCAGGCTCCATATTGTTTATTGGAAAAGCATTTGTTGGCATCAGTGCAACAATGAAATTTAAGAGTTGCATATTGTTTGAAGAGGCATCTTTTTATTGTGATAGGGACCAAATCTGACTAGGGAGGTATGATCATCAAGTGCCATCATGCCAATTATCAGATGGCTGCTGGGAAGTGTGGCTTGTACCTGCTGGCTTATGGGAATCTGGCTTTTACTAGCACAGGAATTTAAGAACTGTTTGAACATATGAGGGGTTTGGTTTGTTAACCTGGGGTTGACACACTCGTGTTTTCCCTTTTTCAAGAGCACTCATCTCCAAAAAAAGTCATGGGGCTACAAATCTGTGAAGCAAAACTCCCTCTGACAAAGATTTTGCTTTAATTTCTTTCATAACTTGTCTCTTTCAGATTTGGTAATGTGCAGCATTCATGTGGTGATTGAAGCCCTCACAGCCTCCTTCATTTGGGGCATAGTGGCAGAAGTTTAGCTCATTTGGGCTCCAGCTGAAAGAACAAGATGTTGTTTTTCTTGCTTCCAGTGTCAAGGCTGGAACACAGCTCCTATCTGCAGAGAAATGTGCAAGGGCTGCTCTGCAGTGCTCTCAGGTGTTGTCAGGAAAGGGCAGCTTGCAGGAATCAGCTGTAATGCAGTAGCTTCATACCCAGCACTGGCCAGTTTCCCACTTCTGCTCATGATTTTTTTGCTACTTCCAGTGGGGAGAGGAAAGGCAAGGAGGAAAATGCCCCAAAAAGTTCACATCTGCAGCACGTGGGGATTGAGGGTATTTGTAAAAGGCTGTGTGGGTTTGTTGGAAAATGTTTCAAAAGTGAGCAAGGAACTTTCCTGAAACACAGAGGATATTTATGTCTCCAAACTACACACACACACACAAATAGGCACACACAGGGGAATAAGCTATTGCTGCTGCCAAGCTTTGAGAGAAAACCTTGGTTTCTATTGTATTTTTATTGCATCTGTGATGGTCATCCTCAGAAACTTCCTCCTTTGATGAAACTGATGACCTAGGCTTGACTCCAGGCGCATGAAAATAATTCCAAATAAGGACCTGCAGCCTGACAAGCTGCTGTGCTCCAGAGAAGGATAAACTGACCATGTTTATCAGCAACTTGAATTAAAGGAGGCATTTTGACTTCATCACCCCTTCCAGCTGCCAAAGCCATACACCTCTCTGCACTTCTAACTGTGATTAGGAAGGAGGCAAATCACTCTAAATTGTATTTTCTTCTTCTGGAGATGCTGACAGACAAGGTTTATGTTCCTTAGTTTGCTGAACACCAGTGGGTCATGAGGAAGCCTTGAGAAAGAGCATCTCAAGGGTGGAGGGCAGTGAGGGAAAAAGGAAAAAAGATTCCCAGCAGGCAGTGAGAGAAATTCTTTCTGTGCAGAATTCAGTTAATTCAGATGCACCTCCCTGTAGGTTCATTCACAGTGTTGGTGCTCTCACATTATCAGAATTATGGAAAATAGATGAAAATCTTTTTGGCTGACAGTTGTCATTACAGGAAAACAGCATGTCAGCAATTGGTGAACAGCTTCTATTAATCATGGCACTACCAGAGGTGACAGCTGACAGGTTTTGTCACTACACAGTCACAGAGATGATAAAAGGAGGTGTTATTCTGAGTTTAATTCCAATAAAATGCAAAAATACTAGAAAGAGTAACTTATAAGAGCACTATTGTCTAGTGAATAATTACCTGTAGTTGATACGTAAGGATAAGTAAAGGGGTTTTGATTTCTGAAACAACAACAAAAGACATCACAAAGCAAAATCAAGTGAAGGTAAATAAGGTCAGGTTAAAGTCCATCTGAGTTAATTCTGCCAAGGAAACAGAGGAAAATATAAATGTTCTTTGAGATGCATAGATTGAGAGGACTGAGCACTATGTACTTTGTCATGGCAGAACTTGGAGCTAATGCCTTTGTCTCAAAGTGAAATAATTACTGGACAGGAAGAAGTCTTTGACACAGTTTGTGATGAGTACTGCAGGCTTGTGGACATCCTGAGTGCTTGGAGGTCCAAATGTTATGTGGTATCGATTGAAGCTTCAATATGCTTATATAATTTGTCACAGAGTGTTTTATATTGTACTGCAGTAATTGATGTTACACTCCCAGACTTCTCCCTGTCACCTGCTGGCTGCCAAAAAACATAGTTCTTTCCCAGAGCACAACTGCTCTGATTCTCTGTGTCTTTTGCAATACACAAAATGTGCAAAGGAATCAGCTCAAGCACCTCACAAACTTGCTGTTGCTCAGTGTTATGTAGGATTGTGATAGAGGTCCCCAGGCGAGACTGACAGATGTCAGCAGAGTCTGGATTAGAGAGGCACAGTTCACCTGCCTGTTCCTCTGCCCCTCTCTGACTTGGACACATCTAGGAGAGAGGAATTTGCAAAAGTGGTTCTGGTTTGCTCTCTCCTCATAAGCCATCATGGTTTCTTGAGATTTTGAGCTTGCTGGTGTGATGCTGGAGGGGTCCCTGGAGTTTTGGTGTGAGGCAGTTCCTGGGCACTCTGCTGAGTCTAAAGCCCATTTTGTGGTCATGGTGACTGAGGGACAGGTCTCAATGGGAGCCTGGTATCCTTTCTGTCACATGCACTTGGTCAGGAAGAAGGTCAGCAAGGGCAGGCAGATGAAAAAAGTTCAATAAAAGGACTTGGCCTCAGACATGACCCACAGAGAAAGAAACTGCCTGAAACAGAAAACAAGGGAATTGAATATACTGTGCTATGGTCACTAGAAGTTCAGAGGGCTCAAATTGCCCTGATCCACAGGAAAGGATCACTTCCAAGCTACACTTCTGGTAACACTGACACATGGAACTGAAGGCAGAGAGGGTCTATTCACCTGTGAAGGTGGAGCTCTTGTGAAAAATATATGCCATATCCAAGTGACTTCTGAATTTGCAGGTGACTTGAGCAGCATTCAAGGCTTTAGAACTCTTGAAGAACAGTAAAAGGAAGGATGGAAAGAGAATGGAGATGCAACTTGGATTTGGCAGAACTAGAATGTGCAGAACCAGCTTAATCCTGGCTCTGATCAGTGATTTCTCAACCCTAACCTGTTCAAGGCATACATTTCTGAAAATTGGCTCCATTATTTCTGAGATGATGTGGGAGCAGTGGCTGCTTGCAGGAATAAATATATGATAGTAAGAGGCATTCAGTGTCATTTGTGAGCCAGCTGAATCTTCCCACACATTGTGGGTGAGCAAACTTAATTTCTAGGTACCTGTCTGAAAGCTCAAATCTAGATGGACTCAAAAAAACCCCATTGAATACAATGTGAGATGGGAATTCCTGATGAAAGGACTATGGGGTAGAATAATAGAAATTGGCAGAGAAATATTAGAAGCCTACAAAGGCAGGGACTGATAATGAGAAGTACTTCTTAAAGCTAGGGGAAGGTGATGCTAGAGAAGCTGTACATGAGAGAAACAAAAAGAAGTTATGCACATGGGACTGGAAATGGAGAGAACTGTTTATGAGCAAAACCCCAGCTCTTGTCTGGTGTAGCAGAACAAAGTCTAGTGAAGAATGACAATGTTATCCAAGCACTAGGAGAATTTGCTGTGATAAAAAACACTGGTGCAATAGCAAATATTTCCACATTGGACATAATCTCAGGCAACAACTGTGAAGATAAAATACTGGAGAAATGAGATCCTGAAAAATATCCTCTAGCATCCACACTCCTAGTTCAAAAGAGGAGTCTGAGTGATTATACGACCCCCAAGAAGGGCTCAGACCCACAGTGAATGCTCCACCAAGCTCTAGGGAACACTGCCAGCCTCATTAGGCTGTTGCAGATGTTCACAGAGCCACGTCCAGAGATTTCTCTAGAAAAGAGGAAATGAGAGCATAAGGGCAGAAAAGGAGGAAGATGACAAGTCTGGAGGAAATCCCAAGAACAGCCTGACCTGTCAACTGCCACTCCACTGCCTACTCCCTCCCTGATGCCGTCCAGAAACTGAATCCCACATTTCAAGTGCTCTCTGCCTTCTCAGTGTTTATGCTAGTCACTCCCAGTCTTCTTATCTCCATCCATCAACTTGCTAATCTCTTCCAGGAAGGCTGGTAAACCACCCTTCCCACTACTGCCCCTGGGTCTCTGCTCTCATCCATCACACACCCAGAAACACAACATCCTTTCCTACATGGACCTTCTATCCTCACCATGTGCACACAAGAACACATCATCCCTTTCAGTCCAGTTATTTCACTCCTTCAGCAAAGTTTTCTGATGATGTCACAGACCCACAGTTTTGAAGGTGATTTCCCACAGATCAAAAAGTCTCTAAAATCCAAAAACCAGGCTTGTTTCCTTTCTCTCTATTCCTCCAAAATTATTTAATATTTTAAAATATTAGATGTCTAGAAATGAAAGAATTGTCAAAAGATCTCAACCATTCACCAATTCTCATCAGGGTAACTTCTTTCTTTCTCAGGCAGACTTCCCAAGTTGCAGCAACTTCCTGAACTTCCCCTTTTGGGATCCGACTAAAGGTCTCTGTGTCACTTGGAAGGTCTGGCACCATCTCTGCTCCTCCCAGCAGCCTGACAGCATCCTCTGATGAAAAGCAAAAGTGTTTTTTGAGCTACTGACCATTGCTCTTAAGATCAGGAGCAAACTCTTATCCTCAAAAGGTTTCCTCCTGGAAGCTGGTCCACATTTTGCATGCTGGATGCTGTTCTGGTCCTCACATTCCTGGTCCTGACTGCTCAGAAATGATCCATTTAAATGGGAAAGGTTCAAAGAAGGACAAAGACTATCAGGTTTGGGGAAAAAGAAACCAGGAGCCTTCCACCCCAAGGAGCAATGACTAGGGTGGGATGAGATAGAGATAGAGCACTTTGGCAAGATAAGATAAGATAAAGCACTTTAGCACCTCTTTGAAAAAAATAATGGAGGATGTCAAATTAATTAGTTAGAATCAATGTGAAAAATAAAAGAATACAGGTCATGTTCTAGAAGACTTGTAAATCCATGGAACTACACAAGGAGGAATAGGAAACAGATGATTTAGACTTTGTTAGAGAGGAATCATGGACTCAGGAACAGCCCACTAGTTAAAAATCAGCAGCAACACAAAGAGCAGCAGAAGGAAACATCATTAAGTTTACCTTGTTCTTACTGTTCTCTGAACAGCTGTTCTGGACAGCTGCTTCCACTCCAGGAGGCAAGGTTCCTGGTCTGCAACCAGTCACAGGCCTCACTAAAAGCTCCTGGGCAAGAACTGTGAGAACATTGGCAGAATTAGCCCACCTGCTTCTAGCATGCAGTTCTCACCTCCCTCCTGTGCTGCTCTAAATTGGTGTCACTGCAGAATGCAGTGACATTCTGCAGATGATTTCTGGATGGGGCAACAGGCCACTTACCACTCCCTGTCATCTTTGTCACAGAGTTCTTGGAACAGTCTTGTCCAACTCAAGGCAGACATTTCCAGCCCAGGTACACTAACATACAGATACTAAAAAAATAAGTATTTTATTTGTTCATTTATTTATTATTACATTTATTACAGTGTATGTCCTATATCCAGCTGTTATTTCGGGGAATGCTCAGAGTAAAGACATACATGTGCATACCACAGTATTGTTGCCATAGGTGCCAGCAGAAGCCTGAGTGTTTATAGCTCAGATTTGCAAGGTTTTTTGGGCAGAAAGGAAAATTTTGAAGCATCACAATTACTGTAAACCCAAGAAATGAAGCAAGATGGGCCAACAATTTTTGGCAAACACATTACAAAACAACATTTGTGGAAACTGATGCTATGATTAAAATCTCTCAAGCTTGGATGGCAAGAAAAGTGCTAGACTGGTGGATAAGCAATACCTTCAGCAGAGTTGTGCTCTGTTGTAAAAGCCAGACCTTTTGCCCTGTCCAGACCTCTTCTCCATGGTTACAGGCAGCGCCTTTTTCCTTTGAATTGATCTGTATTAGTCTCTCTCCACTGCAGCACTAGCTGAAGCAATGACAAGCAGGAATTCTGATGAGTGAAAAACCTGTGAACCACCTAAACAGATATTGAATTGGAGCTTTAAAGTCATGCTTTAAACTACACACCTTGCAGGATATGGTATCAGTAACTTCCCCATGACAGAGACAGGACTTTGAGTTGTACTTGGGTGAGCTGAGTTACGTAAGAACTGCAGAACCACAGAATCATTTAAGCAGGAAAAGACGTCTAAGATCATTAGGTCCAATCATTAACCCAGCATTGCCAACTCCACCATTAAGCCATGTCTCCAAGGGCCAAATCTACACATCTTTTAAATACCTTCAGGGATGTTCACTCCACAATGCCCCTGGAAAACAAGTTCCAGTGCTTGACAACCCTGTCAGTGACAAATTTTTTTCTTAGTATCCGACCTAAACCTTCCCTGGAGACAACTTGCCCCTAAATCAGGGGCAACTTGATGCCATTCCCTTGTTACTTGGCAGAAAAGACCAACCCCCACCTGTCCACTACCCTCCTTTCAGGTCATAGCAGAGAGGTATAAGATGCTCCCTGACCTTCCAGGCTGAACATGCCCAGCTCCCTCAGCTGCTCCTCACAGGACTTGTGCTCCAGAC
>JANRMJ010000079.1:9077468-9089918 GCA_025584955.1 Alethe diademata | reverse complement strand
AGTAATTTTGCACCTACGCCAGGAAGAACAGTAACATTTAGTGTTCACAGTCTTTAAAGACTATGGAATTACCTGATAAAAAAGTATGGACAAGTAGCCTCCAAACAACTCCAGAGCTCTTCCTTTAAAACTGAAATTGCCCTGTGGTCAGGTTTATCCTCCTAAGTGCTGTCTGCTATTGTAACCCATGCAAAAGCATGCTCAGCTTCAACCTTCACAGAAAAAAAAAGATTACAGGAACACTGTAATTTCCACTGATAGTCTACAACATGTCTAAATGGGGAATTACTGTCTTCCTCTAATTGCACTGAATATGGCAAAAATAGTTTCCTTCTAATATTACTGGACTGCTTCATAAGGAAATGAGAGTTATGCAGACTTGTTATGAAAGCTTCTATGTTCCAACAGGTTTTGTGAAAAAACGACAGCTAGATGGAGAAGAGAAACCCACACCAGCTGCTGTCCCTGGAAAGCCTGCATCCAGCTGGCTCTCATGTCCCAACCACTACAGACAACTTGGAACCCAGCTGCAGGCAGGACACATGCTGCCTTCTGCCCACACAGAGCTAAAAGGGCAAGGAAAGAGAGCTGGGGGCACAGGGGAGGAAAGTACACAGCAAATGGAGGAGGACATCTGTAAGCCCACTCATCACAACTAGAGGAAAGAAACTGGGATTTACTGCAGGAGGGAAGGAGATGTAAACCCAAGGGAAGCAGGATTTCCTTCAGTGCATGTTCACAGAACACTGTGCTGCAGCAGTGGATGGAGTCCCCCACCAAGCTTCCTGTGGCCAAGCACCACGTATGCAGAGTCTGCATCAAACCTGCAACACTTTGAACAGAGCAGAAAAATCAACACCTTGTGTTTTCAAAGGTCTTCAACTGCTGACGAAATATAAAAAAATCTCCCCGTAACAACCTATTTCCTAAAGCTATAGGTGTAAATATACAAAGAGAGAATTTTCAGAAAGAAACAGCCTGCAAATCTCTTGCTCAGGCAACACAAATACACTACAAGAACTGGTGATTAATCTAAGCAGATGCCTACACTTACACAGGCTAGTAATGACCTAAAAAGCACTTATAATGGAAACATAAAGCATTTTCAACCTTGCCTTTTCTAAAAGTTGATTCTAAACCTGGACTTTACAATCGGGTCAAACCTACCACACTTTTTTTCTGAAAATACATAGAAAATTAACAAAGCCATTTTTAGGGAGAGAAATTTCAGTTTTTATACTTTTCTATCTATCACTGTAAATAAGCACAACTCCCCCCATTTAAAATAGGCTACCAGAGACATAAAAATTTTCAAACTTATTTAAGCTGCTTTTAATAAACTTTACTGAGCTTGTAGAAAGCATTGTATCACTCATCTGTACAATGTGTGCCTTCTTTCATGCCATGGTTATAATATCAGTGTTATAATTCTAATGACTGATGGACACAGATGTCTGGCTCTACATTCAACCTTTGAAAACACACTGGAATTGATATCATATGGAAGGCACTAGGCATCAACTGAACATCAGCTACAAACAAGTCCACCAAACCAGCACTGCTGACACACACATCAGCAACTGACCTGACCTCTCTACATAGACATCGTGCTCCTTTTGAACTGTTTAACCATTTTGAGCACTAAAGCTATCATATGTCTACTGTAAGGCTTTCAGTAACTACAGCACACCTTTCTCTCACTACAAGAAATTAACCTCATTCTAAAAATCAAAGACACCTCCCCATCCAACCCTTTAAAAATTTTGACAATCTCTTGATTGACCTGACAATCTCTTCTAAAAATGCCTGGTATGTAATGGGTATTTTGGGCCTGAATGTGTTGATTTAAATTTCCATTTGATTATGGGTTAGAAAATTTTAGAACTTCAAGAGCTGTAAGCTGCGAAAAGATCCATAAACGCAGCACAGAAACATGAGTGTGCAGAAAACCAGAGCTGAAAACGCTTCTAAATTACTGCTCATCCAGCAGAAGGTGACCTTTGACTCCTCCTAATGAAACAACACACTGACTGCAGTACCGAGTGCTCTCCAGCCACTAGTGTGGACACTGCTCATTCCCTTCACCTCCTCATGCTGTTCCAAGGCAAGGAAGGCAACCACCACAGGCAAGACAGAACGTAGCATCAACTCTAATGCCCAAGAGCATGTTATCTGCTGAATCACAGACATGGCGATTAAGTCTGAACAGTGACATTTATCACACTCTGCTATCTATCTTTAAACAGAGTATTTGCTGAAGCTCCTAAAATTAGAAGGGAGCAGACTGCAAATACCATGGTAACTGCTTGGCATGGTAAATCAAGGTCCTTAAGGCTCAGACTTGCTGCTATTGTGACTACAGTTATCCAAATGGCACCTAAGTATTCTTACTACTTACCAAGCAGAAATGTTACCTTGGATTAAACTAAGAATAAAGCCAGGGGCTCACTCACTCAAAATAGCAGTAGGATTTTTCTGATGTTACTGAGTAGCTCAAAACAGCTTAAAAATAATTTTGTTTCTACTGTACATTGTCAAGAAAAAAGCTGGACTGATATGAAACTGATTTTAAAATGAAAACAAATTGCACTTTGCAGAGAGAGCCCCACTCCCCTCCCCCAAAGCAGTTTAGGAAAGAACAGGCAGGAAAAGAAAGGAAGGAGAGACATAGTACAATTGAAGACCTTACATATTAAAAGAAATAAGAATTGTTGATGTTGAATGAGATCACCCAGAATCTTCAGAAAACAGTTGTTGCATGTCATGTCTGCATTTTAGTTTATAGCATCTTCAATGACAAACTGAGGGTATTGATTAGTTATTCAATAAAACCAGGATGGAACAATAGATTTGGAGTGTAGCTGTTATCGTAAGAATTTTGCGTCCAGTCTTTGCATTCAATTCAGATCTCAGTACATTGGTCATCTTGTAGGTCTCTCACAACAATAACTCCTTTGAGTTACTGTTATACTGATGTTCCAAAACTGAAAGAAGAGGCTTCTGGTGTCACAGACAACTGAAAACTAACTGCCTTTAAATTTAGTTGCCAAACAACAGTAGCAGATGCCAGAAATAGGTCATAGAACTTTCCTTAGTCTTTTACACAAATTTTAGTCTCATGTTACAAGGAATTTTTTTAGCCAGGAAAAATAGCTGCTGATTTAAATATTTTTCTTTCTCTTTAGCATTCTCTAGGAACATCAGTATAGAAGTGTTCACAAAGCAGACAATTTGCATATACACAAGGAAGACAGATGAGATAAAGAGGTGTGCACTACCTACATTGTTAGAGATGTCAACTCTCCACACACACACAATGCTGAGCAAAAATAGAACCATCCCAGATTACAGGTGATGTGGGAATGTATACTGAGAGAGAAGACACAAATGTCAAAGCACAGATCTTACAAACAGGTGACATGGAGCTGAGAGTCCTTGTCAGAGCACTTACAAGTAAAACTTCTCTTCCCATACAGGGTTCAGATTCCCAAAGATTGTTTTTGTCCTCTTCTTTGTTTTACCCACTTGAACAGTAACATATGGATCACTGGACCCCGTCTTGTCTTTGGCCTGCAGACCCTGAGCACACACCACTGAAAGGAAAAGAGAAGGGTTACCACCACCCTGCAGCAAGACAACGTCTCTGACCACCATGTGAAGCAGCAGCTCATAACGGCCAGAGAAACAGGAATATCCCTCATGAGAACATATCTGATGAGCCTCAGCTCATGGTGCACTACAGTGCCTGCAAAAGGGCTATCTGCACCTGCTAGCTGTATGTCCACTCAGCAGAAAGACACAGAGGTTAGAGAAGCCCTTCCTCTCTGTCTTAATTTCACACCAACTCTCTTACTCGAGGCTCCCAAGCAAGACCAAGAGAACCCATGACTCTCCCACTCACCAGTGATCGTGATCTTTGCTGACCATTTTGAGGTACCATCAAGCACGCTCTGTTTCACTGTCTTCATCTGCTGAGCATGTGTCATTTTGCTCTCACAAAATACATCTCTGATCAAGTCAAAGATCTCGGGCTTGTTCCGCTCCCGGATTTTCATGCGATCCTTCATGGCCATGATGAAATTCTGGGTCCGGTCTTCAGCTCCATGCTTCGAGCTCTTCTCTGCTGCTCCTGTGCACCAAAAAATACACAACGCTCATCAGGAACAAACACACACAGAATCATGTCTCACTGAATCTGGACAGAGGGATCAAAGATGCAAGTTACTCTTCGCATGATGATACTGATACTGATGTTTGCACTCCGTGCCCCCTGTTCCAACATACAGAGAACCTGGACCATTCAGAGGCAGACGGGGTAGCTCCTCTATAATCTGGGATCAGAGTGCCCTAACAAGAGGTTGATTTGATATCCTTATTGCTGAGAAACACCCAGGAATGAGATTCTTAAACTAATAGCAGGCATCAGCATGGCCTCTGCTCTCATCACCTTGCTATGAATAAATAAATCCTTACTTAGGCAAGTGCTAAGAAGAGCACAGAGGACCTCCATTACAAACAATACCAATGAGCTTGTCTCAGTGGTGCACTTCAGCACCACAGAAGTTCAGATGCGTCTGAACTGTTGGCATTTTCTACCCATGTGTATCACAAAGCTCCCTGCTGAGCTCAGAATCACTGCAAACCTATGTCTCCTTCTGCCTGGAACCACCCTGTTTGGATCACACATCAAGCTGCAGAAACACAAAGTGCCTCTCTGGATGCCATTCTATTTTATCAGTTCACACAGAGACAATTCAAATAACCACTTTCTAGAACTGCACAGGTATATTAACTATAACAAATCCCTATAAGATAGCAAACTCAACAGCTCAAAACTTGGGCCATTATAAGCATGCAGTGCTACCACAGTGTCCAGCAGCTGGACACAAAAGAGCCAGGCACATAGTCTATAATTGCAGAGGCAGTCAACTCCATCTGACAAAAGAGAAGCCTCTGGCCGCTTGCATACCTTTTAAAAAAATTCAAAGTTCATATAATTATGATATGACTACTCCCACTACCAAATACTTCCTACTCAATTCTGACAGTCATTTTTACTGTCAAAATTTAGAAATTGACTACTGTGTCAGATGTGAGACATGCATCAATAAAAGCACCAATGTGAGCCAACAGGGCAGATAACTCAGGTGTGAAATGAAAAGCAGAAACTCAGGATTGCACACAGTCTCTCTGTACACTGTCTGCAGCATTTTCAAATTATGATCTTAAGTCAGATTAAGTTAAACCAGTACAAAAGTCCTGTCAACACATTCAATCATAACCTTTCTGTTTAATGGAATATACCTCTGTTTGTTTTTCTTCTCCAGGATAGTTTAATTAAAGTAAGCTTAGTCCTAGGAAAAATGTCCTCATTCAGGTGTTCACCAAATATTAAATTACCTTAAAAAAATGTATTAAAGCAGGTGCAAGGTGTGTGCAAAGGGAGTCATAAATCACCAACACACATGAAACTGTTTTTTTCCAGTGGTAGGCAAATATGATATCTGAAGTACCCTTGCTATAGGGAACTACAGTTTTGCATATGAAACTATTTCAACAAGTAGTGACTAAAAATGAAATATGTCCTATGAACACATACACACACACAGGAACCCAGCAGCACATAAACGAAGAGAATAAAACCAGTTTGCAATAGACTGTAACCACTGAAGTGTCAGAAGTTCATTAAGGACACTGTATACCAAGGCACGTTATTAAGGACCTGGGCGTGAAACAAGCTATATTTTTACATTACCTGAGTACTTTTTAATTTTTCTTGCTAGAGGCTTGATGTTCAGCATTTCATTTAGTACAATAAAAAGTGCATGCCCCAGAGTATCCTGTTGTTGGCTTAAGATGAAATGAAATCAAAAATACTGGAATTAATTACACAGTCCCCGCTGTTTCTACTCACCGGTGATGCACCTAACATTTATTAAAGGAATATGAAACTGAAATGATACCAGGGGCTATGCTTTGAACTTCAGATAAGAAGTGCTATTCAGCTTTAACAGAACTAGGTCTCCTGAGGATAGAGACTCTATGCCATATATGCAGAACTACAGAAAATTACTGGGAAATTGGGAAAGGCCAAACTGAACAACCTGCTTTCCCTAGCCGGAATTCTGAGATCTGTCATCATCCAAAGAAATCAACTCTGTCCTGACCATTCTGACTTCAAGGAAATTAAGAACCAAATTAAAACCCTCCTTAATGCAAGCATTGCAGGAGCATCAAATGAAGCTTTAAAATGCAAATTTGGACAAATGGTGGAATTCTAATTAAAAACATGTTTAACATTCCCACAATCTCCAGAGACCTTGCACAGTGGATTTATCTCTCTGGAAGCCTAGCAGCAGTCCAGGGCACGCTAGGTTGCAGGATGCTCAAGCCACACAGACCCCTACAGCCCTCAAGTCACCTCCTGCCTTGTGACTCCAGAGGAAACCCCCCAACTCCATCCACACTGCTTCTCCACTATGCCTAGATAGTTTGCCCAGGCAGCTCCATTATTCCTTCCCTGGAAAAGATCTCTCCCTGCCTGCAGAGACTGTGTCTGAACTGCAGGACAGAAGCCTGAATCAGACAGACACCTTATTTAACAATAGAGACTAACAACAGACAGTGTCTGTTATGCTGTCTCAACAATACACACTTTCCTAATTCTGACACCTGCTTCTTGGTACAAAACCAAGAGGGCTTCTACACCAACCATTGGGAGGCTAATTAACAATGATGTATGCATTTTAAATGCAAAGTATGTCACTGTACTGAATGGCAGAGGGTGTTTTTCCTGCTCTTGGACTGGGATTGTGTTTCTTTAAGCTGCAAAAAGGTTTTTTGTCAGTGGATCAGATCCTGTGAATGGCAACAGAAAAGCATTGGAATAAACAAGCAATGTGTACAGGTTCTAGGCTTTCCTTCTTCCTCTCTAGGACAGAATTATTATTCAATTTATGACTGGAAACAGAAAGCAAATATATCTATATTGGGAATTGTATTGATACAGCTATTAGTAAAGTACCAGTGCTGTTATTCTATGCTTTAAGAAGAATTCATGAGAGCAGCACTGTCAGGATAGAAAGCAGCTGTTCAGTAGGCGGATAATGCTTAGAAATTATATATTCCTGAAACTTAAAATAGATATTCAAGTTTCAAATAAAGGTATGCTTCTTCCTTCTGTGCAAATATTTTCCTACACAGGACTCTGGGAGCAAACAACTGTTCATCACCATGGTGTCTAATGATCATTCAACTCAGAAGCCAAGATGATTAGCACATGACTTAATTGGTCTGACTAATCCTCCACTCACTGACTTGGTCTCAGAACTGCAGCCTCTGAACTCAAAGTACAACACACACCAAGTTTCTCATCCAAAAAGCAACAATCACACCTGCCTCACAGTCCTGAGTCAAAACGCATTGAGCAAAAAAGCTAGCCCTGAACTGTACCTCTGAAAGGCCTCTTACCAGGCTCTTGATCACATAATGTCCTTCCTTTCCACCCTCTTGGTAATTACTTCTCTGTATTTGTTCCTTGGTCTCCTACACATCCAACCCCGGATTTACTCCTTCTTTGATACCAGAATTGCCCAACCCACTGTAATCCAGTCACTACTACACCAATGCTCAATGCAAGAGATAAAAGCTCAGTTTCCAGAAGCTTTACATGCCATAAGGATGTTAAGAACATCCCTATATCCACTCTCAGTCAAGTAAGAAAAGAAAGGTACCCATTCAGCAAAGATTTCTACTACTTCCAAGAATGGCTACAAAGACAGCACTGTCCCATGAGCAGGTATTTATGAGCTTATGATAGAAAGGTAAGTGCCCTACCATCAGAATAATAACTCCTAAGTACCTACAAGACTATGAACCAGGAGGCTGCAGTACATATACTACAACTGATTCTAGGCTATTGCACTTCAGACACCACCAATTCATGTAACAGCCCTGCTGAAGCAGTCTGCAAATGGGTTTTGATTCAAATTGCAACAAAGCATTGCTGAATTTTTCACCAGTGCAGTCTCACACTGATGAAAAATTTGTTGAGTGTATCAGATAGTAAGTTTCTTCAAAACATAAACACAAAGAAAAATATCCTCTGAAGAGACAACCAAACTTAATTCTAAAAGACTTGGAGAATTATTTTCCCCAGAAAGGTATGAAGGGTGGAAAATGGATAAACAGCATGTTCTAAATCTAAAGAATAAACCCCGAGGTGTCTTCCCAAAATTTTAAGGCATAAACAATGGAAAAGTATTTGTGACCTGCCTGAACATTCATTTGACTCCGGTGCAACATTTTCTGGAAGACTTACACAGATTGAAGTGAATATATATCCTGAGGCATCAAGGTATAATCAATAGAATTGTATTTGCTACCAGTCTGAAAATTCATTTTACTCCACTGTTACATTTTCTGGAAGCCCTAAATAGACATAAGTGAAGATATGTCCTGAGAATGTTTTGGGCTTTTTGCCGACAGCAACAATAAAGCTTCTGTTAGGAAAAAATCCCTCCTGAGTTCAATATACAAGAAAGTTCAGTCTTGAATTTATGGGATCTCTAAACTGTTGTTCTCCAAACATACGAATAAAAAGAAATTTAACTTCTCCATTTTCTTCTGGCTTGTTTGGTTCCAGTTAGAAGAATTTTAGCATGAACACACCAAAGCAAAGAACACAGTTGCCTGAAATTGCCTTCTAATACATTTCTAGTATTGATAGTTGTTCGCCCATTCCAGAGGGACATTCATCCCCTTCTCCAACTCCCATCACTCTCCTTTGTCTTTTCTACCTTTTCATTACACCATTACCATCTCCAGCTTCCTCTACATCTTACTCCAGCTAATGATATCTTCCACATTCACAGTGGGTAACCCTGCAGACTGCTCACAGTCTCTCTTCCTTGATTCTGGACACCTTACAAGTAACTCAGTAAATAAAATTTTTGTTTGCTTGGCTTTTATCTTTCTACACGCTTCACACATTTTAAGCCTGTTGTACTGTCAGTTGTTTCCTCTCTGTTTCTGCATGATGAAGTATCCTGAGTTTACATTTTGAAAGAAAAATGTGAAAACATCTGCAACCCCCTGAATAAAATAACAAGTTCATACTTAATGCTTTAACATATATGAAAAGTTATTTTCAGTTGTTTCTTCTTTCTGTGGAAAAACACACAGTATTGCCATCATCACATCCCACAGCCCACTGCATAAGATAATGTAATTACAACTGGAGATAAGAAAACCTTCCCCCATGGTTATTCTTCAGAGTCTCAGCTCCAGAGACTCCCTGTTCTCAGGGAGTCTGAATCACTGAAGTTGTCTTCTACCTTTAATTTTCTCACAGCAAATTCAGCCCTTTTTCTCTTTTGTAAACAATAAGCTTAAAAAGATAATCTTTCTCCCTCTTCCGCAACATGGCGAAAGCATAAACAAGGACTAAACCAATTCACAGAGTCACTGCTCCCAGCTATGAAACAGTATCTACTGCCCACAAAGGCTTTAAGACATAGATATCAGTAAACTGTAAGAGTAAGCTGGAGTTGTAGCATGTGCACTGCATGCAGATGTCCTACACCTCTGCCCTGGGCTCCACAAAATCCCTTTAGAAACATTCTATTAGGACAGACCTAGTATAGCTATTTTTATGGGGTTATTTTTTTGAAACAGCATGATTCCTGCCCCAGACTGACAAGCCTCTCTTTTGAAAGATTAACAGTCTTGTATCATCCTCTCTCAAGACATTCTCATGTTTTTCCCATTCCTACTGAACTCTCTCCAGTACCCATTCCCATCTGAAGCCTCCCTTCCTGAACATGAACAGCCACAACCCTCTCCTCTAGGAACATATTCCCTCTTAGTCATTAGCTATTTCTTTAATACAGAGGTTTTTCTCTGTTATTTTCAACTTCAGGACCACTGTTCTGTACAACAGCTTTGTGCCTGTTTCATCTCCGCTGCTGGTGGAAACCTAATCCTCCTCACTTCTCCACAGATTTCTCCCTTTCTGAGATATCACAACTCTCTTGCAACATTACAGAATCATGGGTATGCATCTGAGTCAAGCCTGGATGCTTTCAGCTTTTCACCCCAAATACTGAAAACTACCAGTGAGCAGAGAGTTCTGGTGAACTCCAGAAATAAAAAGGTTATTCTCAGGAACTGATCCTGTGCATCAATCAGACTGCGACAGAAAACTGAGCTATGACCAAACTACATTCTCCTGGACCAAATGCAACACCACAGCTCTTTGCTTATTCACAAAAAGGTCTCAACAAAGCCAAGGTGCCAATGATGCAACACTTCAAATCCTATAAACTTCCCAACCCTCAAAGACAAATCTAGAACCACTAAGCAGCTGGGGAACAGAGGTGTTTGGCCAGGATCATGTGTCTTACAAATGAGCCATTGCAAATAGCCCTAGACCTAACTATGACAAATTTAAGACTGCACACATCAAAAATACAAGCATGAACAATATCCATTTGGAGTGTTAAGAAGAGTCTTAACAAAAAACAAATTACCTATGATTCACTGGTTTCCCTTCTTGAATCACTTAGCTCAGCTTTCCCAAACTACAGCCTAAGGGAGATACAAGATCTGACTTCTTATATTCCTAGAATTGCTGACAGGAATCTGCAATAAGTCCCTTCATACTTCACGAACTTTTCTGATTCCTTAGACTTAGTCCATCAAGTTACAATGACCAGAAAAATAGGCGTGAACAGAAAGAGCCACACCTTCCTACTCAACACCTAACACACATGGAAGAAATTTCTATTTTATTTAGACTGAAATACTTTGCTCTCAAGCAGGAATATAAATTTGACACTGAATTAAGAAATGGCATTTCAAGCAAATAAAAATAACTGGACCAAGGCAGATGCCTAAATTAATAATTTTTTCTCTTTTTTCCCCTTTAATCAAATTCCTTTTAAACTTCTCCATTGCTTGTATAAGGTGTCATTTATTCTGAAAAGTTATAGAGTTCCGTGAAGAGATGACTTAGTTTTTTACACCAACAAAATAATCAGAAACACTAGGAGGAAGATGAAATACTGCCCATACATACAAACAACACCTTTTTATCTGACTCACCATCTCTGCTAACTCTGCTCTAAATCTCTAAAGAGGCTCAGCCAGGCAGGCCTATTGTTGAAAAGACAAAATGCCTTCCCAAGGCTGCTGTTGGTACAGATAATCCAGGCTAAGTCCTGGGACTCTATACCCTAAGCAGAGACCCAGAGTTGCTCTAAAAAGCTTAAAACAGTGGCAGAGACTGACTAGAAGGAATAAGCAAGTTGACTGCAGTACCAGGCCACGGGGGACAGAACAAATGTCAGAATATTCAGCCCTATTCATCCAACCCACACTTCAATGCAGGATATCCTGGCAAATACACAACCTGAGCTGACACAGAGAGAGCAAGCAAAGCAAAAAACCAAACCAACAAACAAAAAAATCAACCAAAACCAACAAACAGATGTGAAAGAGTAAAGAATTACACCTTCTTTTAAAGGACATCAAGCACAATGGTGCAAAGTTCTTCTGCACCAGTGGAGCTGCCTGAGCCCAAGGAGGCAGGTTTAGCCCAATGGCACCTTTTCAGAAAACACACAATCACTGCAGCTTCACTGATCCCTGACATACCAGCAGTACATTTAGGAAGGCTCTGGCAACCACTTCTGGAACAGCCACACTCCACTGGCCATTACTCACTCTGTAGGCAGTCAGCATTGAGCAGGTCTTGGCACTTCTCGTGGCACTTGACCCCGCACTCCCCGCAGCGCATTCCCTGCCGTGCGATGCCCCACAGCAGCCCCTCACATTCGTAGCAGTAGGTAGGAGTTGTGGCTGTCCACACTTCAAAGTTGTGTGGGGTTGTACAAGAGATGGGGTAAATTAAGGCTTGCAAGGTCTTCTTATAGACATGAGATTTCTGAAAGGCAAGAGCACATGTAAACCAATATCCAGGAAGGTCACTAAGCCTATTTTTGCTGGTTAACACAAGAGTTTTACAGGAAAAGGCACGACCAGTGCTATAAAGCTACACATCTGAGGTGGGAAAATGCATCAAATTTTCACATGCAGTGTCAGAGGACACCCCCACCTTCCAAAAATGTCTCCCCAGGCATTAAAAAAATTAATGTTTGCGCATGGGAAATATCTTGAATAAAGCAAGCTCCACACACTGCCCCTTATGGCAGATAGCACAGAAGGAAATGGTAAGATTACTGAGATCAGGAAGTGTTTGGACAACACCATCAAGGCACATGATGTCTCTTGGGGTGTTCTATGCAGGACCAGGAGTTGAACTCAATGATCCTGATGGGTGCCTTTCCAATTCAGCATATTCTGTGACTCTGTGTTTCTACATTTTTCAGGATTGTATCAATACATTAAATATTATTTTTACGTGTTTAGTTTCCTTAAACAAATGATACA
>JANRMJ010000079.1:9026556-9039177 GCA_025584955.1 Alethe diademata | reverse complement strand
CCCCTCTGCTCTGCTCTGCTGAGACCCACCTGGAGCACTGCATCAGAGCTGGGGTTCCTGCACAGGAGGGACAGGGACCTGCTGGAGCGAGCACAGAGGAAAGACACAGATGGTCAGAGAGATGGAGCATGGCTGAGAGAGCACGGATTGTACAGCCTGGAAAAGAGAAAGTTCCAGAGTGATCTGTCTGTGGCCTTCCAGTACCTGAAGGGAGCCCACAAGGAAGATAGAGAAGGACAATTCACAGTGACAGAACAAAGAAAAATGGTTTCAAATTGAAAGAGAACAGGTTTGGATTAGATATTGGGAAGAAATTATTTACTGTGAGTGTGGTGAGGCACTGGCACAGGATGCCCATCCTTGGCAAAGTTCAAGGTCAGGTTGGACGGGGCTTTGAGCAACCTGGTCTAGTGAAAGGTGTCCCTGGCCATGGCAGGGGGATTGTACTTAGATCATCTTTAATGCAAGCCATCTTATGATTCTATGATTTGATTTTACATACTATGTAGCACCATGCAGAACTGGAGTACTGATGTCTTCAGGCATTGAATTATGCAATATTAACAGCTTTTTGACTTATGAACATCACTTTTACAATGTGGGGAGGGGAACAAAGCAATCACCTTACTTCAATATGGATGCACAGTACTAGAAGAATTCAGTTGCACTACCTGTACATGACTCCAAAAATTGGCTCAGAAGCATGCAAGGCAAGCCTGCCCTACATCTAAACAAGTTGTGTAATGATATAGCTTGGAAAACAAGAAACAACTGAGAGAAAAGCAATACTAAAAGAAAAAATCGGAAAGTCCTAGCCCCTGTTTTCTGACCTTCTGGCTTTTCCTATGAAGTTATGTTATTATTCAATGCATTTGCTAACATTGCACAGATAGTTATTGCTTCTTGTGCTTTGCAAGCTGAAGCCCACTGCTATCTCTCTGGTGCAGCATTTCTTGTACAGATTGCTTCAGTAATACACAGAACTGGGAAATATCCCCTCCTCCCACACAGATCCTTAAAAATAAGAGTGTGAAGTCTGGCTCTCCCAACAGCCAATGCTATTTTTAAGAGCTGCGTATGTGGCAGGTAGGAGTCCCCCCACCCACCTCTCCCATTGCACCCCTATTTTGAGCAGAGGCAACTGGTTTACTCCAGTGTCAGATGAAACTCTCACAATTTTTCCCGATAAGCACCATGCATGAGTGTCGTGGACACCAGAGGTTTCTGAGCCCCATTCCAAATCAGACCTCCATCACCAGAGCACGCTGCTGTAATTCTGTTTGCCATTATATCCCCGAAACAAGGTGCAAAGAGGGGAGTTTTGCATAAGGTAGCAAGGGTTGTCTCAGCTCCATTTCTAGTGTTCTTCTATGGCATTTAGTATATACTACTTAGAGGACTTGGTCCACTCTTCATGCAAATCTGGGTGTCATTTTTAGGGAAAGTTTCGCCACTGCAGCAGGTCCTGAGAAAAAACAATCCCTTGGCCAAGAAGGTTTTTGGAAGTGTCTTGGTGCAAATGTGAATGCAAGCTGGGCAGCATCAGACAAGAGAAAAGAGCCTACTGTAGTTTACCCCATTTCAGAGGGATAAGCTATGTGCACACAGATAGTTCCTCCAGCCTGCCACACCCAGGTCACTTCTGGACATAACCACCACAGAAACTGCTGACCTGATAGCCTGTGAGAAATGCTGCCAGAAAAAAAAGGCAGAAATCATGGATATACAGTCTTACCAAGACTCTAGGAGACAATACAAAAGTCATCTATCCACATCGCCAGTGCAGTGCTGCCACCCACATCGTGCTCTCTGATCAGCAGAGATACACGTGCATAGAGAGGAAGAAAGGTGACCAAGATACCTTTTCCTTCAGAAAACACCAACTTGTCACACAAAATTTGCTTTACAGGACCATAACAAATTTGAATGAGAATATTTCTCTGGTCTAAGATGTCCAAACAGTTGAGGGGGTGCAGAGAAGAGTCGTTCCCTGAAGGAGAGTTACATCTTTGTAGTCAATTCACCTTTCTAAAACATGGCAAACCTAGGTTAGAATCTCAGGGTCACTCAGTATTGAGATCAGGAACAAGAGTCCTATTCCTCCCTTATTCCACACATACCTACTTAAAAAAAAATAATAGCTATAATGACACTCTATTTGCAACCAGCATTGTCATTATGACCTTAGAGAAGCACAGAGTTCAGCCAAACTGGATTACCTGAACATAATGTGCAGTACTGGCACAAAGAATTAGAGATGTACCTGATAGTGGAACACACCATGTTTGTAAACTATACCCTAGACATAGTTAGTTGCACAAACACTTTCTCTTTCATTTTTAAGGATATAAATGGAATAAACTTTGGAAGAAAAGCAAACTACTCTTGGATTCCCATTTAAAGGCTTAAAACAATTTTGACTTACAGATATGTACAATTTACAACACAAGTCTAGAGAAGTAAAATCCCTTTAATTCATTTGGGTTTTTTTCTAACCAGCAACAAGAAGATATGGAGAAAACTGAAGGGGACTGATGCCCAATGTGCCAAGGGATACAGATCATCAACACCAAAACTGGCTTTTAGCAGAGATGAGTGTCAATATATTGATACGTTCAGAGAAGCTTGCAGAATGTCCTGTTACTAACTGAGCAGGCTCCAGGCTGCTGTGGTCATCATGGAAAACATTGCACATTGATTCACAAGAGCGCATTTGTCTTAACTACTCTACAAGGGGAAAGGCTGTTGATCTTTTCCACTGGAGGTAAGGTTATCAAACAGTTGCTCAAAAATCACAACAGCAGCTAATGAAGGCACAACATTATTTTCTTGTGTGTACATACAAATAATTACCACTTTGCTCTAACTTTATGTTCATTGTAAGGCACATTAAAAAATTATAGTAGGTCTCAGGGAATCTCAGAAAGGATAATAAAAATGGCTTTTATCCCAAACAGATGCGAATATGCAGGTATTTTATTTAAGACACTTGGAGAAGAAAGAGGCTTTCCCTCTTTTGAGTACAGCCTTTCAGTTGAACCATTCCTGACAGAGAGGCAACAACAGACACAAGTTGTTCAAAGACCAGGGAATCACCCCACACTAAAAGCTGCCTCAGGAAAGGCACAAAGGGCTTTGGAGAGTCTCACAAGACTTGCCAACCTGCAAACTCAGATGCAACAGAGAGAACCAAGATTACAGCACGGGGACACAGTCTCCACTACTTTTGTATCTGAATGCTTTCTATATGACTGTTGTTGTGCAATCCATAAGAGATCTAAAAGCTGCATTTGCAGAAAGGATTTGACTACCATAGCCACTTAACAACAGACAGTCTGCAGTACCACTGGCAGCAACCCTCAGATCATGCCTGACCAACAGGATCTCTACCTGAGGGTAGGAAGGGCAAAATCAGGACCACGAGAATGTTCTAGAGATCCCCACCAATACTGATCCCTACGACACTTGATCAGGAATGTTGGTATTTTGGTGAAGGTTAAGATAAGCTCCATAGATTATTAGATAGAGAAGAAGGAAGATACTTAACTGGAGACATACTTTTTCTGCATGAAGAGAAGTTTCTAGTAACTCTCCGTTAGAGTCACAATGCTTCAGTTTGCTTCTTTGCCACTGTGTGGGAGGCTTTGAAAATGCAGAGCTTACTCATCTTCACGGGACTGATAAAGAGACACCTAGGCAACAAAGCTTAAGGGAAATAAAATGCCAAAAGGAAATTATTGCATGGATTGCAAAATCCATAAGAGGTGGAAAGGGACAGCTTCCAGTCTTTTGCTGACTGGCTCAAAGCAGTTTGTTCTCCACTAACCAAATGGGCTGATGCACTGGTTTTACTGATCAGAGGGCCTGGGTTCAATATGGGGGTTGATCTCAATCACACAGGGACAGGAAGAAAATTTACAATCAAAGTTGCAGTCAAAACTGGCACCAGACCCTGCTGGTCTCTTCACCATGAGCTGAAGTCCAGCAAGAACTCCTTAGGGCATTACACTGTTGCTTATGAAGGGAATAGCGCTGGTTTGCACCAACAGCTTGCTTTCTCAAAATCAAAATAGAGCTTCACGCTACAAAATCACCAACACAGCACCCTCCTAGGACCAGCTTTTAAAACTGAGACGCTCATGGTTCTTAAATATTTGCAAGTGCTTGATCAGAGGTGAAGCTATAGAGGATGGGAAAATCAGACTAAGGATATGACTGGGTAGTTTTAACACTAAAGGAATACCCCCTTTAGTCCTTGTTACTGCAAGTGATCATAATATTACAGAAAACTACTGCCATGAACTACATCTGCCATCTCAGTATGTGATCTGACTATGTATCAGTCAAAAAGAAGAGACTAGTGACATTTAACGGGGAAAGACAAAGGTTAAATCAAAATAATTGGTATAAAATGGCATTATTAAAAAAAAAAAGGAGGAAACACTGCTCCTGTTACTTTGGTTTTGACACAAAAGAGAAGATTGATGTATTTAATATGCTGACATAAAAGAGGAAAATTACACATAAGACTTCTTTCCCCCTCAACAAATTCAGTGTAAGTGGAGAAAATCCCAGATCTCATGCCCTCTTCTAATCTTTAAACATACTTGAAAGATTTGGTAAGACAGGTAATTTGATGATTTGACTGAATTTCTGCTCTTCTCTGGTCTGCCAATTCTTCTGTCATACAAAAGACAGATTCAAATTTGTATAATTTCAGAAGTCACACAGCTGCGTCCCTAGCTGGAGGCAATTTCAGTTACTGAGGGCTTCAAGTTGAAGATGTAATAGCTATGTGTTTGTTCTTCTTCTCGAAAAGAAGCTCCCACTGAGGGACTGCAGCAGATGAGTTATCAATTAATCCTTCTTTGTAGTCGAAGTTCTAAGTGTGAAGGTGAGGATTACTGAGTCATTCCTTGCAGGGCTGAAAACCCTAGCTGATTCTGGCATAATTAAGTTTCCTCTTCACAGAGAAAGAGAACAAGAGAAACAGGAGAAGTGAAGAACAAAACGTACGTGCATGCTACAACAAAGTTTTTTTAACATGCACAATTACAAATTCCTGTGCCATTTTGTAACTGTCAAGTCTTAATTAAAATACATTTCTCTGACTCATGGTCAGAATGTAGGATGCATGTACATTGTTCACACGAATATTAATCTTTTCCCAGGTAGGAGGCTGACTTGCTCAGGGGATTTATAATCACATCACATATGGAAACCTCTTGGGTGTCTTTTTCTTTTTTGGACTTTTTCTTTATTCTTTCAAATTTCAGTCAGATCACTAACAATTAAGGGTTGCAATAATCATTTCAGTAGCTATGCGATAGGAGTTCAGCCCCTCAGATCTGTGAGGTGGAGCTCTATGTGTATTCATTAATTGTTACAGCACACGGAAAAAGAGGAACACAGAAACGTGCTGGAGACATCTCTTATGAACACTAAGGACACAACCACCTGCTCTGAAGTGCTGGAACAAACAAGGAGAGTCCTCTTGAAAGCTCCTAGGTAATGACAGAAGATGGAAAGGTGTTAATACAGTGACCAGAGAAATGAGACATGATCTTTTCTAGCTACCAAAGGTATCACCTGCTTAGACTATCACCACAGGGATTTTTAAAATTCTGAACCTCATCTGAAATTAAAGTCTGTCTTTGTATCACTGACCTTCAAAAAAATCTATGAACAAGCTGATGACTCAACTTGCACAGAAAGCAACTAGCAGAGATGCTTTTCTAGATTTGAGCATAAGTGAGATGCATATCAAGCATATTTGAGATGCAAAAGCATCTAGGAAACTGTGAGAGTCGTCCTGATACCTTAGAAGGAAAGGAATTAGACAAGCTGGAAAACACTACATGATTCAAGAACACGAACTAATAAAAACTCAGAAAGTCAGTGTCTAGAGCTCAAGAGAAAGCGGCGTGAAGGGCAAAGGAGTTCAGGAAGTTGTTAACAGCTAATGAAACAGCATTACCATCAGAACCTGCCTCAGTGAAGAAACCTCCTGTCCCCTAGGAGGGCTTGAACTCTCACCCTAAGGAAGTTTTTAAGGACAAAAATGATTGCACAGGAAAGGAATCAAAAAGCTGAAGCACAAAATTAAACATCTAGCAATGAACACACAATATGACAAACAAAGGATGGATGCCATTCACAGGAAAACAGAGGTATCATCAGGTGGAAGGAAGAAGGCTGGAAATTTGATGCCTTAATTGCTTCAGGTCTTCAGTGAAAGGGACAAGCACAGTCAGGCAGCTGACAGAATTAAAACTGGACTGTAGGGGGGGTTAAAGGAAAAAGGCTTAGAAAGTTATAAAAAAGAGGCTGCAGTAAAGAAAAAAAAAATTGAAAAAAATAACCACCTTATCTGGTAAGTCAGATAGATGGCTCTGATAAATGTTTATCCTCAGGTTCAAGGTCGCAACACTGATAATCACTAAGCACTAAGAACTTGAGAAACAGGCAAAATGAAGATTTGAAAAAGGCAAAGCAAGTATTTATGCTTTAAAAATAGTAAGAGAAAGCCTTGGGGAATTATAAAAGCACTAACTTCACACACACACACACACACACACACACACACACACTAGTTCCCTGAGGACTGAAGACTGGAACAAATAATCAAATTACTTGCAAATCTTCTAGAATATGAAAACGAGAGAAATAACTGTGAGCATGGCATCATCAAGAGTAGAACTGTGTCAAATGCATTTACCTTCCTTCTGTGACAACCTAAATTATTCCAAGGGGTAGAAAGAGAATAATACAAGTTTTTATACCCTGTGATCTGGATGAAGCTGTTAAAATAGATGCAAACATGCTGGTGAAAAAATTATAATCATGGTAGCCAAATTCAAATAATGTATCAAACAAGATCCCCCAGGCAACTCTGGTAGCACACAGGCCATCAGCTTTGGTACCACACAATTTTGTCACAGACAACTTGAATGATTTGTTCAAGTAAAAGGTAAGGAAGAGATAGACAACAACGTGCTTACAAAATGAAAAAAAAACCAAATTCTATAAGAACAAGTGCAAAGCCATATTTAGCTGTAATCCAACACCAAGATAGGCTACACAATGACAGACCTTTTTCAGAAGGAACCTCAGCTCTGCAAAGTTTAAAAGGCTAACTGTGCATCAATGATAGCCTGTGATAAAAAAAGCACCCTCACAGCAGGACAGCCAGTATATCTTGGGATATCAGGACCACCAGCAGGAGAACAAAGTCTGGGTTGCTCTATAGTGCACATGAGCAGGCTCTCAGTTGGATTTCTACATTCATCTTTGGACACTGCACTTCAGGGAAAACAAAGAAATGAGTAGGAGAAACAATTTAAAAAAAAAAAAAAAAAAAACAGGTTGATGGAGGAGTGCCTAAAAATCCTGGCAAGAAAAGACTAAAAGAAAGAGGGTCATCTAGTTAACACAAGAAGAGCAAGTGGGGCTTTGTCCTGTTTTTGCTGTAGCCCTATACTGTTGCAATATTCCTTGTCCTAATCATAAGACATGGATTTATATGGAACAAGAGAGACCTAGAGCAGAGGTAAGGAAAAGTCTTTGGACAGAAAAGGCAGTTAAGCCCCAAAGAAGGCTCCTGGAAAGCTCCAATTCCTACATTTTTGGTTCAAGGGAATTTTTTATCAACAGTTGTCAGCAGTGGTCAAGGCAAAGCAAATAATGACATTTTGCTATCAAAACTAAACTACGGTCTAGTTTAGTAACAATCATCTCAAAGCATGTCATCCTTCCAATTCAGCAGAATCACAGAACGATGCTGAACCACCTCATGGACCTTCTACCCTCTCAGAAAAAAAAGAGAGACCCATGGATAGCTGCTGTTGAATCTCTTGTCCCCTGTTTGTGCATTTGTTTTTCATAAGGCACAGAATTAAACTGCTTTGTTTGCATACACTGCAAAATCACAGCAGAAGCTCATTTCTTCTTAAATACTAGTGGTGTTCTTCATTTTCCATGTCATACTGAGAGTTTTGATCCAAATCCTCTCTGCTCAGAAGTGAAGCCATTGTTACATGACAAGCCATTTACAATCCAGATAATACAAGAGAAAAATTATTCTGCCTCCCCAGATGCAAAGCAACAACAACAACAACCAGTTCTCAAAAATTTGGAAAAGATCCGCAAGAGAAAATCCTGATTGCAACAGATACTGTAAAATCTCTTATAAAAACAAAACAAGTCATCTCTAGAAGAAAGCAGTATTTCTAAGTAAAATATATTAACTCTGCACTTGGGGTAGCAGGCAAATTCTAGGGAACATGAACACCATATGTTATCTATCTGTGGGCATACAGATGGATAAAACCAAAAGAATTTTCCTTAAAATCCAACCTTTTTGGTTCTGAAACACTGTTTTCTAAAACAAGAGTGTTTATACTGTTACAGAAAATGTCACAACCTTTTCCTTTTGACTTCCCAAATCAAGATTATTTATTTTTAAATTTTACCTTCACGAGATGGAAATACCAAGACTTACTATACACCCACTTTCAATAAGTATATATAAAAATATTGGATGCAAAGTTTCCCAAGGAACATTTTTCGCACGACAAATAATACAGATAACTCCTACTAAACTAACAAGCTATCCTCAAGTTGCCTTGAGAAAAAGTCTTCATTTCAAACAATTTATAATAAACCATTTCAGTCCTAGACACCATTATTATTAACAAATTCAGAGCTAATTTCTCAGCTTCTGATATTCAACTCTAGTTCCATAACAATGATATTAAAAAAGTCTGGTAGAATCAGAGAGCTCTAAAACCACCAGAACACACTGCAGGCCTGCACAATAAATTCAATAAAATTTTTGTCTGCAAAACATCAAGAGGTATCTTGCAATGAAGAAGTGAAACCTTGAGCCACAGCAGTTCAGAAAAGGAGTAAAGCAATGCTCCATCCTACCTGTTGAAGCTGCAGTCGGACTTTGCTAATGGCTCTAATCCAATGGGCTCTTGCTGGAGGAAATGGTGGTGGCTCGATGTCACCCTGGTAGCTTGAAAGTAAGAAACAGGAAATCACTATGTGAAAGACATTTATCTGTAGCACTAAAGATTCAACAACACAGTGCAATTACGGCTTCAGCTCTGAAGGAACCAACAGGCTCCAGTCAGCACAGCTGTTCATGTGCCCTGGGAAGTGAGAGGCTCAAGCAGAGGTTTCCTTAAACTCAGGAGCCACCTTGGAAACTGATGAGCTGAAAGATAGAACCTGTACACAATCCAAGCCCAGGAGGAAGATGATGTTTCTGAAAACAAGAGAAAAGGAGTCTATGACCCCAGACCAAACCAGTGCAACACAATGGCATCCTAATTACAGACACAAAGAGATGGATGGAAGATGTTATAACCCCGTGCTTGTTGCAGTTCCCTTCTAGCTACTGCCCTTTCCTACTACTCCTCCTCCTGCTACAAATTTACAGCCCCCTCTTTAGTGGAAACACTGGCAACAGGAGTTAGTCCTGAGTTTTCGCTGTGCTTTGAACCTCTGTCACTCCACTCTTTGCTCCAGCTTTTCAAAAGAATGTGCAGATCTGTCAGGAATGCTCCACCTCAGCACCCCACAGCACGTCTTGCAATCCCTGACCTTGTGATACCTTGGGCTTTTGGTTGCATTCCCACTTTTGTATGTTGCTGAGGTGCAAATCACAAAAACAAGCACCTTTTCCTGCCTGCAAAGCAGCCACCCCACACTGCTGACTGTGTAAAACAACCCCACAGGTAAGACAAACATCCATGCTACAGGTCTAGCTCAGATGCAGCTCTAGGGATGAACACTCAGAGCTCAGTTCCATGCCTGCTCCATGGAGACAGGAGAGCACTGCCTGAGGGTGGAGAGAAAGGGAACCAGTGAGGCAGGAGCATCCAAGTTAGATGCCTAAATTAGCCTGAAATAGACTATGTGAATAACCTTTCCTGTGAACAAATATAGGCCAGCCATTCTGGGACAAGACTCCTGCTGCTCTGTAAGGAAAAGAGGAAAGTGAATCAGAGTTTAAAAACAGTTTAACACTTTTCTTATCTTGTTTTCCTCTTTTCATCTTTAGTGTAAGGCTTGCCTACACATGAACTCCTGCAGTTAATTCTATCATCCAAGAACAGTGAAGTGACACCAGCTGTACCCTCCAAGAGTACAGAGAGGCAGACATCTCCCTATGGATCTAACTGAACCAGATTTTAAAAATTCCCTCTTACTTATGAAAGTAAAACCACATCCAGGGGCTGCAATGACTTGATTACCTCAAGGAAAAATGTCACCCCCAAATTTAAGTAGTGAAATTTGAAATTTCTGTAAAACCTGTGCAAAACCCAGTACACCACTCCCCCAAACTTAGATGAAATACTTTTGAAGCCTGTTTTCAATACCGTTGACAGCTTGGAAAGCCAAAGTACAAGGACAAGAAAAGCTGCCACAGTGAGTCAGAGCAACATGTCTATTCATGCTGTAATTCTCTACAACCTACAACTACATAAACACTAACTCTAATGGTGGTAGTCGGCTACACAAGAATGGAACTAGTGAAGCTCTAACCATGAAAACACGTAATCCTTGACTGCTCAATTATAAACTTGATCCCACATGAGCAATGGAAGCAGCTATTTTGGGGCCAGAGTACACTTATCAAACCAGAAACAGAAAATCCAGCAAATGAGCTCCAAGGTGGTGTTCCCCTCTACACAGACACAAAAACTACAGTTTTAGCAAGTGTTCCTCTTGGCACACATGGCAAACATAGCTCCAGCTTAGCCAATGTCCCATAAGTAACTGGTCCTCTACAACAGATGTTTCATGGATCAGCAACATCAACTGAGTTGTCAGAAAAGGCTGAAAGAATAATGTACATAATTTGCCCTGGGAAACAGCAAATCCTCTGAATCCTCTTAGAAGAATCTTAGAAGAATCCTCTTTGAACGAGATGAAAATAAATCGGTAGTAGTTTCACCTACCTCATCTGGACTCCTGCATCAACATCCTTGGGTTTCTCAAGTTCCAGAGGTAACTTAGCTGCAGAATGGTCTGCAGGTTTTTCCTCAGTTTTGCAGACCTTCTCCTCCTCCCCTTTGCCGTGAGGCTCCTCTTGCTCCTTGAGCCACGCCTGACTGTCCTTCTGGTAGCTGCTTGAACTGTGGTAAGAGTGATTCGACTGTCTTTCCTGGTGATCATCTTCCTGTTCAGAGCCATGGGCACTTTCATGGGAATGTTCCAGCTCACTGAGGTGAGAGCTTTCCTGGCTGACATTGCAAGAGGAGCCGTATCTACTGCTGCCGGCAGGACTATGAGAGAATAAGAAAGTCCATCAGAAAAAAACAGTGGCTTGGAAAAACACAAAACAACCTGAACATGTAAAAAACTGAGTAGGACACTAAATATTACTGAAAAGACATGTAGTCATGAAGTCATGCTATGAAGTCATACTTAACTATTACATTCTTATGATTATTATGTAAATATAGATTTATGAACTTCAAAAGTTTGGTAGGCAGTAGAAATACTTCATACACAGTCTACTAGCACATAAACCATATGTACTTTTGTATATATAAATATATATATATATATATATATATACACTCATATATGCTCTGTACAATGGTCTTTCTTGCACCAACTACTGCTTCTCCTTACAAAAGCTAGAAATGGCAGTGAAGATATTCTAATAACCAGACAGGAATAAGAATGGAAACACAGTAATTCAGAGTGAAAGTGTTTCTGTCTTCTGCAGTTTTGCTGCAGTTGGGGGTCTTTATCACGTCTATTTAAGATGACTATTGTTAAAAACAAAGTTAACTTTACTTTTGTATATTAAAAGTCTATGATTAAATATGTTGCAGTCAAGATTAAAACTGCCAAGACCTTCAACTTACAACCTTTTACAAAAGTGGAGCAATTTTTCAAATCAAAGCCATATGTCTCCCTCCAGTAGAGCTTTCTCAATACTTATTTTACATAAAAACCCCAGCATCACAGGTGTGTGACCTCTGTGATTCAAGACACCACTTTCAGGACTGAATTCCTAGAATATTCGAACAAAATACAGCAGAGGAAATTTTTCATGCAGTCAGGAAAACTATGGCAAAGAATTAAGCAAAACTCATATTTTTCTCTTGCAGTCTTAGAAGAATTTGGAGCTAGGAAGTTCTGTGAGTGCAGAGTTGTAATTGATCAGAGGAACAAGTTTCCCTTATATTACACAGATTTGTATACATATTTAAATATTAGCAGGTCTCTGTTTTGATTTTTAAGGGTAATTGTAACTTAGGTCATGCACAGGACTGAATACACTCATGAAATACTGATACCCTCCTCTAGGGACTTTCATAACTGCATGAAATAAAAGTTGCACCGATTTACAAAGACCAAGCATTAGAATACCTTCACTGATATTTCTGAAAGTGTTTTAATATATTCAATAATGTGAACTTAAGCAGTTCTATAAGGTATAGAGCTATAATGTATATAGTAAGTTAAATTTCTCTCTAAAATTTAAAACCTTTACCTTGCATTTTGAGAACAAAATGTTCCTTCCTACCAATACATTCTATCTGTCACTTTTTCTTAGCAAACACTATTATTTAATATTATTTACAAATTTATAAA
>JANRMJ010000079.1:9013679-9026456 GCA_025584955.1 Alethe diademata | reverse complement strand
CCGATCTTATTAATACAATATTATTATTGCTAAACAAGAGAGCATAGTGAATTGCATGCAGCAGAATTAAACAACAAAGACTACAATTTCTGAAAAGCTAATGAAATTAGCACTAAAAACATCTCATTCAGTGAGACACATTATAATAACGTGGGAAATTCAATTGCACTTACAGAAAAGGAGTGGAAAAAGGTGATCTAAAGGTCTGTAGGTAACTAGTGACTGCAGTTTCCCATATTGTCTGTGACAGCCACCAGAGATATCACAAACACTGACAACAGGCAAGGGACTGGGAATGAGCTACCAACATCAGACACCAAGGCCACTCTCTACTGCTGCAGCATTGCATTATAAATGGTCGAATCCCATTTATTATGCCTCATTTGTAACTAGCCTTTTCTCATTCAGTTGTTCCACACTACGCAGATCTGCAGCCAGCGTATCAGGATGCAGTACTGCTCCATCAGGAGCAGAATCAAGCCCAGTTTCTCTCTCCTCAGGCTTGTCTGGCACATGCTCCTCTGCCTGATCTTCTTTCTGCATTTCACCTGAAATCACATTCTGCTGATCTTCTGACTCTTTGTCAAGCTTCTCTCTCAGCTCTTTGTTGGACATATCATCAACAGTGCTTGCACCAGATGGCTCTTCAAAATGTTCATTGTCTGCAGCATCAGGCTGCTTTGAAGACAACTTCATTTCTATATTTGCATCAGTCACTTGATCAGAGACTGCAGATTTTGAGTTTTCTTCTGAACTGACTGTTCCTAACACCTTGTCATGTGGTTTTGACAAAGCTTGCGGTGGTACATGTGGTTCCTTTTTGGCAGAGGTCTCCTTAACGTCTTTTTGCCAGGGAAAGGAGAAATCTAGCTTTTTCCCAAATACTGCTCCTTGGGCACTCTCTGGCTTACTCACCTTTTCTTCACTACCTCCTTCAAACAGAGACATAGAGAGTTTCTTAAAACTGGACACGAGGCCCTCATCTGCTCCTGCTCTATTAGCAGAAGGTGGCTGCTGAGAGAAAAATGATCCAAAAGGTTTTCCACTATCAGAAGATGACATAAAGCCGAATTTTGGCAAACTAGGTATGTTTGGTATTTCAAAGACAGGTTTACTACTGCTTGTATCTGGAGTAGCATTATTAACTTCACCCTGTTTCTTCAAGTCAGATTTAGAAGCAATCCCTTCTGCAGACACCTCATCAATTGTTAAATGTTTTTCCTGTTCAGCAGTTTGCTGTTCTACCTCACTTGTCTTCTCTTCATTCAGCTCAGGCAGATGAACACTGGGCTCATCAGCTGGAGCTGTGGGTTTGCTACCATCACTACCAATCAAGTCCTGCTGATCAATACCAGCACTGGTTTGATCCCCTGTAACAGCAGGCTCTGATTGAAGTGCAGCACTCTCATCTAATTGGGAAAGGTTTATGTCTGCCCTGTCAGTTTGGGCTTCCGCTTCCAGTGCAAGCTCATCAGTAGAGCCAGTGAGAAGGATGTCAGTGGCTGCCTTGTCTGCAGGAGCAGCTTCTTCCTCTGCTACACCTGAAGGCTTCACATCTGGTTGGAAAGTACCTAAATCAGCCTGGTTCACAGCCTCGGCTTGCACTGTATCAACCGCACCACTGAGATCAGACTGGCATGGCTGACTATCTACCATCTCAGAGGGCTGTGCTTCATTATCCTGCTGCAGCACCTCAAGGGCTTCATTCTGACTACAGATTCCTGCTTCTGGAGTGGCCCTCAAAGGTTCTTCCTTAGAGGTTTCCAAGCTCTTGTTCTCCTCAGTTTCTGTTTTCATAGGGGACTCTTTTGAGGAGTTCTCATCTGCTGAAGCAGGTACTGCATCCTTCACACAGTTAGAGACATCTCTTTTAGACTCCCTGGCTGCAGCTGTATTTTCCAGCTCCCTGGAGTCTTTTGCTGGAACAGACCCAGTGACATCTTTCACAACAGTGCTTTGCGGTTTAGGAGTGGATTTTGGAGGCATCTCTTTTGTAGATTCTTTTGGACCTTCTTTTGGACCTTTGAAGATGCCAAATATATCATTCGTAAAAGCAGGTGCTGGGCCACTTGGGAGTGATGAGAAACCAAAGAAAGAGGAGCTCCTCTTCTGTGCAGGTGGAGGTGCAGTAGCTTGAGGTTGAGAAAAGAAACCAGAAAATGTTTTAGGTGGCTTTATTTTTGTCATGAAACTTGAAAACATTTCAACTGAAGAATCCAGAACTGATTTATCACTCTCAGGTTCCTTTGGTTGGCTTTGCAAATTAGGTGCCTCTGGCATTTTAGGAGGAACATGTGGTTGTTGTGCCCTTTGTAATCTGCCAGTTTGTGCAGGTATATTTTGTTCTGGCAACTCATTCTGTACACGTACTTCTTCAGAGATCACTTCATTTTTCATGTCACTCATACTATTTAAGTCATTGAGACCCTGGGAATCCATCTTATCACCTGAGGCCATGCTATGATCAACCTTTGCAGAAGTTTGCTCTTTGGAAGAATAAGGCTCTTCAGCAGTAGGAAGTGCAATACTGTCCATTTTCTCCATATTATCCAAAGTACTGTCTTCCACCCTTGGGGAAATACCCTGTTGGTCCTGAGAACCCTCCTGCGCAGTAGGAGTCTGAAGGCAAGGACCAGAAGCAGGCAAATGGATTACTGCAGTGTCCTTGGCCTGTGGAAGCCTTTCTAATCCACTCTCTTCACTGGCCTGTGGAATATTTCCTAAGCCACTCACTTCACTGGCCTGTGGAATATTTTCTAAGCCAGTCTCTTCACTGGCCTGTGGAATCTTTTCTAAGCCACTCTCTTCAGTGGCCTGTGGAATCTTTTCTAAGCCACTCTCTCCACTGGTCTGTGAACGCTTTTCTAAACCACTGTCTTCAGCTACTGCAGCAATACTTTGTACATTTTCCACTGCCAGCTTTTCTGATTTATTTTCTGGGATCGTGAGGTCATTAGACATCTGTTTGCCAGTCACTGCTGCAATAATATCGTCAACTTCTTTTTTACTGTCTGCATCTTGTTGCCTGGTGGAACTGCTGGTTTTGACACCAGAGTCGGTGGAAACACTTTGCTTCATACGTGGTTTAGTGTTCACTGTTTTAGCTGGTTTTGTATTACTCTCCTGTCCAGGAGCAGTTGGTGGCTTAGAGTTCACTGGTTTAGCTGTTTTTTCCTGTCCTGGAGTAGTTTGTGGTTTTTCATCCAAAAAGGACGTCAGATTGAAGAAGCTAAAACTAGTACTTTTTTGAGGTGCACTCTTGTCAGGAGCTGGACCACTGGAGAAGAAGGAGGGCAGATGAAACAGCCCCTCTGTTTCTTGTTGCTTCCCACTAGCAGGAGCAGCAGTAGGTGCTGAAGGCTTTGGCTCATCTGATCCAGTGAAGAAGGAGAATATGCTCTTACTGGCTTGCTGGGATTTCGGAGCAGTGATATCAGAGAAGCTGAACGGCAAACTGAAACCCGACTCTTTGGGCATCTGGTCTGGCTTTGGTTTTGCCCAGTTAGCTGTGTCTCCTACATGACCTCCCTGTTGCTTTGGTGTGGCCATGGGTGTGCTGCTTTGCTGCCCAGCAGGCTGGCCCACCTGGCTTCCTCTGGGAGCTACACTCACTGGCTTCTGTGAAACATTTTCAGAAGGCACTTTTTTACTCTCAGGAGACTCCTCCACAGCTTTTTTGCTCTGTTGTTTCTCTTGCACCCTGGGGCTAGGAGAGACCTGCTTGTCCATGCCTTCTGTTCTCACCTCTTCCTTGGTGGTGGAGGACAGACATGGCATACTGGCACTCTGAAGACCCCCAGACTTCTCAGGTTCCTGCCTTGGTTCAGACACAGTTCTGCTGTTGGGTTTTGGCAGAGTCGTAGTACTTGAGGTTGGTTGAGAAGACACAGGCTCCACTTTGAAGAGATCTCCGAGGGATCCAAATAAAGATGAAATGCTGGAGGTTTCCTTCTGTTCTGGCTGTTTCACCTCTTCTGGTTTATTACTTTGCCTCTTCTCCAGTCCATCATCTCCAGGTGATGGCTGTGGCGCTTTGCTTACTTGTGTTTTAAAGAAATCAAAAAATCCAGAAGATTGGGGTTTGCTGGCAGTTGAGGTTGCAGGAGAATCTTCTCCAAGACTGAACAATTTCAGAGCACTTTTAAATAATGTCTCCTCAGGCTCAGTGGCTGGTTGGCTCTGAGTTGGCTGTGGCTGACTTGGCTCATTAATGCCTGTGTGCCTTTCAAGATGCCTGGAAGCTGGTGTTGCTTTAACAGGTCTCTCTTCTCGTGCAGGCCTGCCATCCGTGGCAGTTTGGCTCAGTATAGAAGGAGATCGTGTTAATCCTGTTTTTTTAACACGGATGTTTTCAGTCTGGTGTAATTCTGGCTTTTCATTTCTAGTAGCCTCCAAATTAAGTTCTGACGAAGTATTTCTTCTTGGTTCTGATGTAACAGGAAACTTCTGCCCTGCTTGTTGTTCATCCAATTTTTTACTTGGTGTAAGTGATAAAACATCAGTCTTATTTTCAGATGATACTGACTGTGTGTCCACTCTCTTTGAGGTAGAATCTTCTGATGTCTCAGAGCCAGGGCTTGTAGACTTTCCAATTAGTCCACCCAAAGCAGAAAATAAGGAGCTAACTTTGTTCACTGGTGTCTTCTTATCTTCCTCCATCTTTTTTGCTTCTGTTACTCTTTCAGTGGATGCTGCAGTTTCTTCAGCTTTAGGAGTAGACTGAAACAGCTGGAATCCAAAGAATCCTGATGACCCACTCCCCGAAGCTGTCACTGGGACAGCCTTATCAACTTCCTTGGTGTGGACTTCCTTACTTAGAGATTTATTGTAAGACGCCCTGGAATGTGTTCTGAGATCAAGGGTGAATGGAGGCTCCTCTGAATGATTTGGGGTTTCCCTCTCAGGTCTAAAATCTACTTTGAGTTTTTGAAGTTTATAACCTGAAAAGTCTAATGGCTGCTCTCTCTGATAATAAATAGACTCCTCAAACATTTGTGAAAAGGTTTCCAAATTCATGTTCATTAGTTGGTCGCTCCTCTGCAAAGCTACTGACAAATCCAGGGGTTTATTTGTTGTATAATCATCTAGACTCTCTTCTTCTGCAAACCAAAATAGCTCATCTTCACTGCCGAGAGGGACTTTGAAACCACAAACAGCAATTGTGCTGTCTTCCAGCACAGCACTTGGAATGGAATCCGTCTGGAAATTATAATCCCAGCAGTCCATGTAGGAATAAGTTTCAGGAGCACACACATAGACATACTGTCCAGTGGGATCAGTGAGCAGGGAATACACATACTGGTTGTCACTGTACATGTAGTATCCACAATCACCATCTTCTGATGGCCACCACACACCCTGCTCAAGCATCATTATCCACTCCTGATACTCCCGGCTATAGGATGAGTACATTAAACCTTCATCCATACTCAAAGTCTCTTGGTCAATTAGTGTCCACATCGTTCCATCACAGCCAGAGGAGTAGCTCAAGTCCATGGGCAACTCTTCAAATGAGTAACTGCTGTCTCTTTCAAAGGGTGGAAAGTTACTGCAACTTTCATTGAGAGAACTAGCAGTCCATGCATCGTTTTCTTCCAAACAAATGTCTTGAAACATTAACTGGTCACATGATTCATATGACATCGCACTTAAATCTAGACTCTGTCCATCAAAATTGGCATTAGTCTGCCAATCCATCACATTTGCATTCCCATCCTTTTTACAAAGATTCACTACCACATCACTTTCAGGCCAGTCCAAAAACTGAGGGGGCAGAACAGGGTTCTGGTTTAACACGTAGTAAACTGGTACGGCTATTCCATGGGTGTCAGCCAGTCCCCCCATTTCATATTCCCATTCAAAGCTAGAATGGCTCCTTGTTTCCTGATAAGCTGAGTACTGCTCCACATGGTTATAGCTTTTGTTAGCCAAATTGAGAGATTCATTTGATCCTTTGTTTAAAGGAGTTGGAAGAACTTTAGATTCTGCATTCTGCTGATGAATATGCCTAGCATTTACAAGCTTTCCAGATAAGTCCTGTACTTTGGCTTGCAGATTTAGGGCCTCAGGGAGCACAGGATGCCCACTGTGGGGAGCATGAGACTCAGTTGTTTCATTTACTCTTGCACTGGATGGGTGGTCACTAGTGGATGATTCCACTGTTTTCATATTATCCTGCTTCTCCTTAGGTTTTGGCAGCAGATTTTTTAAGAAGCTGGAAGCCTCCTGCTTCTCTCCAGTGTTGCTTTGACTGTCAGAAGCCATTCCTGAATTACTGGGTTTTGTATCCAAGCTAGAATCCTCACCTCTATCAAAAAGCTTCATGAAGCCCAGAGGACTTGGTTTTGCCTTCTCTTGTTTACATTCAGACAAGTTTTCACTTGAGGCAAATCTAAGTAAGCCAGAAAATAATCCAGGGGAAGTGCTTTTTTGGCTATCACTCCCACTTTTAGCAGCTGAATCTTGATTATTGGCTGTGTTTTCATTTGAAGAAATGTGAAGAAAGCCAGAAAGAAAACCTGGTGTGTGCTTCTTCTGAGTATCATCTGCACTTGGAGCTTCCGGCCCTTTGGCTGAAGAGGTGGATTCAACTGAGCCTCTGCTTAAGTCTGCTGCATTTACTCCTCCTCTCATCAGTCCTCCTTTTACATTTCTAGGTTCTTCTTGACTACTCTTAGCTTTCTGCTGCTCTTCTTTGGCCTTAAGGGTAGCAGAGGCACTATCCTGGTGTTTTTCTTTGTTTACATGGACCGTAGATAGGTTTTCCTTATTCGTGTTTCTCCTTTGTAAAAGTTCCTCCTTATTGTCTGATAAATTTGAAACTGAGCTAGATTTTATTGGAACAGCATTTCCTGAATTACTGTTTCTGCCTTCAGGCAAAGAACTGCCACTAGAACCCTGATGACTTTTTTGGTCCTGTGTAGGTGCTAGATTTTCTGCAGAAGAAAATTTAAATAATGATGACATAAAGCCTCCCTTCTCATTCCTCTGTTCCTGCTTGGCTGAAGAACCCAGCCCACTGATAAAAGGAAGTTTTCCAGTGAAAGGAAATGAGTGTTCTTCCTTTGATGAACTATTTTGTCTTATATCTTCCTCAGACTTAAGGTCTTTAAAATGTTCAAATGTACTTTCTTTCTTTCCTTGCTCAGCAGAAGGAAGCAACAATTGACTAAAAGACTTTTTGAGTGGGCTAAAAAAGCCTTCAGATGCTGTACCCTGATCTTGAGGCTCCGACTTGGGTTCCACATTACCTCTGTCTTGCTTGTTTGCCAGTCCATGGCCTGCAGGATGCTGATCCTCTGAGTGCTTTGCAGGAGGCTGCTCCCCAGCAGTGAGTGCACCCTCTACCAAAGTGGCACTTGGCTGACTTGTAACAGGATGCAAATCTGGTTGCTTCTGTGGCACATCCGGCTGCTTGGGACCCAAGAGACCATCAAGATTGGCTTTCAGACTGAAGGAACTGACTGAGTTTGTGAGCCTGCCAAAGATTGAAGATACAGAAGTGCTACTCGCATTTACCTCTGCCTCACTTCTAGTCTCACTTTTCTGTGCCTCTGGAACAGTGCTGCTGGTCCTGGCTGATGTCTGTCCAGATGGTGTCTCACTCCTTTTTACCTCCTCATCTTTCACAGCATGGCTGTCCTTGGTCTGCTCCTCTTTTGTGACTTCTTGTTTTGGCACTTCCTTCTCAGAGAAGATCTTTAAAGGATTAAACATGCCTATAACTGAATTCACAACTGAATGCTGGCTCTGCTGGCTGTCGGCAGAATTTCCTTGTGTTTGCTGGGGAGGATGTGGTGCAGCAGCCTTACGGTCTGTCTCAGCTGTTTCTAGCTTGTTGGAGTTTGTGTTCTGAGCTCTTCTATCGCTGCTCACCTGGGATGGTAGCAAAGACTGAATGGAGAATTTGGTGTCAGATTTACTATCTGCTGCCCCTCTAGGAGTAGAACTCTCACCTTTACCCTTAGTAGTAAACACACTCAAGATTCCACCTTCTGATGAGTTTTTGTTTTCTGTATCCTCTGGAGTGGAAGACACAAGCTTTTCAACAGAGGCTGTGAGTTGCTTTGTGCTTGACCCCACCTTCTCCGTGAAAGAGCTGAATAGGGAACTCACTGTATTTTTCACATCTGACAAGTCCGGAAGAGATTCAGATTTGCCTTTGGTACTCTCCTCTGCAGCAAGATGTTTGGTCTGCTCAGACTTTTTAGCTTCTGCTGAATTATCAGCATTATCCTGCTTCAGTGGCACATTCTCAACATTTTTTTTTGTTTCTGGCAATGTACCAAATTTGCTGATTTCCTCCTCCTTTTCAGCCAAGTATTCAGAGACTGATTCTACCAGACACTGAAGCTCATCCATTGTGTCTATGTACTCCTCATTGGGTTCTTCAACAGGAGACAGTGTTAAGTCTTGCACAGGATGATCACACTTGCTCTCTTTAGTTTTATGTTCTTTATCAGAACCAGCTTTTAACTGGGAGCCCATATTTGCAGGGAAATCAGCAGCTATGTTTTTCAAATGGCTGATGTCAGAATCATACCATCTTTTTGAAAGTGTAGCCAGTTCCCCCATTTCATCATCTGAAACAGGTGAGTACTCAAACTCATCAGAAGCACTGCTGTCAAATTCCTCAAGGACATCAACAGGCACAAAAGTGTTCTCTAGCATCCTCATGTGTTTGATGTCCTCAGTATTACTCAGGTGAAGCGAGTCCTCATGGTTCATCCCCTGCTTGTTGGGCAACTTGCCACTTTTAACCATTAACCCATTTTTATATGGACGCAGGACTGGATAAGCAGGCAAACCCTTACCTTCAGAGTTACTGGTATATTTTCCAACTCTATCGTATACTGGGAAATCATCAATGGGTTCAGAACTAGCTGCCACACCATTGAAATAAACTGTTTCCTCCCCAGGAAACTGCAGACCTCCGTTACTTAGCAGGTTTATTCGTCCTCTGTCTTCAAAATTGTATCGCAGCTTCTTTTTCCTTCTTCTATCAATTGTATCATATTCCTGAGGATATCTAGGGACATCTACAGAACCTGACTCCAGACACACATTTTGGCAGCACCTCGATCTTTCACAACGATTTAAATTTTCTCTTTTTGAAAGAGTTTGCATCTTTTTCATGTTTTTCTCATGCCAACTTCTAGTTTTGTGAGTTTTTTCTAAGAAATCCTCTATTAACAGTTTTCCTAGCTCTTCATAGTTACTCTCCTGCTCTTCTTCTCCATCTTCAGTGTCAAACGGAATGATCCTGACTCTTTCATTTCTAGCTAGGGATCCTTGTCTAAGATGAGAAATAAAGGGAGTGGGAGGGAAAGGAAGAGAGGCAGCAAAAAAATAGGAAGGGAAAAAACATTTTTTAAAAAAGCTATAGGAAGGACAGAAAAAATAGTAATGGAAAAAACATGCATTAAATAAACGAAAGTTAAAATCAGAAACATTCAGAAATAACAAAATTGAAAACCTGCCAATCTACCACCATTACACTTCAATCAAATAGTCAAAAAAAGTAGCCTGGGTTGTGAGATTGCATCGGTTATGTCTGCACAAAATTTAGAAATGCCTTTTTGAGGGAGAACAGCTTTTTGCGATCAAGTGAGGGCACACAGCATTGGCTGTACCAGTATTCTGCTGTTGCTTTTTCAGGCATGCTGAAAAGAAGTCACTTATTGCAGCAACAGGACTACTTTGAGATGCAGTGCCCACACACACTATTCCACTATGCTGTGCCTGCACTTCGGTCGCTCTGGGCTGCAGACTTTGTTTCAGCACTATTCATAAAGCACACAGGGACCCTCTATCTCCCTGGGGTGGCAACACAGCAGAGGTTTCATCTGGAGACTTAGGAGTCACTGGACTCCAGGCAAGCAGGGACAGGGGACAAAATTCAAACTGTGGGCACGAGCAACAAGAGGAGTTACAGCTATTTCACCATTCCTCTTTGCTGGGAGAGGTCTTGCTGGAGCAAATGGCCTCAAGGTGCCCCTACCAACACAAAATTAAGATTCTCAGAGCTGTTACTGGACCAGAAGGCAAAACAAAACACTCGTGCTGGATATTAGCCCATCATAAGCCTCAGATGCTTTTCAGGATCTGTACCTCCCATTTATAATGCATCTGAACATATCCAGCAATTCATACTTGTGGGAGAATGGATTAAGCTGTGAAACAATCTGATGCTTCCTGGAAATTCAAGTAATGACCCTTGGGATTTTGGGATTAATTCTTATCCCTTGGTCAGTAGGATTATCTCAGCTGTTCAACAGCCCTAAGGGTAGCAGCAAGGAAACCTCTTCTTGATTTAAACCTCACAAGGACAGCTTCTGACAATCTACATACAAACAAACTGTAAAAACATCAAAATGATCATCTGAAAGATGCAGCTTTGCCCCATATCACCCATTACTGAGAACTAAAGAGTATGAGGGCATGTGTGTCCCTGACCCTGTAGTGCCAGAGAAGGGAAAAGACAGAGGGCACAAAGGCACTTTATGGATACTGCTAATCCAAGAATCTTCACCATGAGAGCTGCATGGAGCATGCCAACATAGGATACAGATGGGATAGATCTGAAAGAGAGATGGCTCATTGCATTTTCTACTGCTGCTTTAGTGCTGCATTTCCAACAGTATCAGCTAACTTACACTAATTGGAAAGATGCTGATTACTTTAAATGAGTCATGTTATACACAGTTTAGAACACTTACTATATTTCTTGTTCACTATTTTAAGCCAGTAATTGAAATAATTTTCTTTTAAAAGATTCCCTGGGCCACCATAGTTACTGGATCACGCCTTTCCAAAACTCAGCTGAAGGCAATAGGAGCTACATGAATGTCTGAAAAACCATTATCTGTAAATGGTAAACCAAAAAAAAACTGACTAATTTAGGCATAAAGAAAATTACTTTTCTAATTGAGCTTCTTTTCCTATATGTGTTTCCTCTGCTCTTTTACAAAGCAACCCCTTTATTAGAAATAAGAAAAAGACATCAGCCCAGCATTTAACTATTACAGATCTAAAAAACAGCTGAGGCAAACATCAAGTATCAGCTGAAATGTACAAAAGGAACACTTCAAAGCAGCAATAGCAGGGAAACAGGCAGAGAGGTGCAAAGAAGGTAACCCACTCATCTGACAGATCCAAAGACTCAAATGTGGACTCTGGGTCAGTGCAGCCTCTCACAATGGAATTTATGCTATCAATTATGCTATTGAGCAAGACTAGGGAGGTATGGAGGACAGTTAAAGAAAGTTTTGCAAAGAAAAGTTAATGCTTAAAGAAAACAAAACAAAACAAAAAAAATCCAACAACAAAAACAGAACAAACAAAAAAAACCCCACCAACCAAAAACAAAAACAAAAAACTGAGGGAAAGACATGTGCTCTTTTGAAGCCAAACGGGTTGCTGGCAGCAAAACACACTCCAAGGACAAATAACAATATTGCTTGTCATCCTTAGGAAAGGTCAGAAGAAAATACATTACTTCTACCAAAGGAATATGATCACATGTTAACAGCTAATAAAGAGAAGCAGAACTTTTTCATCCAAACTCAAATATGGTAAGAAAAAAACCCAGGTGTTACAACAGACAGTTTCAACTGAGGCGTTTTGATACTGACAACCTTTTGCCCAGTTCAAGGCAGGTTTTAGCAGGTTCTTGTCTGGTTCTTCTGGGTCTGCCCAGGAGAGCCTCCTACAAGCCCTCATTTTCACAGCTACCAGTAGCTGCACTCTGCCAGGAACACTCATTTCATCAGGTGGCTGCCTGGTACACAGAACTGAGAGCTGCTAGGAACAAAAGTCAAATACAATTTGTTCCTGCAATACTCAGTTACAACTGTGTTTTGAAAATATTTAAGACCTACCCATGTGCTCCTTTCAGCCAGCTTGCTAGAAACACCTTTCCAGCAAGTAAAAGAATCCCACATAGCTTCTTTGGAAAGCTTATTTGCATATTTTATGTTTTAAGATTATACACTTAGCAAAGAATCTGGCTGGGCATGTGGAAAATGCACATGGGAATGGGAATGTTCAGATTACCATCAAGGATTTACATTTCTGGACTGAAAGTAATTTTAGACCATAGCAAACTACAAAGCTCATGGTTTTAAAGTAAATTTTACCAGTCCAGATCCTTTTACATCAATACCTCAAGTAAATCAGGGAAAAAAAAGAAATATATTTCAGCTTGGTATTCTCAAAGAATTCAAACCAGCAGTGGTTCATTGGAAGGTCTTACAAACACATTTATCTTTTAGATACAGATAGGAATTCACATACACGCTGACTCCAAGCAAAGGAAGCCATGAAAAACTACCTGTATTGCCAACACCACTCCAAGAAATCATACAACTCCAAAAATATGCTGCCACCACTGGCTTCCCCTGACTGGGGGTCCAACATCACTGTTCAGCTCAGCTCCACCAGAAAGGAAAAGGCTCAGCTCATCTTCCTAGTTAGATCATCAGCAATTTTACCACTGCAAGCCAGCAGCACAGATTCACATGGGAAAGGGAATAACTTGCTTATATAGAAGACATTTAATGAACAAGGAATAGAGCACTAGGAATGACGCATCACAGTGCAGTAAATGCATTTTGTTGGCACATTTGCTGCTATTCTTGAAACCTCAGTAACAGCAGCAATATTAGATGCTACCATTAAACTTCACCCTTTACCATTAATGATCATAGATCAAGAAGGGCAAAACTTAGCCTCAGCCACCCAAGACAATAACTGAATTTAGGTTCAGGCTTCAGAAAA
>JANRMJ010000079.1:8982531-8995170 GCA_025584955.1 Alethe diademata | reverse complement strand
AAAGTACTTCTGTTTAAGGTGAAGTCTGCTTTAGAACAAGCATAGGCTCTATTACCAATTCTGAGTCCTCCAACTAGACACTGAAAAGACCTGATTCTCCACACCACTATGTCAGTGTGACAGGGAGCTCCAAACTGGGAATAAGCCTGTTTACATTTAGGCACTCCAGCACAGCTTCAACAGCTCAAAACTCATGTGGGCTCACAGCAACTCTGGAGTAGGAGATGGCAGCAGTAAGGTAATTAATGTGCCTGGCAAGGCAAGAACACATTTGCCCAGCCAACACTTGCAAACTTTCCTGTGATCCACTTTACATCCAAAGTGAAGAATTTTTCATCTCATTTAATACTGAATTAGAGAACATAGAGGTATTTCAATTAGCCAGCTTTGACTTTTTACAAAGCTGTTTGTTACAGCATCAAAGCGCTCCCTAGGGGAATGTCAGTGGTTTTATTTTGTTATTCTTTTCTATCTTGTATTACATAAAAATATGAGAAAATTAGGACAATTGACCAAAATAATGAGAACAGTCTTTGCTAGGAAAAAAACATCTGACAACAAAGAAAGTGGCAAACTTAGCAAGCTGGTGCTGCAGCCTGTGCAAAACAGAGCCACCAGACAGCCTCTCCTTGGATTTGGTACAGATTAACGACCAGTTCTCTGCTTGGAAGGTGACAACCTGCAGACTTCCCATGCGGTTACCTTCCAATGTGTGCTATTTAAAATGCACAAGGGATCCTGAAAGGTGGTTTGTCTTATCATCAGCAAACTGCCAACCCACTGAGTTAATCAGGACTGTGAAAACAAGAACTGCTGGATCTCACAGCACTGACTGGTTGACAGAGTGGTGAAAGGAAGTCTGCTGATGAGCAATTTCAGTAGCACAGGACAGCAGTGGGTTCTGAATTATTATCCTCAGAGATCCCAGAATGGCAGCAGTTTGCTCTTTTTAAGGCATCAGCCCGACGGCTATCAGGAGTCCCAAAATGAAAACAGAATATTAAGTGTTTGTAGGAAGAGAGGCTGGAAAGCACTTCAGTGAACTCCAAATGAACCTGCTTCTTCAATACTCCTGTGCAGCTTTAGTATGTTCATTCATCATCTCAAACAGAGATAGCAGAACTTAAAACAAAGAAGACAAGGGCACAAAGTTGTCTTGTGCTAAAAAACACTGGGCAGACCAGGACTGTGCAGCCCAAAAGGTGAGATCTGTAAAGCTGAGTGGCAGGGACTGGATGCATGAGGATCAGTCATTTAACTTCTCCAAACAAACCTGCCTCCAGCTGGTTTCTCAAACACCGGCTTTGTTTGCTCAGAGCAATTAAGATATTTCTTCAGGCAATGCACAATTAAGGTGCTGAATTCCTTTACGAAAACATAACCGACCTGGGTGCATTTAAAGGGCAACTGGCACCCACGAAAGAGAAATCCATTGAGTGCTGTTCAACACAAGGACACTGCCTATGGCTCTGGAAGTTCCTGAGATACAAGTCACAGCCAATTAGAAGAATATGCAAGGAGGATCTCATTCACGTTCTGGGTGGCTGGCAAATGTGGAGAACTTTAGAAGAACCACGTGAGGTCAGGCCCTGCACAGGTTTTTTTCTCTTTGATCAGAGGGAACATCCATAATAAATCTGAGATCATTAGACCATAAATACAGATATATTACTTTGTTACTGGTATTTGATAAGAGCATGCAGTTAGCAAACAGATGCATGGCAGGGAAAGGGGAGACTCTGAAAGCTCAGGATATCTTTCAGCAAGTACCAGCTCAGTGAAGCACTAGAGGGCACCTGTTCCTCGCTGAAGTACCTGAACTGCTGCTCCAGCCCACCAGGGAGGCACCACAGCAGCATCACTGACAGGACAACTCACAGACTGTGCTTTTCACTGATTTTTAGAGGCTCTCAAACTTCTATGAAGGCAGGAGATTTAAGTTTTTTATCCACCCGAATACAGAGTCCATCCTCAGTCAAAAAAAAAATCCGCCTCATTTTCCTTCATCTGCACAGTAAACCAAATCACTCATATAATGAACAGAAAAGAACAGATGAAAGATCCCAGAACAAAAATCTCCTGAAGTCATTGCACTGGCAGAGTATTTGGCAAGTTATCTTGCTATAGCAACCCTTGCTATGGAAAGAGACCTGTCAAAGAGGTTTCACTAGCACCATATTCTTACTCAATGATGTTCACATCAACACTAGTATTTAGGTTTTCTAAATACTTCATTTCTGGTACAGGCATTAACATTAAGATTAAATCTTATTCTGCAAACAGTATGAACTCTAAATAAAATTTTATTCATGCAACAGTCTTATAAATAAAACAAGCCACTTCTATTTTATAGCTGTTTAACCAAGTATACACGAGAGCCAGGAAACCAAAGCCACAGCTACCACGTATTCTAGTACAAGATTTATATAAATTGAGCAGTTAACAACTGCATTAGGACAAAAGCCAACAGTCCACAGTTCAAATAAAGATTCAGTATGTTGATTTGTCTTCTTCAAAGAAACTGTCAACTACAAAAAAGTCCTTTTTGACTTGATTTCACAAAAAGAATTTAGCACAGTCTGTTAAAAATGGTTTCACTCTCTGCTCAGGGTAAAGCACAGTGCTGCCTTTCCTTTGAACATATTCACATCAACAAAACATTATTCAAGCACTTCCAGCATGCAGAAAAATATTCCACTCCTTAACACTAAACAGTACACTTGAGAAAAGAGTTCTGTAAGCAGTTAATGGAAGACTTGTAAATGATCAACATTTAGTAGTTACCCTAATCACAGGGATCTAATACAAAGAATAAAAGCTAGTTATAAGACATTCAGGGCTACATTATTCTTTCAATTTATATATTTACCTCATCATCTCCCAGTGAATTTATTTGTTCTAATTTTCTGGTCCAGTATCTGGCCTCTTCTTCAGGGATATCTAAGTCAAAAGAGTAAGTCACACCACCTTATTAACCAGGCAACTTCGCATCCATAACCATTAGTATTAAAAATCACACACAAAAAACCCACATGTGATTTTTGAAGAGATGGGACTGTCTGATGTTAGCACTCAGAAGGAAAATAAACATTGTAAATAGTAGCACAGTTCAAGGGCTTACCATGCTTTCTTGTTTAAAGCTGATAACCAAATGCACACTTACACAAAGGTAGGAAAGAGAAAGACAGACTAGTTCACATTTAATTCAAATATTAGTTTGATGGAGAGCCATTTCACAACAGTGTTTTTATACACTTGCTTATGTTTGATAACACATAACAACAGCCTCTTCTGGATGCTTTTTATAACCCCAGCAGAAAAAGGGCTGCCTTTAAACAGCTCAGCTTATGCACAACAACAGCACACCTCCCGGTGTAACATAAATTAGCTACCAAAAAATAAATGGTCTCTCTTATTTCTTTGCCAGCAATAAGCCAAATATTTTGAGGGAATAAACAGTGTTATGGGCAGTCATATTCACATGAAAGCACATTCTTACTTTTACGCCACTGCAGCTTCATTGTGAAATAAATGAATCACAACATTTTTACCATCTAAAAGAGTTACCAAGCTGACAGCAAGTAGCAAGCATTATCACTTTTATTGTGGTAACTATATTCTATTTCACACTTTGAAGTAATATAGTGTCCTCATGGAACACTGACTTCTGCCACTCAAAATTTCACCTTTCAAAGCACATGCTCGGAGATGCAGATAACCTGCTGTGAAAAGCTTAACACAAAATTATTTAGGGATGGAGTGGTGTGAATACACTGGAAAAGGAAAAAAAAAATTGGGTTTATTTTGTTTGGGTTTTTTTCTAGCCACTCAATATCCTCAAATGCAGCAACTTCTGAAATCTGGCTATTTATGGCCTGGAATTGCAGAAACTTCAAAGCTCACAGAGGAAGGAAATGGAGGGAGTGCTCCAGCTAACACCAGCAGCCCTGCAAGTTGACAGGAAAACAGTGCTATACCAGTACAGCTGGTTTTCCCATCTCCTGTAACTCTTTACACTTTCAGGTGGCCTCAGAAGGAGCCAAGAAGTTTGTTTCCCTGCAATGAACTGTACTCCATGTACGCCACCACAACGATACGCTAAGTTATGCATTAGCAAGAATGGGAGAAGCAGGACAGGGTGGCCTCCTGATGAAAAGGTGAGTCTAAAAGTTACATCTACTCTCACTCCTTACAGAAAAAAAAGAGTAAGATTTATTGGCAGGTGAGCATGCCATTGGAACTACGGTGCTTTCAGAAAGGACCAAGAACTGCATACTTGTACTTTGAGAGAATATCTGTTCTACATGCATCCTCTCTTAGCCAAGCAAACCATCATCTTACAAAGGCAACAAGCCCAAAACACTGCAGATAACAGAACACAAATCCCGGTTAAAAGGTTCATGCCAGATTTAGTGGAATTTCAAGTTTCAGCAGTAGATATTTCCTTGGACTATGAACTCATGTCCACATCTTTGTAACAGAAAAAACACTTAATTTTTATTCAACTAGCCTCACCCACACAAGGTGTTAAAATACTCCCCAGCTGAGAAAGTTTTATGGAAGTTTAGTATCTGACTCCCAAAAAACCTGCACTAAGCAGAAAAAAATATAACCTATTTCTCCTTGCTTTGAGGGAGACCAGAGTGATTTATTTTAACCAAAACACACAAAGCCAGCTGCTCTTTCTAATGCACAGTACATGACTTTGTTGCTACAACCGATCAGAAAACAAGGTAAGAGAAACATGAGAGACTTTCCCACAACTACAAGAGCTATAGAAACACATACTTGTTTTTGATCATCAGGGCTGTGGATCACAGCTGCACAGATTTTATTAGATACTCTCTGCTCAAATCAGGGCTGGCATTCAAAGTAAATCTGGACAGAACTGATCTAGAAAGAAGGCATCAGTGAACTGAAAGGCTATCAGCATACAACCTGATGAGGTTTAGGAGGACAAACTCCAACAATGGCATGAAACAACCCAAAAATTATAGCGAAGCCCATGGAATTGTCTTGGAAAGACATCACTTCTCTAAGAGGTGAAGAAAAACTCATGAAATGAGGACTAAAAGTCAGAGCCCAAACAACTCAAATTTGGAGCCTGAAATCAAGATTAAAGAGACTGAGGAGGGGTGAAACAAAGACTATCATCAGCATTGCAGAAATTGAGAATGTCTCAGGGTAGGCCTCAATGCTTTCCCATAAGGAGCAACACTTTTCTCTTGGATTTACTGTTTCTATCTTACAGCCCAGAAGCCCATTTCATAAATAGAGCTGTCAGATTTTTACTGCAGGATTGCTGCTTCTACTGAAACAGCTTCTTATGCGAATCAGAGATAAAAATCAGCCACTGTCCAGATAACAGCTGCTGTAACGACATCTTCCTGATCTCAGAGAAATTCTTGTCATCAATACTAGTGTCAGTAAAATTACTGTATGGCAAACTTTAAACATGAAGCAACTGGCCTATGATCTTGAGTCAAGTTACCTGCTCAAAAGATATCCCAATGAGATAGAATTTTTGATTTCTTGAGGAAGCTTCTGTTGTGTTTTGTCTCAGTCAGCATTTTGTTGAAGCTGCTTCTCTGGAATGCAGAGAGTGGAAATCCCTAGCAGAGATCACAGACTGCTTACAAGCCACATCCACTGGCCAGCACCTGCATCACTGCTCAGCTTTTGACTACAGTGGAAATCACTCCACTACATTAACTTCTGCTTAAAAGATAAAAAGATTAACTAGTCCAGAGAGAGCCCATCTGATACCATCTCAGGACTCCACTGACATCATGCTTGGTGAATACAAGGAGCAAGGCCATATGTCAGTGAAACAAAATTGCTGAAAAACAACAGAGAGGAGATGGGCAGGTAGATACAACAGTTTTTGGTGCTTATTAATTTAAACCAACATAGAAACACTGCTAGCTTTAATGTCCTTGGTCTTACTGCCATCCTGGAAGCTGGACCCCATGCTCTCTGAGCTCCTGGTTTTCTCGGCTTGAATGTGCAGGGTCCATAAGCAGGCACAGACATGCCAATGGCTGGGGTGGAGAATGAGCAATTCTCACAGCATCACTTAGAATTGAAAGCTCCAAGTTGAGCTGATGTGGGATTCCTGGACACATGAGCAGTGGTGTGGGTGCAGGTCCCAGGTGATGCTGCTCAGAGCAAGTAAGTGCCGTAACTTACGGGCACACAGCAGTACAGGGATTTGTCAGAGTGAGGAAGGAAGTAAGAGGAGAATTTGATGCATCCATACAGACTACTTCACTCAGTTAAACCTCTCAGAAAGTTAAATATGAAAGCATTCCTGCTTAGAGATCTAGAGATCTCTAAAAGTTCTTGATCTTAAGATCAAGAGATCTCTCTCTTGGCAACAACCAGGCACTTCAGCCCTAAAGCTTTTTTCCTCATATTTGTTGGCCCTTGCTCTGAACCTTGCACATCACCTTGTTCCTTCTGAGTCTTTCCAAGATAGCAAGTCCTGGGCTGGGGCAAAACTTACCTTGGCAAGAGTGAGAACAAGTGCTGAAAGCAAAAGTGATACCCTCTCTCCCCCCACTTTCCTACAAGTGTTCACTGGCGCTCCCTCTTTACAGCCCAAATTTCATCCCTTTTCCAATGTATAGGAATCTTCATAAGGTCTCACTGAAATGACTTTGCTAAGCTGAGTTTTTCTTTCTGTTCCATTCCCAAGACTCTAAAATAACAAAGCGCATTTACCCTATCTCATGGTTAGATGCAGATCAGCATGCTCCCACCCTGGGAGTGTTGAGAACACTAAAAGCATCTTCATTCCAATTATGAACTAGAAAATGCTTGGCACAGAACCAAACTGCTACAGTTTGGGAGCCAAAAGCATTTTTGAGTACTGCATCCTGTGAGGGATTTGCACAGTCACTGCACTTCTAAATAAGGGGGCCAGAGTAAAATTGCTATCAAGTAGAACAATTTTACACTTGAAAAGCAGCATCCTGAAAAGTCTATTCCAACACACACTCACTGCATCAAAACAATAATAGCAAGACTGTCTTCTCCCTACCAGAAAATTTTCTAAACCAACCAAAGGAAAGCTGTATCCCTCCCCTGTCTGTCTTGTTCCAAAGAGGAAACAGATATGATCAGAGGAGAAAGTGGCTCCAGCCTGTCTCGGCTAACAACCACTTCGTGCCGTGAAGAAGGCAGTTTATTGCCATTTTTAATAGACTACCAAGCACAAAAACACTTCTTACCCTACAGGTTAATGTAACGCCTCACATTCCCCATCCTCACTCTTTGTTACATTTCCATAGCAGAGGATTTGCAATCGCTGTGTTTCTGTGAGACTAAACAAGAACATGGGGCAGGCAGAGAGCATCATACGGCAGCCTGGTCCCCAGCACTGCAGTCCATCACGCAGAGACATTCAACACAGAAAGGCCCACAGAGCTGCCCTCCCCTGATCAGCATGTGCTGATGTAACACTAACTGACCACAAGGCAACAGCTGCGTCTGGAACACGCAATGGGACACACAGGGGACATACACAGGCACTATCACTGTTCTTTGTCCCATTACAAATCCAGCCATTGACAAAGTTTAACTCCTGCATGACCTCACAAAAGCTTATCTTCTATCATCAGAAGCAGAGACTAAACTCCCACCAGCCTTTGTTAGGAGATGACTGCTTCCCAACTCCAAGCCTGGTAAATACTTGAAAGCATTTATATTAAAAAAAATTTTAAATCCTCTAAGCTGCCTTCATCACGTACTACCGCTATCAGCATCAGCATATTTTGCACTTTTTTCAGCTTTAGCAGCTTCCAGTCTCCAGAGTACCAACAGAAGAGATACCAGGAAGGAAGAATCTTGAATGTATCAGGTGGAAGCAGAAACAGCAAACGAATCTGGGATAAATATAGCTCAAACAACAAACCAGTTTCTAAACCTCTTTGCATATGCAATCATGTTTTACATCAAGGACTTCAGCTTTTCGGTTTTCAAATTCATTTGTTCTCTTTTACAAACCCCTAAAAACCTCTCAAGCCCCACCTAAATACAATGAAATATTTAAAATACATTGAATAACCTGGGGTACTGTACTGTGTGTTCATCTAAATGAGACAGCAGCCAGAAATTATAAAAAAAGCACAGAAGCACAGCCAAACAGGAAAACACATAGTTTTTTTAAAGCTGCTATCCCAGGCAGCAGTGTTTTACCCAACCTGAAAAGCTGCACAAGCTGTACATGAGCCCACACATCACTGTGGTTCTCATGCATCTACAATAGCCAGGAGATCTTCACCTGGGAAACAAAACACGATACACAATGTTCCTAAGTGTCTCTCCAAACCTGCTTTTATTAAAATCTTGCCTCTATGGCCCACCTGCTGACTTAAGAATTTCCACAGCACATCAGTTATCCATTTACTTCCCTGTGTAGGGATAAAGCAGCAGTTCCCAACTCATATGACAGAGAATCTTAACGTGTAGGGCACTAAGAATCCACTGGAGTAGGATTAGGTGTAGGAGTAGGTGACATGGGTAGGTGCCACTTTCTAGAGGAGTATGACACACCCTTAGTGCCTCCTGCTTTTCAACCTGCTTCTGACCTTGCCATGGCACCTCAGACTGAATGGAGATCAAAGCAAAAACTGCAGCACTCTTCTACAGAAAAGCAGCCTTTGAAGAGCTAACTCATGCACCCATTTTTTCTTGGGCATTGTGAAAACCTGGACAAGCAGCCAACTTTTCACATCCTAGAACAAAAACCGTTCAACACAACATGTGGAATCCCTGTTATGTCAGCATTTGGCATGGTAAGCAAAGAAATAAGTAATAGGTGTGCTTTAAATAATCAATTGTGTCAAAAACAGAAGAATCACAAAAATCTTTTAACTTACTTACTGGTCTGCATTAAATTATACTTCTTCAAATGTGAAAATTTAAAATAGTATAAATCACCCCAAAAGAAACAAAGAAAAACTCCTCTGACTATAGTACCAGGGAAAAAACACATTATTACCTGAAATACCTTGATTTCTAAAATTCAAACGTTCCAACACATCTACATGGAATCTGTTTTCTTATACTTGAAAAAAATAGCTCAAAATGCAATACAGTCTGTAACACGAATGGCAGAAGAAAGCAAATTCTCTTTTGGACACTCTCAATTCAAAAGGAGACACCAGAACTTCATTTTCTTTTAAAGCAGTGACAGTTTACAAGCAAGTGTGTCAGAATGAATGCAGATGAGAAGGTAGTGGCTACAAGCCTTGACTTCAGCTCTGTATGCTTGTTCTGTCCCTCCCAGAAGCCTCAACCCTTGTACCAAAGAACCAGGATTTTTGGTGAGGTGAAACAGGCTTGTTCCTCCTCTTGCATAAAAAGTAACTTCAGTAATAAACTTTCCATGGACAGCAGCCGTGGAACACCAGGATATTTCCATGGAGAAGAGGGATGGCTCCTGACCAACATCAGACAGCTGTCAGGACAGCCCAGGTGCCAGGTACCTCTTCCCCTTTGCATACTGGACTGTAGCTAAAGAGCAGTGCCATCTACAGAACACTGTGCTCTCCCAGGAGTGCAACCGTCCAGGGGACTGTGCACTCACAACAGTGCACTGACAGCACAAAACTCAATTTGTATTGACTGTCCAGCTGCAGGGCCAAGGCCTGCATCCTCCCCTGCACCAGGAAGCAGAGTATGAGACCCACAGATGTCATAACTTCTTCCCACAACAGACAGACAACCCTGACAGGTGCTGACCAAATGCCAGTGCCTGCCAAATGCTCTGCCCCTGCTTAGAGCACAATACAAATTGCTCACACTGACTAGGGCTTTGAAGCACAAAAGGATGCAACAGGCAGAGGGGGAGGGATGAGCCTTGCAATGACAGAACACTTTGAAACACTTCAGTGCTCTGAAGTGCATGAAAAAAATTAGTGCAAACCCCAAAAACATCATCTCTGTTCTTGATCCCAAGCATCAGCTAAGAGCTGGAAAGAGAAGTTATGTAAGCCTAGGAAGCATTCTGGCTAAGGCCTTACTTTGGGGGTTTATTTGGTTTGGGGTTTGTATTTGTGTGCATAAGTAAAATAAAATTTTAAAATTACCTACAACTTTACTTGATATCAGTTTCCTCCAATTAGCTGCTTTTCCATATTCTGTATTTTTCAACCATAAGTAATTGCCAGAAAGGCAGTTCTTACAACATTAAGTTATTTATATACTCCGCTAATGATAATGTTCAGAAGCACTAAGCATTAATGTTTTACTAACTGAACTGCACAGGTCTAAGAAGGCTACATGCATTCACCACAGAACTGTTGTAACAACACACTTGACCTCTTCTAGAGCCAAATTTTTCTAGATTCAAAGAAGCAAATGCTCCCTGCTCAGGAAGAAAATGTGTGACTACACAATCCTAAAACGCTAGAAGAAACATTAGAAAACATTAGAAGAAAAGAACTGCAGCACCCAGAGACTTTCAAACATTTCATACTTATTCAGATCTTCTTAAAAAGAAGCCAAACAAAAAATTAATACCAGCCACATGACCTCCACTGAACTACACTGACTGAACTGAGAATGAACACAACTTGATTATAGAACTTAAGCTGTTCCCACTTTCTCCGCACTGTCAGCATCCTGGGTAAGTTATGGAAACGCACTCACCAAAAGGTAATTCAAATCTTGTGTCCAGCAAAATTTTATGAGGAGTTGGGTTTTTGGTTCCACAGATTTCATCATGTTTCATTACAACTTCTGCCTCCAGTGTAGACCACTCCCCAGGACCTTCCTGTGAATCAAAGGCTGTAGGTGAATGAACATTCAAGAAATTCATTGAAGAAATTTATCCACCAACTCTCCCACTTTTGCTAGAACAGTCCAAAAACAGCTCTACAACATTATCAACCCTACTTTAACATCAAATTACATCCACTCAGCATGCACTGATTTTTTCTTCCAAAGTGGATTTCTTCCAAATCTCAGAGGCATCTACCAGAGCAAGCAGCAAAAAGAAGCACTGCCCTCTCAGTGGAACTGCAATGGTAGACCCTCAAAGGCAGGACTGAGGAGAGTCTGGACAGCAAGAGGAACTGAGCACTAGCCAGACTTCACGGCCACACTGCAGGGCATCCACACTCTTTTCCTTTTATGGGAAACATAATCTATCTCTCCCTGCTCAAATCCAATAATCTTCTAAGTAAATACCCTAAAATTTGAGTTTAAAATGCTTTGCTGCAACAACTGCCAAACTCAGTAGTTAGGGCAGTTGCAGACATTGGCAATCCCACTTCCTACTTTTGTTCATATAAATTAGCACAAAGTACACCTAACACTACAACAATAAGCCCTAGAAGATAGCACAGATGTGCTCTGGGCCTACCTTGTCAGCTGGACAAGACATAGGTCTTTAGCAGTAAGTCATAGGAATTTGACCATCAGACTAAGCAGTCAGTCCTCAAGACTTCACACACTTGTGTTCCTTAACAGATTGGGCCCTAGTTCTTGAATCCACACAAGTGAAATGACACCAAAGAGCCCTATGTAAGCTCAGTTGTGATCTCACTACAATTTCAAAATCAGTGTGATGAGACAGCCCTCTCTGCTCACTCAGCCTTCCTGACTTTGCAAATGGAAGTTTTGCTGAGGAGCTCAATCTGGGCTGCACCAGGCCAGATCAGTAATGCATTGATTATCAACACTGGAGCAAATAAAGGTTCTCTGCCAGCTTAACCTCATCAGATTGGTGAATGGCCTTCAGAGCAATCCACACAGTCCCAACTAGGGTGTCCCATATCAGTCCTTTGTTCCATACTTCCACAATCAGGCCCAGGTCCAGCCGACTGATCTCACTGCAAGAAAAGTAAAGGCAGTGCAGATGAGAAAAAAAGCAGAATACAATCTAACTCTGTTTCATGTTTTGCATTTCCACCATAATTATACCAGTGAACCATTTCCACAGAGCTGAGTCAAGCTACAGAGCTCCTGGAAGTGTGTGACTGAGGCAGCTCATACTCACAGGAAACACCAGTTTCTAGTAACTCACAATTTAATACTAATTACACAAAGACGGCAAACTAAAACCCTGAACTATGTCATGCATTAATTGCCAGTAGAGAACTCATCTCTGCAGCTATTTACACAGGAGGAGGAAGTGTACCTTGGACCAAAACCTAGAGGTGAGCTGTTCTTATCATCAGGCACCCCATTTCTAACAAAGTGAGCATCTCCCTTGGCAACAAAAGTGTACTCTGGCAGGTGCAAACATGCCAATACTTACCTGTGAGTGGAGGTCATTCTAGCCAAAAGTAACAGTCCCACATTCAGCATTGCTGCATCAGCAGAACTACCTATTGCTCAGGACTGTGTGGCACCAATTCTACTCTAGTACCAGCTACTTCCACAAGACTACTGAGTGACAGGTTCTTAGAAATACTGATTTGAAGGTTTTCACAAACATCTTTCCTCTCATTAACAAAAGAAGGCATCTCAAATTTGCTTCTTCTCAATGTTTTACAGCATTTATGCCTGACTACTGCATGCTGGTTTATAAGATGCCTACTTCAGAACAACCTAACACATACACAGCAGCATATACTGGTAAAAACAATAAAGCAGAAATCCTGAGCTGTCTGTTGATATCACAGCTGT
>JANRMJ010000079.1:8952526-8973661 GCA_025584955.1 Alethe diademata | reverse complement strand
TTAAACTCATCCAGAGATTTTTTCTTCCCTCTGAGTGTCCCACACCATTTTGGCATTACTCTAACAAAGACAAGAAAAAGAAATCTACTTGAACTCTTGTTGCAACTTACTACAAAAAAAAAGAAAAAAAGAAAAAAAGAAAAAAAAAAGCCACAACAAGACTCCAGATGCTCTACAGCTAACACTTTCAAAGGACGGGAGGGTCAGATAAAATCCTAAAGACTAGGAAAGGAAAACACAAGCCAGGAATTGCAAAAAAATGTCCAGAATCATTGTGGGAGGATGAAAAAACAATAGCAGAGTGTACACCAGAGTATTCTTAAACTCCGTTCTAAGGAGAAAGCTTTGTTATACACATATTTTTCAAACAGTCTGAATGATTTTTTTTTTCCTTAGCAGGTGCTACATACACCAGTGAGATAATTAAAATTAAGCATGCCAAATTACTACAAGGCTCAGAAAACACTCTGCTCAAACCTCCTAAGCCGGCACATGGTCATATTCAGTTAAAGGGAACCTGAGTGTTCTGAACACCTGCACATCCCAGATCACCTTTAACACTTGGCTGCAAACGACAGGAATGCAACACAAGGAGTGCCTGAGCAGATGGCCAAAAGATTACAGTCTAACTAAATCCAGCACATGACTTACCACCCGGTCACTCCCCATACTAGAACAAAACCTACATCCCTTCGCAGGGGACAATAAAGTGCCATGGAGGGGCTGTGGGAGAAATTAGAAGAATAGAAGGGCGTAGTTTTAATTACCACTTTTAAAAAGAAATGCAATGCTGAAAGCAGAGCGTTCAAAATGCATTTTCCTGATCAGCTACTTGATAAATAGCTTCCTCCTCCCTGTGAAACACAAATGCAGCATTAATGTGTTTCCGAGAACACTCTAACTTCTACCGTAACTTTCCCTAGCCGAACAGTAGAATCAATACATATTTCCATTTCACTCTGCTTTTCTCACCTTTTCCAGGTGCTCACACTTCAGTGTATAGTGACATGCAGCACTAGGTGCAAAGGTTGCTTAAACAACAGAAATAAGAGACCACAGCAAGCTGCTGATACTACCCAAGACTAAATCAACACACCAAATTCACACCCATGCACCCTCCAGCAGGCATGCAAAAGGGAGGGGAACCCTCCTGTGAGGGACGCAATTGTTAGGCAGTGCTCCTGCCCTTCACTTTCTGTAACTCAACCTTTGGAAACAGTTTTGCTGCCTGAACCCTGCACCAACAGCTATAGCACACGTACCACATCGCAGAGCCAGAAAATCAACACCTCCTACTCACTCCTTGGAAGTTACTGATAAAATCCACGACAGGCTGGCAAGTGGCTCAAGACTGGTACTTTTAACAAGGACTGCTCTGTCCCTGGAGATCCCACCCTGACACACAAGGACCTCTCACAGAATCACAGAGCGGCCAGGTTGGAAGGGAACAGAGTGGGTCATCTGGTCAAGCAGGGTCATCTCAGAGCACACAGCACAGGACTGTGTCCAGAGGGTTCTCGAATACCTCCAAGGAGGGAGACTCCACCACCTCCTTTCCTCCCCTGGAGATCAAAAGATGCACAAGCCTATGCACACTCTCATATTCCACCTGAGGGTGAGGAACCCTTTTCTTTCCCACTACTCAAACCGAAAAGGTGCCCCAGCCTGGAGGAAGCAGAGGCTATGAAGTGACCTCACCTGTGATTTGAACTCGGTCACTGTTTTGTTTCACACAATCCCTATTAAAGCCCATCAGCATCAATTATGACACTAACTGCAACTGCCATAGCAGAACAGCAGTACTGACTGTGCCATGAAACTCTCCTCCTCCCTTCGTAACTCCTAAGAAAAAGCTGGATTAAAACCGCAGTTCAGTGGTTTTCCAAGTCTGCTACAAAGATTCAATGTGACACAGCCACCTTGATATTCCCAGCCTGAGAGAGGTGCAAGAATAAAGGCTCCACTGCATTCTCATATATTTAGTGTTAAACTATGTTCAGAAGGAAGAGATTTCCCTGAACTAGCTCGTAGGAAGGATAATTGCACAGGAGGCCCCAGGGACCCAGGACTCAGCAGCACCTCAACAGGTTCTGCTGTAATTGCAGAGCCCAGAGCAGGGTCTCCAACTTCTCCCAGCAGAGCCCTGCAGAGCTGGGGTGGTTACTGCAGACAAGGCTCCTGCACCCTCAGGGGCCACTGAGACACACTGAGAGAATGTGACCTAAGCCACATTCATTACTTTATACTTTGTTTTTCTGTCAGGCAAAACAAACCACTAGTCTACATATAAACACTGTTCCACTCAAGCAGGGAAGTGAGTACTTTATGCCCCAGTATTCTCTTTGAGAATAATGTGATGGAAACACAGTGGGTACCTTCATGGACCAACAGTCCTAAAAGCTGAGACTGAATTCACAGTGCACGGGGGAATAACATTCTGTTATTGCTTAATGTGAAAAGAGGGCTGGGCTGATCCGAGAACTGCTCTGCTGCCAGAAGAGCCCCAGCAAAATGCCACTCTGCTCAGTAACTGGCAGAGAGCAGGAAAATAGCGTAGATTTTCAACACTGCCCAAAGAACTAGGGTTGCTTCTAAGTCAGAATTTTTCTGACTTAGTACTTGAAACAGTCCTTCAAAAAATCCATTACCTCTTTGATTGAGACAACTGTGGGGGAACCCAGACAGCCTAGTTTACCTCAACTGAACCGAGGGATCGATCTGCTTTAATAAGTAGTCCAGAATAAATGGAATAGACGTGATACGGGTCCATTAATTTTTAATAGTTCATAGAAATGAAAAAAAAAAAGCCCAACATACCACAAAGCACTTACATATTGCATTTTCCAATCATGTAGCAAAGAGCTTTCTTCAATTTGACCACTCTGAATGCCCACAGGACAGATTGACTTGCCCTTCCCAAGCCCTTGGGAACCACATCAAACAAAGCGAAGATACATTCCCTTCAGCAACCAGCCATTACTCACATTACTCAAGAATTCTTCTCAGGAAGGGGGTGGGCAAAAGCGAGTTTTTAATCTGTAGTCTGTGATAGCAAATTGATCTACCCAAGAGATTTCTGTATTGCCAGATGTCTTGAAAATGAATTAGAATCCTTCCTAATTCACATGAATTAGCATCTTCCTGCTCAGATGATCTGCAAATTCATTACCCTGTCCAGAGGCACACAAATCTAGTAAGTTTATTTGATTTACAATACAATTTCCAACAAACAGCTTTCCAGCAGCCACTCCACCCTTCCTGCCCACTGGACAGTGACTGATAGCAGCTGGGACATGTGACTGCTTCCAGGGTTTTCCAAACCTCTGTGATAAGAAGACACATACTCAGTATTCCCATTCAAGGTTCAGCACCATTTCATAGAGGATTTCCAGGCACTACAAAATGTACACATCCCAGTGACTCCCATACACTGCCAAACCTCACTAGATGCTCCCCTGCTCCTCTGTAAATTCTCTGGTCAGTTAAGATCCAGGGCATGCATGCACACAAGAGACACAAACTGCAGGAAGATAGCAGACCACCTGTTCCCCTCCGTACTCCAGACATGCCACAACTTGGGGCTCACAGCTAAATCCCAATGGGATACTGCTACCTGTTTCCGGTTACTAAACTTGGCACCAACATTAATTCCTTTCCAGAACTTTCACTTTCATGGGAAGAATTTCAGTGAGCAAAGTATTGAAACCTAAGCAGAAAACGCCTAGCTTTTATATGTAAAAACTAAGTATTACAGTCTTGTCTAAGTCTCTATAACTACCATAGCCCATGGACATCAGAGCAACACAGCACATTAACTGGATACCTGGACTATCCCCAGTATTTCACGCACATAAACTTGGGAGAGCCTGAAGGATAATATGATGGTAAATCAACACAAACCTGACCAAACCCATAGTTAATACACTGTGCTAATCCAGTTATAAAATGAAAGATACATACAACTATTTTGCTCAACCATCCAGTCTCAGTGAAGCAGGTCATCTGATACCTCCTGCAAATATTGTCACTTTTCAACTCAGTTTTTGCACAAAACTTAGTAAATGTGTACAGCTCAGCTCAGCTTGCATCATAGCTTCATAGCATTCCACTTCTTCCATCCATACCAAAGTTACTAGATAATGTAAACAGAACAAATCTAAAAACTGTGTAGGAAACTCTTTCTGGCATTTGCACATACTCTCCACATTTTCATAGTATACCTGGAGGAGCAGATAAACTTTGCAAATCCTTTGGCAAGAGCCGTTTAGCTGTGGTGGTTATTTTACAATAAAAGTCAGTCCTCATCAGCAAAAGAAGCCTTCTTTTAAAAGTTTCTACTTCTCTAAAAGGTATTTCATGTGACAGAAGGGTTAACAATTTTAATGTATTAGGCAGTTAATGCAAGTAGACTTCTAAACACTTTCAATGACAAAATAGATTTAGACAGTTAAGAGACACATCTGGGTCTTGTTTACAGGTTAATCTGTTACCAGATCTGATTTGACACACTGACTTAACATCACACAGGTTTTGAACTTCCTGAACTGAAGGGTTTTGTATGCATTCTTGTTTCTTGCACAGCTCAAAAACTCATTTGCCTGAAATACTCCTTGAACTACTTCACACCTGACAAAAACACTACAGAAATTTACAAAAAAAACACAAAAACAACAGCGCTGCAGAAGATAGAGGGATTCTAGTTGTGAACAGTTTTGGACAGAAAAATGAAATGTATCCCAAACACAAACTCAATTTTACTAAGGAACTACAGAATAGGAAGAATGGAATTTAAATTACGTCTGCAACTTATAGAAGGCAACTGTGACAGGGGAATAAATTCAAAATCAAAATTAAAGAGGTTTGCAACTGATTCCTTCCTTGATGCAGACATCAGATTGCTCTTCGAAATTCTTACACCAGCACTTCTCAGGAAAGCAGTATCAGGATGCAAGTTCAGGCTGTTGTTTGTTGCTTTGAAAACAATATTTGAAGTAGAGCAACTAGGACAGGGTTCACAGAGAGGAAGGGAGGGAGGGAGGAGATTCACAAAACAACAGGTCCCAAAAGCCAGAAGTACCCTCATCTCTGACTTTTGAGGAAATACATTGATTTTACTAAAAAGCCAGCACAGAACAGGAAGCACACTGCCAAAATATACACAGTACACCATGACCATTCAGCACTGCAAAAGAAATCCAGCATTTTAAAACATGCAGATCATTTTATCCAAAAAAGCCTCAGGAGATCGTAACAATAAAATGCTTAAAACATTGATAAGCTATTTGGTAAACCACAGCTCAAATCTTTACTACATTAAACATTAGCACTTAGTGGAACTTCTGCTTTGCAATAGAAGCTGCAAGAAGTTTACTTACAGCTGATCCCAGGAAATGCTTCCTGAAAGGCAGTAGGAAGCATTCAACTGATTTCAGATAAAGAGCAGCTGAAATAAGCTTGTCATTATTGTTTTTTCTGTCCACGAGAGGGGGGAAAAAAAGTGTATTCATGAACCATAGAGCCAAGAAAGCTAGAATCAGATGCTGGAAGCAGTAAAGAAACTAGGAACATGCAGGTCTTGAACTTTACAATCTCCTGAAACAGACCTCTACTGTCAGTGAATCCAGAGCATCAACAGCCCATTAAATATCTTCCAGTTTTTACATTCAATATACTTGGAACTAGAAAAAGTGCAGAAGCTTCTACATTCAGGCAGCTTGTGAAGTGAAAGCACTGAGCAGGAGAGAGAAGGAAGAGGTGGCAGTTGAGAAGTGGAATTCCCAACACCAGAACACTCTTCCAGAATTTCCCATCACTGCAGGTGCTCCTCCAGACTGAGTGTATCTAACCCCCTTTCTCCTGCTTGCATGGTCCCCCAGTTCAGCTGGCTGGCAGGACACTTCAGGACACTCCAGCCAGCCTAAAGCAGACTAACCCCCTGAGTTCAAATCATCTTTCAAGTAAGTCTTCTTCCATGTAAGTCATCTTTTTGTGTGTCTGTGTGTGCAATTATAACAATAATCAAGAATCCTAAGCCATCCTCTGTCTGCTTTCTGTCTGCATCCTCTGACTTGCTGAAATGACAGCCTCCCAGTGCCCAGATAAAAATCTTTCCTCTACCCAACATATCTCATTACCATCCTTAAAGGCCGTGCAGAAAGAGTTTGCTCCAGCTCTCAAGAGCCCCATAGGAGCACAAGCCTGCACACTGCTCTGCAGAGAGCCCTTTACCTCTATTCATTTTTTCAACTTCTCCGGCAACAATCATGATCTCAGTGCAAACTAACAAGTTAGTTCTAGCAAGGCAAGAGTCAGCATCCTCAGATGTGTGGAGCACATTCAGAATTGTGCTTCGCTCCTTCATAACCTTCCCACAGATCTACCTGAAATTTCACTTTGCTCCTAGCTGTCACCTCAACAGCCACGTGCCTGAGCCAAAGGCCTGAACTCTCTGACACAGTGGAGCATTCAAACTATCTTCAGATGATTTTCTTCACCAAGAAAAGGTTCTGAAGCGCCAGTCCTACTTCTCCACAAAGAACCACAACCAAATAACACAAGAATATTCACCAGCAAGGTGCCATAGAGACCCTTTTTGCTATCACACAGATGTTTGCCTCTCCCCCTACCAGCACCAAGACAACGCCAGTCAGATTTGTAACTCACTGCTCCCAAAACATCACTTGTTTCAGTAAGTCTGACAGTCTCACTGCTCAAATTAGATGCTAGAGTTCCCAAAAACGACTTTGACATCAATGACATCCTGCACTTGGGTCCCAAACCAGACGTTTTCTGCCCTGCAGACCAAGGGGCTCCTTCCACACCTTCAGCAGGAGTTTGTACTATACCATATCCTGAGAGTGAGGGCTGCAGAACAAGCCCATTAGCCTGTATCTTATCCATACAAACATCTAGACAATTCACAGAAAAGAATATGACATGGTACAGCAGTACCTACTCAACAAATTAATATGCCCCTAGGCTTAGGACCCAGAGGTGACATTTTTGAAAGTAATTTCATACAGTCTGTTCTACCATAAAACCTCCTCCATCACCAATATCATCAATGCTTAAAGGTGCCAGCAATTTCAGATTAATTCCACTTTGGTATTTCTTCAAAAGCAAAAGGGAATACATGCTTCAGACACCTTATTTCATAGTTTAGCCTTTTTGCTATACATAGTACCTGTCACTTGACAGCAGTATCGGATGTTTTAAAGTACACAACAAAAGCAAACTCACATCGCTCTGCATCAAGAAGAAAGGGACTATCAAAGCAAGGCATGATGCTTTGCTATCTGTTTAACACAGCAGAGTCTGGCTTTTAAAAACTGAAGAGCCTCCCCATCAGTCACAATATACAAAAGAAAATCCTTCAAGTTTTGTGGGGCTCTAAGCAGACAGCTAAGTACCTGATTACTACCACCACCAGTCCTCAAGGGCAAATACATACACCTTAGCTGACTGAGTAATCCCTCCTAGCTTTGGCCTGACTTAGCACAGGCAGGTGAGCATCACCTCTAACTGGTTGGTCTGGATCAGTTATACTTTTCTTGAGAAGCAGGAAAACAAACACAGACTGAACTTTTGTTATGATGTGCTTACAAGACTGCTTTTGTCCAAAGTTTGCTCTCCAAGGGGGCTGGGGAAGCAGAGCATGGGGATGGAGAAATGGATTTGATACTATTTGTGTAACAGAACACCTTGCAAACAAAAAGGAAACCGAGGACTCAGCCAACTTCCCTAATTCCAGAGAACAGCTAAATCCATCTATATACATTTATCCTACAAACACTTAAATCAGTTGCTAAAAAGCACAGCTAGAAGAAATCCTTGCAACATCAATTTCTTCCCTTTTTGGCTGACCAACATGGACACATTTCTGAAGACCCACGGAAGTTTCTGCTCAGCAGCTGCTTTGAACTGAGCAGTGAGGACACAAACAAAATCCCTTATTCAGATCACAGAGATTATGAGAGGTTAATCCTCCTGACGCTGGCAACACAGACAGCTCTGTCAGGCGACCTGGTTCCCCAACCAAGAGGTGAACTAAACAGTAATCCAAGCTGCCACACCTCTCCAATATTCTCCTGCAGCCTTAATATTTTTAGTCAAAAAGCAGCTTGGGTGCAGGGTACTAGAGCGAGTTATTGTGTATCTGACTGTATCAGAAGATGCATTCTGTTAGATTCTGCGTTGGTCACTTTGCCTTATAGGGCTCCCTACAGGTTACAGATTCCCCCTGAACTTTTAACTGTTTTATGATCGGAAAAGACAGCATCCTACTCCTGAATCTGTGCTTCATCAGAATTTTTAAATGTGTAAGATATGTACTAATGGACAGAGTAGTAAAGGAGGTTTCCAATTTTCAGTGGCATAATACGCCCTTCTTTCAGATTCTACAAGGTTCAGAAATACATTAAGTACATTAAGTTAGTGACAGAAATATATTATCTAAATTACTGAAGATGCCTTAATTGATCAAGGGAACAAAACCCACACTACTTAATTTTATACAAAACAGACTGCAACTCACATATGCCTCCAGCTGCCAAAGACTAAGGAAACATGCATAATGAAAGCCATATCCTTGCACCAGAAGGCAGGAAAAGAGACAGACTGATAATGTATCAAATCTGCTAGGAGCCAGTCTGAGCTGGTAAACTGACTTTGATGACAAAGCAACAGCTCAACTAGTTTATAATAAAAGCGTTAGTGGCAAAAAAAATGAAGAGCAAATACAAAAATTGTTTTATAGCTACACACATAACAAAAAACTCTTAACAGTATTTCAGAAACCAGATGAATGGAGAAATTGGTTTCTTCAGATTTGAGGGGGGTAGGTACGTGTATTTGTTCTGAAAAAAGATACACCTCTCTACAGAATCATTTCTTCCAAGACACAGAGCACACGCAGCTTCTGCGCAGAAGTTGTACACAGAGGTAAAGCCCACTTAAATTACTAGAATCTTGCTAAAGTTACTAGGTGAAATCACACAGCCTGGTCACAGCCAAGGTAACAGCTGCTAGAAGACACAAGTTCTGTGCTACCAAAGAGGAAAGAGAGGAAATGACAGAACAAAATCACTTGTGTGTTTGTCCTTTGGCGTGTGCTTTTCTCCTGTCAACAAAAGTCACCTGAACAGTCTCCCCAGTGACTCAGGTTTCTACACTCCCTGTTCGGACTTAATGTAAACAAGATGCACCCTGGAAAAAGAGCTGCTGACTAACCACACCAGTAGTGATTGCCACCTAATCACAGCCTTGGTCTATTTTCTGGTAGTTTCGATTTAAACTACAGGATTGCAAGCACTCAGCCAACTGGAACACAGCTACTTGTCAAGCAGGACTGAGCACAAACTTGTCCCGAAAGGCACCGAGATTAAAAAAAATGATACTAACAAATAACACTGTTCAACTTCAGAAATCTAGCATACTCACTGAAACAAAAATAAAGCAGCAGCACATTTGTGGTGGATTCAGTAAATTTTTATGTATATTTTTTTAAAGCAAAAACATTCCACCATGCTACAGTAAGTGATAAGCTTCCAGGAAAAACAGAACCTGTGTTTTCCACACCACATTATGAAGAAGGATTGGTCTAGCATGAAAAATATTTTTAACTAAAATATTAATAAAATCTTATTATTATGTTATGTAATATTTACCACTTTGGCTTCTCAAACCAGAGAAAATATTAATATCTAGGAGACAGAAATAAGTTTGACTGTGAGAATTAAGAAAGAGTAAAAAGAACTTGTCAGGGTATGAGTTATGGTGTAACTGTAACGAGATTCCAGGCAAGAACAGGAGACCAAATAACAAAACACTGTTGGCAAACTATACCTTTGGCAGTCTGATCTCAATCTTCACATTCACAAACTTCTCAGACAATACTGGTTCCTGAAGGACACCCACAAATTGCAAAAATAGGACAGTCAGATTGCCAGCTAAAGGAGCTGTGCCTCACAAAACACATTACTCACCTGCCAATAGTTTTGTTTTGAAAGGGCATGTATACAAAGAACTGAATCATAAGAAGGTCTTACTACTAACAGGTAGTGTGCCCCTCCTGAAAACAATGCTGCTTGCTTGCATACGGACCTTCATAAAAAATAAGGTGAAAATCCACCAGGTTAAATAAGAACCAAAACCACTAACCAAAATAAACAGCCTTAGGTAAAAATTGAGTAATGTAGGTTCTTTTCCTTAATATTAACATTCATAGATAAGGAAGATGCTACATTAAAATTTTACCTTAACATACAGTTTGTTGATCGCAATTAGTTGCTAGAACAGTAACTCACACCACAATGAAGTTAGTGCAGTGAGGATCACAAGACTGGAAGGGTCCTTTGGGATCACCAACTCTAATGCTGCTTTTCCAAGCACCTGGACCACTTGCAACACTCAAAATCATTCCTACTGTCCACCCAACGCTTTAATTAATGGCATGCATATACCTTCTGTATCTTATGTCAACACTATTCCCCCTCTCTATGTTTTTCCTCACTCCATGTTTAATTTCCTGATGTTTTTAATGGACATAAGTCACAGATCCCATCAGCTTCTGTTTATAAGCATGGTGCAGAGACACAAGGACTCCCCAACATCTCTCCTTTCACTAAGTTTCTCATTTCTCAGCAATGCCTCTAATTGTACAGGCTTTTTTACAGAACATCAACTCATTTTCATTCTCACTCTCCTCAGGGGTCATTGAGTCCTTCCTGCATTATATTTATTTGCTTCAAAATTTACTATATAATCAGAATCAGGACTTTTCTTAAGAACAGCTTTGACACACACATTTGTATTCTTTCTTGCCATGACACAAGTGGAAGACATCTATCTGCTTCTCCCACTAGTCTTAGTAACATTACTAGCTTCTACTACAGCCAGCTCCTTATACTCTTTACAGGTGTTTTGCCATTCCAATTTTCTTTAAAAAGAAGTCTGCTATAAAATTTGTGAGATACTACAGAAGTACAAATACATGCATGTTTTGATCTAGAAACAAGAAGCTAGCCCAGAAAAATCTTCCTCTTGCAAACCCCTATCACATTTCATAGGATATCCTTCCACATTTCTTCCACCTGTCTATAAAATCTTTGTTTTTCTCTCCTAACAGTTTATTTTAAACTTTCTGTGTTGTCACAGTCCTGCCTGCCTGCTTTTGAAGTCAAGATCCGCATTTACCCACATTTATCACTCATCTCCTTTATCTTCCTGCCTATGCACAGAAACCACGTCTATTCCTCTCCAGTTAGGCAAGGTCACTGCTTGTTTGCAGCTGTAGTTAAAACTTCTGCTGGCAGAGTTTAGATTTTAAGTGTTGCATGTTTCAGCATTCTGGCATACAGACTATCAGACTCAAATGAAGAATATTAAAATTTTTCCTCCCACTCTTGTGCATCATTTTCAGTTTCATAAGAAACAATTCCTATAGTCCAGGGACCATACCCAGCCCATCTTTACACAACTCCCTGTCCCCATACACAGCAGTCTGATTCCTCTCCCTTTAGAGGCTGGCTGTTTCTCCTTACTGTGTGACCAAAGCACCTTCTGTTACCTGTTTCATTACCATTTGCAACATACCACCCTATCTGCTGAGGTGGAACCCCCTGTCTTAGCCTGGGACTTCCCGATCCTCAACATACACCTTCCTTTACGAACTTTTTTTTTTTTTTGCCCACACCTCTCAGAGGTTCTCTGTTTGCTCAGCATATCCTGACGTAATGAACAGGTGAATCATCAGCTCTGCAGTAATTTCATAGGTGGAGCCTTTTCTGTTATTTGAGATGCTAATATTTACCCCTGTAGCTTCCCTGAATTTCATGCCCTCCTCCGTATCCAGCCTCTTCGCTTCACCAAAAGGCTTCTTCAGCTTCCCTGGAGGCTTGACAATTGCTAACCTACATGTTCATCTGTTTACCTTGACTTAGTTTCAGTTGTGATTATTCAAACTAAGTTCACTTCCATGTCCAATTTCTCCAAAGCAACTTCTGTACCTCTCAAAGTCACATCTACATTTCACTCCATCAATTTTATGGCTTTTGTCATTGTCTGATGGTGAAACTGTCAGATAACACAGCTCCCTGTACCCCAGCCACAGCCAACAGCATATATTTTCTGGTGTGGGAAGTCAGTCTTTCACATAGAGAATACCCAGAAACACTTTGCTCTAACCACATTACGAGATTTTTACCCACATTTAAATCCTGGACTACGTGCAGTAGATCTCTTGTGCTATCACAGCAAAATCTCTTATCAGCTCTTCCCAAAGCAATTTCAGCCCAGCTGGTTCTCTTTTATCCACACTAATGCTGCTTTACAATTTTGCATCACCAAACCACAGTGGAATTTTCCCAGTCACCTCTATTCCTCTCTTTCTAGAGCAGGACAGCCCTTCCAACATCTCTGTTTCCCTCATAACCCCCACTCCTCATGACTCCTGCTAACCTTTTGGGAGCTAGTTCCGAGTCCTAAACTTAACAGCCCCCTTCCCATCACTTTAGTCACAAGCTTCCCATTTTGCTTCATAACACTAGTGTATTTGCAGCCTCTGGGTAAACTACCTCACTACTAATTCATATGTTTTACATTGTTTACATCATGTAAGTGTAGCACTTGTCTTTCAGGACTGGGAAACCCTAATTTCAACTGCAGGACTAGCTCTTCCCTGATATCCTATGAGGAAAAAGAAATATACAATGCCAGCCCTCAGGGCATGTTCACAGGGTTAACTCATATATATTCAAATTTCCGTCATGTGCTACTCTCCTGTAATACAGTCTGAACATGCTTCTACATCTTCGATTAAAGTGTCAGGTTTATACAGAACAGTAACTTCAAACTCAAGTTTACAATGCAATTAAAAGGTCTGTCGGTCGAGCTCCCTTAAATCAAACTCCTCCCACCTAGCAAAAGTAACAACGTACTGATTTAACACTGAGATCTAACAGGTCACCGGCATGTCTTGATCTCTTTTTAACCATGGATAAATATGCAAATACTTGTCATTATAGTGAGATTACTCATAATATAATATCCACTTGCCTTTATTCAAGTAACGGACATTATCAAACTCCGTTTTTCCCAATCCTTAAGTACCAGAAGGGCAAGGAGTACAACTTTCATAATCGCTTCCCCAACCTAAGGAAAGGCACACCAGATTCTGCTGTTCTGATGCTGTAAACCACTTCAACATAAAAAGCAAAAATTCATCACATCTGATAATCAACATAAAGCAGCCAAGAACCATAGAAAATCCTAAATCAATTTTAGTTCAGAATCTGATCTTTTTCTGTTAGACTCCAGGCTGTTATATTTTAAAAATACTATGTACTACAGAGGGTCATATTAGATGATTACAACAATCCATTCTGGCCTTATAACTATGGAGTTTCTAAGCAGCTAATCTCCTCAGAAAATCTCCTACTAAAATGGAGCATACACAGACTCCACTTACTTAATTTGATAGACAAAATCTAATAAAATTGTGCACATGCAGCAAGTTCAACCAGGTAGGAAAGGCTGAGGTAAAAGTACTGTTTCATGTCCATTTTTCCCTCCCTACCAATCCATATCCATGTTGCATACCAAATTCAAGTCACACACTACAAGTTCAGGACCAGATCAGGAGCTCAGAGTTGAGGGATATTTGACTTCATTAATCTATGTAATGGCATTATGATTTTGGTAAGGTTAGAAATCCCAAATCCAAAAACAAAGGCAATCTCAGCTTTCTAGTAATTTATGACCTCTCTGACTCTCAAAGACAAATCACACGAAGCGTGAAGAGGCCAAACAATCTCCCGAAGAACACCACCTGCTTGCCCTTAAAGAAATCCTATGAGGAAGAATAATGCATGAAATCTGGAAGGGGAACAAAAAAGGAACAATGATTTTCTACAATGTGTGTAACAGGTTTCTCAGCAGTCAAATTCCTTCTTCACACAAAGCTGACAAACTACCTTGGCACCCTGTGTCTGGTACTCCTGGCCCTACAGGAAGAAACAATTACTGAAGATTTCCACAACAAGGGTTTTTAGCTCTCCAGTGTGCAAGTGTAGCCATAACACTTCACAAGTACTTTTTTTTCAATGGACTGAGGTTTTTGGAACAGAAGAGCATGTGATAATTACAAGTGAATAATCACAGGTGCTGAAAATCTAAAGTCCCTGGACATTTTCTGAAAACCTGCTCTGAAGTTTATACAGTTCTTTAGAAAAGGAAAATTTCTCTAATAGGTTTCTGTCTAGAAAGTCAGTATTTACATATTCATCAGCTTTATGTTGATTATCATATGTGATGAATCTCTGCTTTTCATGCTTAAGTGGTTTACTAGCTTTAGTATCAGAACAGTCAAAGTTGGTGTGCCTTTCCTTAGGCTGGAGAAGCTATGACAGAAGTTGTATTCCTTGCCCTTCTGGTACTTAAGGATTAGGAAAAATGGAGTTTGGTAATGATGCTGGACAAAAGCCCTACTTACCCTTCAGAACAGGTTCCAGGTGATGCACTTCCTTCACAGTTCCCTTAGCCGTATCCAAGCACACCTGAATTCCTGGCACACAGACTGCAGCATTGTGCTGCCAAAACAGCTCAGAAAAGTGAAGGCTTTCATGGACCTTCACTTCTGGAACACTTAGTTCCAGACCCAAAACCATTTCAGCACATGCCAACAAAGACAACAGCAGGTTGGTTATATGGTGCAGATTTTGTCTGAACAGTGCAGCAACCCAAAAGTGAAGGGACAAAGCATGTTATTTTGATTTTTTAAGGATGTTTTTAAGCTGAGTATTACTACATTGGCCTAAGCAGAGAAATAAAAGTATGCCAATACTCAAAAGCATATTATTTCAGCTATTTTACACACAATAATTAGGTCTCCAAGGTGGAAATGTTGGAGTCTGTTTAGCAGAGCATTTCAGTTCTAAAGATTTAAGAGAGTTAAGTCACAAGAGCTTTAAGTAATACGGTTAAAACCAGTATTCCTTAAAGGGACACAGTCAAGGCTTGAAGCCAAATTTCTTTTCAAACTCACCAACAGTTTTAGGCTATAGAGAATATCTCAAACAAGACACCTCCTCCGCATCCTTCATCCGACAAGACATCCCAGTCCAATTCACTTTCAATTTATGCTATATGTTCAACTGCAAGAGCATCAAGAAACTGAGGTCAGCACAAAGCTGTTGAAATACTTTAGTTTTTAATGCTCCAACTCCCCAGATGCAGGCAATCCAAAAGGAAACAAAATCAAGACTTTTAATTCCTTTAATAGAGTTCCTACCCTCTGCCCCCTGTCCAGCAATTTTAAGATTTTTTTACAAATTTAAGTGTGGTCAGCAAAAGTAAATCCTGCAAACAAAGCAGGCAACATTTTTTTGTACCTGACACTCCCCCTGTTAAATTTTCTCTCAGCACAGGGTTTCCATGAACTGAACCTTTCTCAGCACATGCTTCCAAGTTCAATGCATGGACCCACCTCCCATACAGTTCAAATCCCACCCCAACTTGTCTGGCAAAAGGATGAACATGCATTCAAGAGCAGTATGCCAGAGGGATCGTAAACTAAGTCACAACCATTAGTGGCAACATTCCCTTTCATTTTTAGGATGCCCACATCTAGCTATCAAGAGGCAGCATACCTGCCAGTACTGTGCTGTGATTCCTTGCTACTTTCCACAACAGGAGGACATGAAACCAGGCCATAATATGGTTCTTAGTTAAGTTCAACCAACATCAGTCAAAATAATTCCTCAGCTGAGGACTTCTCATCTGATTTGATCCTCTAGCCACAGCTGGTCTCTTGCACTCCACACTACACAGAAAGGGAAAAGTCTGCTAAGATCCGTAGGTAGTCAATGTTTTTGAAGTGTAATTATTCAATTATTCGAAGTTCATAATGGGGAAAAGGACAGTAAGAAATCTGTTTTGAAAGCCTGGTGAAAGAGTTAGATGTCTCAGCTATTTACATTTGCATCTTTTCATGATATCATCAACCAGAGATTTCTCAGTTTAACTTTTTTTTTAAATCTGGATTAGACTTGAAGCGTTCTTCCCAGCTGAAATAGACATATAGATCCACATAACGTATTTCATAACGTATTTAGCTGAAATCTGCTCATCAAAGAAGACAGCATTAGTCATATAAAGACAGTTAAACAGAGAAATGCTGAAGAGCTCATATGCCTGCCAGTACTTCTTCAGCTCTTTCAAAACTTGCAAACAGAATTGCAACTCAACAACTGTTAAGCAGCAGAACAACTGTTTTGTATCACCACTCCAATTTTCTTCTATTAAACAATTATTTAACAGTTACCTGCAGTAGCTGTGATCAAATCAAATACATGGGCTATTCAAAAACAATCCCTAAAAATACACGAGGGACATTTCAGAGGGAGTTAATTTCATAAAGTTGAGCGCAATTACTACCAACTGACTGAGGAGAATAAATACGAACCAAAACTGCCATAATCAGCTTTAGGAATTATTTATATGGTGACTTCCAGAAGACAAAAAAGCCACTACTCCTCAAGCAAGAAGGACAGCTGAATTCCACTCCACCTCAAAGAGCTATAAAGCCATGGCAAAATACAAGAAATAAACTGTATTGACACAGGTTGTGTGGCCCAAGATGTAAGATGTAAGAAGTAAAATTGCAGAGAAAAGCAATAAAGTTAAACCTAACAAAAAATTTGAATATGGACAAAACACCAACAAGGATATTGCCTTCCCAACTAATTTAACTGCTATAGTGAAAAAGTATTAAGCATCCCACAAACATTTGCCCCATGCTGTGGAAGAAGCAAGCACCTGTGAGATCAGGTGCTTTCCAGCCCATGGCAAGTGAAGATGTTAAATATTCAATGTGCAAGTAATAAAAATCAGAAGGTCTAGAAAACTGCAACTTGCATGTCACTGAAGTAGCCTGTAGCCCAGTGACCTTTGTTTTAAACGCATCCAGAGAGATTAGAAGAACAGGCTCGGAGAAGAGCAGAGTATGACACCCAAGGTGACACTGAGAGCACACCTGTAGGAGGTCAGGTACCTACAGATCACTGAGCACTCCAGACAAATGTCTGAAATGTTTAAGGAGTTAAAGTTCTGGAAAAAAAGATGCCTATTGCTCAGCACCGCCTTGGAAAGCCTGATCCAAGCTGTACACACATGGAATTTTCTGAGACACGTAACTTACGTGGGGTAGAACAGGGTCTCAATAAATTGTAAAATGACACAGTATCATGGGTATCCAGCGAAACAGTAATAGATGAGAGGCCGGCCCTTGACCAGTGGTATTTCCCGTTCCAAATGCCTGCTGGATTTCACTCCTTCTGAACTGGGCATTGCCATTTACACAAAACCAAGCAGAACACAGAAGCCAGTCAAAAGGCAAATAATTAAAGCAGAATTATACACAGCAGCCTGGTCAGGTATAAGGAGGGCCTAAGAGAAAAGAAAATCCTGAAATCCTGCTAAATGCAAAGAGAGCTGATCCAAATGCCCAGGATATACCTAAGGAATAAGAATCTGTATCACAGAAAGCATCTGCCAAGTTTTACAGATGACAGTATACAAGCAAAACATTTCTTCAGCAAAGCTCTTGGCAAACATAGCTAAAGCAGGCACAGATAAGCACACACCAACAATACAAGTAAAGCAGATTTTAGTTCTCTATTTAACAATGATGAGATCAACACAACAATATTACATGCAATTTTCACTACTATACAAACTTTAGAAGTACAGTCAGAAAGTAAAGATGGCAAAGAAAAGCAAATTCAAGTGCTAAAGAGAAACCTTTTAAACTCCTGACTACAGAAATCATCCTGTCAAACAAAAAGCAACAACAGCAAGCTGCTTACATACACTTTCACACCAAGAAAATGCCAAGTATTAACCAGTAAGCTCTAATGTAAGAAAGAGGCAGAGTTAGTGAAGACCCTACACACACTTTCAGAGCAGCTCCAAATATGTTTGCAAGACCACACAGGAAATTATCAGAATGAAAAAGCAACACAGAAAGAGTTATTAGACACATCCCTCCAGTTCAAGATTTCTTGGAAGAACAGCAAGAACAGCTTTTTCTGAGTGATTAAAGTATTTTTCAAAACACCCAGTAAAATTTGACCACAAGGCACAAAAAAAAATACACAGGAAGAAATTTCAAAGGACATTTATAGGAACATGATTTGCCATCAGACATTCACATTTCACATACATTCAAGTCAAGTATTTGAAATAAGGTCCTAGATTTTAAAAAAGCAGTTTCATTTGCTTGGACTTTCAATGCTGCTATGTAAGCTGCAACTAGATCTTGGACTGTTGAAGTTTAAAATTAGGTTATTTCAGCATTTAGATTAAATACAGTGCTTTAGTGAATATTAAAAGAGTATGCTAATAACAACTTCAACAAGTTAGGCCTGACCAACACCAGACTGAAGGAGTTAGCCCACAGCACATCATAAGAGCAAGCAGGAAGCAGACACTATGCAAATTCAGGAAGCATCTCTGTACCTTTCCTTCATCCCACTGAGAAATATAGGAAGGTTTCAAATAGTTCATAGTCCCCTAAATAGCTAAAAAGTTGATTCCACACTGTTTGTTGAAACTTGCAGTAACAGTGTCCAAAGCTGAAAGAGTGAGGATTTTAAACAGGAAATCAAATGATCACCCATGCATCAAAAGCCAAATAGGTTTTGTAGGTTTTACTGAACAACAGAATAAGCTAGAAATCTTGAAAGTTCTCTCCAATTACAGCTTTATAAATCTCAAACTTAACTCTCAACACAAAAATGCTCTTTTAGTAGAGAACGCTTCTATCTTAGCCTTATTACGCAAATTTCTAACACACTTTATTTTGTTCCAACACTACCTACACTGGTAGCTTCCTGACCAAGGACAACCAGAGAAATACAGTTCATAACAGTCACACAGAAAATTCTAAATTAATCATTATGTTTTTTAAATATCCTACTGTTATTACTTTGCATTTCTGCTACTACTTTTAATGTCCAATTCTCTTCTTCATCATTTTGACCTACAAAAAGATGAGTAGGGTTCTTTTTTTAATTCTACAACCATTTCAGAATACTGTCACAACAGAAAGCTGGAGGCACTGCATTCAGTCTTACAGAGAACACTGAGGTAAGCTGGGGCCATTACCTCAATGTGGGGAAAAATCCTTTAAAGAGAAGTTCCTGACACTTGCCCACTTGCAGGTACAGGTATTTCTAAGTACGCTACAAGACAATATGTTTTTATTTCTGTTATACTTAGCATCCACTTCCATCTTCCTTTGCTTCTTTCACTTGGATGTCAACATAGTTCAATTCAGTATACTGGAACTCAAATTTTGCTGGCAATACAGGGATGGACAGTTAAGTTCTCGCAGAGGTATTCCAGCACTCCAGCTGTTTTGACAAAAATGTCACAAGCTCTCCTAATTCTGCAGAGCAGCCACAAGATAAACATTAGGCACACAAAAAATATCATTCCTAACCTCCAGTGTAATTTCACACAGCAGCCAACCTGAAATTCTAGCGTGCAAGAGCTCATCCAAGTTATTCTCCCACGTAACTCTCACACAAATACTCACAAATCTCCCAAATCTCTGAGCCAAATCTCAAACAGATACTATGGATCAGGCCTCAAGATAAAAGCACATTACACAAAAGCACTATGCCCTCATGGGACTAAGGCAGGTACTGTGCACAGGGGTGAGGGAAGAACCCCACTGAAAACATCCTTGGCATTATAATTATCAGCTGGACCAGGCAGGTCAAGCAGTTTGGAATACAGTGACAGTGAAGACACAGCTTAAGCTGCTATGAAGTGACGAGGAGAAAAACTAGAAGAGAACCATCAGTCTTGCTATAGCAGGGGCTGGGGACAAAGCAAGTTGCAATAAAAGTGAGCAAGTGAAAGGGCATGAAGGATGTGTCAGGACAATGACAAACAGAGCCAGTGACGGGGTGATCCAGCCTCAGCAGGATGCTATGACCCCTGCAAGCTGTGCTGAGACAGCAGTTATTCCCATCTCCAAGTCAGGAGACAGGAAAGATCAGGAAAAGACATTTTATCTAGCTGAGATGTGAGGTGGAATCAACAGTTACAAGAGAAAGCCAAGAAAGTTAACAACGCAAGACTGATGTGAAAAACTAGACTGCTTCCCTGGGATTAGTTTTATTTAATATGTGCTATTTTCACAAATACAACACTAAATGCAAACTAATAAAGCAAACTATGCCAAGAGAAGATTATCAGACATAATCCAGACACAGCTGCTCTGAACAGGAGTGTATGCAACCTCTCTTGCACTTAAGCAGTGGAATCAAAACATGAAGAAGTCTCCTAAAAGCCTCAGTCATGTAATATTCAGGATTTCTTTTCTCCTTCACTTCACTTCCACTCAGTGCATATTTTCCTGCTTCAAAAGAATCTCTTAATTTGCTCCTACAACAGCCTATTACCACTGGCTTATTTCACATGTCCCCTGAACAGTTGCAGACAAACCCAGACTCACAATTCCTCTGAGCTTAGATTATGTCAGGTGCTTCCTATTTCTATGGCAGATACAGCTCAATGATTCTGGAAAAAACTAAACAAAACAAACAAAATAGACCAAAGAAACAAACAAAAATGTCACATAACAAAAATAAATAAAACAAACAACAAATCCGAACAAATAAACAAAGGAGAAAAAAAGAAAAGAAACCCCACACATACAAAAAACTCTCTGTTCTCCAAGAAGGTAAAAGAAATGTAGCACTCAACATGGTATCAAGAAGCCGTGTATGCTAGCTGGTCTTTCAGGAACAAAGGCAGCACTCAGACATGCTTGGTCACAAGCACTGAGCACTGTTTTAGATTAGCGATTCATTAAAATACTATTAATGTGCGTAATTCAAGGGGAGTGGAAAATAAATCAAAAAATTAAAACACTATCTTTCTGACTGCCAGGCTTCTTGTGACACTGACACTTAGGGCTTTTTCCGCATTTTCCTTTATGTGTAAAACTGCAATCCAGATGCTATTAACAGTGTCCCAATCACCTACATCCATTCCATGGGGGCTTTTGTTGTCTTTGTTAAGAAGGCTCTACACCACCCAGCCCCACACTACTATGTAGTCTTAAAT
>JANRMJ010000079.1:8926599-8940322 GCA_025584955.1 Alethe diademata | reverse complement strand
AGCTGGGGTCCCTGCACAGGAGGGACAGGGACCTGCTGGAGTGAGCACAGAGGAGAGACACAAAGATGATCAGAGGGATGGAGCACCTCTGTTGTGAGGAAAGGTTGAGAGAGCTGGAATTGTTCAGCCTGGAAAAGCAAAGGCTTAGGGGTGACCTTATTGAGCCTTCAGGTACTTTAAGGGACCTGACAGGAACAATGGAGATGTGTTTTTACAAGGGCATGCAGTGGCAGGACAAAGGGGAATGGCTTCAAACTGAAAGAGTGTGGGTTTACACTAGATATTAGAAAGAAATTCTTTATTGTGAGGGTGGTGAGGCCCTGGCACAGATTGCCCAGAGAAATTGTGGATGCCCCATCCTTGGAAGTGTTCAAGGCCATGTTAGAGGGAGCTCTGAGCAACCTGGTCTGGTGGAAGGTGTTCCAGCCCATAGCAGTGGGGTTGCCTGGATTCTGTGGTTCTGTGAATGGGTTCACTTTGCACAGCTTTCCTCTAGGATGGTGTTGCCTGTGTGTATACTGGGTGTTGCCTGGGTACTGCCTGTGGTAGTGGGAGCTCTCTGGCCATCTCTCCATTGGGGAGATGCTGATTCAAGCCTGCTCATAAAGCCGAGGTAAGCAGCAAGACCCCCAACCAGGGAAAGAAACATAATGTCATTGTCATGCTTAGGGGGTAGGAAAGGAACAGATTGGCAGAGTCATTTACATGTACTAGGGATCATTTTGTGGTTTCCAGATTGAAATTCTTAATGGTGCTCATTATAAGTAGCTTGCTTCCAGATGCTGTTTGCTTTCATGTTCAGAGCTACATGCATTAACACAGAAAATCCTACTTGGAAAATGGTTACTTGCAACCACACAAATCTAAGAAAAATCAGCATCCAAAATGCAGGAAATTTTAGTCAGGTACCATAATTTTCCCCTGCCTTTTTATCCTTAATTGCCAGCCATTTATCTACCATGGAATATTTGCGTCATACAAAAATGCTGATGTCTCACAAAGACATCAAATAAAGCAAATTTTTGCTTCTGTCATAGGATTTTTATCCCTTGTGTGCCTCTTCCCATACCCAGCCAGCAGTTCCCCTCTAGTCTGCAGCTCTCATCCAGCTAGCTATTACCTCCTGTTCCCATATGGTGACACTGGTTCTGTATTCTGCATCCAGAAGCTCCTTAGAGCCAAACTTTGGCTGACACATCCACAGGGAAAAACCTGGTTCCTCAGGCTGATGGCAGCAGGCAGCATCCATCACAAGCCTGACTGCATAAAAAACCATCACTATTCTGGCACTAGGATACCCTACAGAGACAACACAGATGTAGAAGAAAAGCACCCCTGTCTAAATACACCTTCCCATTAGGCAGACAAGTTTCTCTAGAGGTCTCCCATCAAACTACCAAGCAGCCCAAATTTTTTTGTGCAAAGATCTGCTAAGACAACACCAAGCAGCAATAAAGGACACGTTTCCCTGCAGGATCTGGAGGTTTGAGTGGCTGGAGGTATTCAGGAGCCTTGTAGGTTGAACCAAATTTTTTTCTTGGGGGTTGCTTGTAATTTGAGGATTTACCAGAAAACTGCCCAGTTCTGGTGTAATTTAGAGGAAGTTTCTCCCTATGGCCTCATCAATTCCATGCTGGCAGAGTGAGTTTTCGCAGACCAAAGCATATAACTGCAGGTTGCTCTGAAGCCAGCCCCATAGGCACTAAGTTTTAGTACTAATTACATCTGAATGTGGGGACGGGGGACCTGGCCTCTGTACCATATCTCATCTTTCTGTAAGGAAGGGCAGAGCTTTTCTGGTGCTTTAGGTGTGTGCTGGGCCATCAGCCAAACCAGGAGCCCCTCCCAACAGCAAAGAAAGGGGGGCTGTAATGCACTGTGGAGTCCTGGCCAAAAGCCAAGCAAGCAGCACAGCTAGGAGCTGGCAGCTCTGTCACAGAATCAAAGCAAGACAAAGGACATCCCCTCTGCACACAGGGGTTACTCAAAACTCGTCCTTGCACCTTATTCCAAAGCCATCAGCTTTGGATGCTCTCAGCCTCATAATTTCTATATTTTTGACTGCTTCTCAGGTAGCTTTTGCTGTTTGGCAGGTGTAGGGTATGCCAGTGCCTTGGCCATGAAGCAAAAGAAGGAGGGCTGGCTTTATCCTGACACTGAGTTTGTGCAAGCCTGTACAATTTTGGATGATACTCTCAGGCATATGGTATGACTCTTGGGGTGTCCTGTGCAGGGCTAAGTGTTGGACTCAATGATCCTTGTGGGTCCCTTCTAACTCAGAATATATTGAGATTCTGTGATTTTGTTAACTGCTCTGTTCCTTGGCAAAGGTCCTGAGAACATTTTCTAGCCCTGTCTTTGTCCTGCTGCAGTCCTGCTGCAGTACTATAGGGTGAGCAGATACTTTCTCCTCTCTGATTTGTCACCTTTGGGTCATTGACCACACTTTTCTCCTGGAGACCCTGTTTTCCATCAAATTCAGTAGTTTGTGTCCTTATTGCTTATTCCCTCAGAGTGTCCTTTGAAGCAGGAATGCCCCTAGGCTTCTGTGAGATTCCCTCTGGGTCAGTATTTAGCTTTGCAAATGCAGGTGCCTGCAGTCTGAGCGTCTGTATCTGAGCTCTTCCCACTGCGTCCCTCTTTATAATCAGTGCAAACACTTTTTGGTAACAGTTCTCTTCACCCTGAAGAAAGTATTCAAACTGGGTTAGATGTCCTGAAAATACCTCTTTTTCTCCACTGACCATTGGGGAAGCCCAGGGTCCTTAGCTCAGAGGAAGACAAATGTCAGATGAGATTAATCTAATACTTTACCTCTGTATATGGGTGCCTCCTCACACAGCATCATGCTCACAGATTTCTTTTTGTCCCAGATGAAGATTTCTTTGTCCAAAACAAACCTTGATGTCCTACAATTTTCTCCTCACAGATTAATCCTATAGCCACAAGTTCAATTCAGCTAGAGCAGAGCCCTTCATATTCATGAAGACCTTCCATGGTGGAGTACAGAATTATTATTCTGCCAGTTTTTCAGGCCACAACCAATATGTCAACTTCAAACCATGTCCTCCTGACCAACGTCTTGCAGAGCCTTCCTGAAGAACAGCACTGCTCTTTCCCCCTTCCCTCACACAAATGGGTCTGTTCAAAATTCCCATCTGAGCTATTCTGAACTCTGTGGCAAAGGATCTTTTCCCTGCCAAATGTTGGACCCATCTGAGTGACACTCCTAAAGAGAAACCACGTGAACCTCCTGTGTTTTTAATCCAGCTCTCCCAGTTCTCCACTGCCTGCCTGTCATGTTTGAGGCTTTCAGCATCCGTCCACACTCCTCTTGCAACACTCCCAAAATGTAACCTGACTGGTTAACTCAGCTATCAAGCACAGATCAGCGTGGCATTGGCTGACATTTTTCTCAATGCCCCCTGGCGTTGTCTCTACCTGCTGCTGTATTTCAGATCACAACCTCTCAAAGTCACGTTTGTCCTTTCATTGTGAGCTGGCACAACAGCTGCTGAGGCACGGCCCCTCTGGAGTAGGCTGTTGCTGCAATAGCTCAGACCAGGAGGACTCTTTGTCTGATTAAATCTGAATAGGGGTTAGTAGTGGAGGAGGAAAGGGCTGTAACTTTAATTCATAGACATTATCCTCTTTCCTTCCCTCACCTATTCAGCATAAAAGTGGATGCAAGGCCACATTTATGAGAGCTACATGCACCCCTCTGCTTCCCTATCTGTTTATTCCAGATGCAGTGAGCAGAGATGAAAAAGAGCCAGCCCTGTTGGGGCAAGAAGCCAGCTCCTGGAAACAGTTTGTCCCTGTGGAACATGTTTAGAGAGCACAGCCTGGGGTTGGGTACCCCAAAAGTAGCCACTGCAGTGCAGCCACCTGTACCTGGAACAAAAGAGCTGTGTTCTCTTCCTCCCCTGGCCCTTGGGGATTCACACTGGAAAGCTTTGCTGATGAGAATTATGCTGTATGTGCCTTTTGGCCTCCACAGCCTGAGGATGGTGAACAAAAGACTCACTTAGTGGCACAAGGTGACATGACCTGTCACTTGAGTGATCATCATCATGTGTGACCAGTGACAGGACACAAAGGAATGGCCTTAAGTTGTGTTAGAGGGGGTTTAGCTTGGATATTAGGAAAAGGTTCTTCATGCACAGGGTGGCTGGGCCCTGGTACAGGCTCCTCAGGGAAATAGTCACAACACCAAGCCTGTCTGAGTTTAAGAAGCATTTGGACAATACTCCCAGGCACGTAGTGTGACTCTTAGGGATGTCCTGTGCAGGACCAAGAGCTGGACTTGATGATTCTTTTGGATCCTTTTGGGTCCCAACTCAGCTTATTCTGTGAATCTATTTTTTATCAGTGCCACATCACATATGGCGTGTAATTTTTTTTTTCTCTAAACTAAAGTCAAACCAGCTCTGCTAGGGGAGCTTTTTATTCAGGCTTTTTTACTTTTCCAGATCTAAGTGTGAAAGATATGGAGGTAGGTCCTCCAGGCTGGAAATTTCTTCAGAGAGCCCAAAACCAATTCCCAAACATTGCTGTCACTGCCAGCATGGCTGCAGTATCCTCAGCAGAGTAATGCAAAGCCCATGAGTGTGAGGGCTTTAATCAGCCCCCAGGCCCCGTTATGTCTCTCCAGCACAGTGCCAGGGATCTGCATCCCGGCAGGTGCTCCTGGCATGGGGGCAGCCGTGGTGCTTGGAGCCAGAGGCCATGGCTCCTGCCTCCCCCATGGCCATGACCTCGTTTCTCATGCACCCGCCTGCGCTGAGCCGGTGAGACTCATCCGAGAGCCCCACGAGGACAGCTGGCAGGGATTTTTGCATCGTTTAATTCTCAATCCTCCCAAGAGCCTGGCGAGGGATTGAGTGCATTCACTGAAATGAAGGACAGGCATGACGGGCAGAGCCAGGCACTGGCAGCTGAAAAGACACAGTTTGAGAGTGGTTTGTTCCCTTTGGGTGAGAAAAGCTAAGGCAGAAACACAGCCAGTGTGGGCATTTCTCTGTTCAGCAAACCAGCTGGAGCCAGCAGTTCCAATCCTGCCTGCATGCAGCACACTGAAACCTTAGGGAGAGTCCCAGCCCAGTGGAGCAGAGGTGACAGGCCATGAACAGCTGTGATTTGGGGCAGAGATGTTTGTCCTCTCCGCTATGTGCTGCCCCCTGAGTCCAGCAATGCCCACACTGTGGTGCTGGGTGTGTTTGCACATCTGAGTACACTAAGCAGTTGTCTGCGGGTGTGTGCTCAGACGCAATTTTTTCTGGATGTTCACAGGCACTCTGGAAGTCCAGCATCTTGCTGGTGCTGCGCAGCCCACCCTGATAATCCTGACAGCCCCTCCTTCAGACCATAAAATCACTGAATGGCTTGGGTCAGAAGGGACCTGAAAGATCACCTCGTTTCCATCCCCCTGCTATGGTCAAGAACACCTTCCACTAGACCCACTTACTCAAGTCTGACCCGCAACTCTATGGGCTCCTTCTGACCTGGTTTCCTCTATAAATATTGATGCAGATGAGCTTAAAATGCACAAAAGGGAAGATCAACTGTTCAGAGAGGCATATTTCTGCTTCTACAGAAGCTAGGGGCAGCTCCTATTAAAAAAAAAAAATGTTGTTAAGATAAAGGCGCAGCACCTGGAAAGTGGGGCCTTCCAAAGACAGGAAGGGTTGGGGATACTCAGCCCTTGGTTTTAGGAAGTCAAGGTTCAGATGATAATGAAAACAAGGCATAAATAGGCCTGGCATGAGATTTGACTGTACACCCAAAGGAAATGTTAGTGGGTCTCTGAGAAGGCCTCTAACAAGGTCTATCATATCAACAGCATTCTCATGTGTCCCCATTACAGATGAGCAAACAAAAATGTGAAAGAATGCACATCAAAACAGAGTCAGTCCAGCAGTGCATGCACGAACAGCAGCTTTGGCAGCACCAGTGACATGTATAAACCTCAAAACTGAGCCAGGCACCAATGTGGAGATCCCCTGAACAATCTCATGTCAAGAACTTCACATCTCCTTGTGTTCCTACAAAAGTACACCTGCAGGCCAAGCATGGATGGAGGGAAGAAATGGGGATCAGCCATGCTTCCTCACAGTTGTATCACTGAACATATTCATAAGGAATTTCAGGCACAAACCAGCCTCCAACCTGCCATATTCAGAGGGAAGCAATAGGATATGGAAATATAGTGGACACCAAGAGAGAAGAACTGGTGGCAAAATAGTGGAGTCCCCACGGCATCCAGACTTTGTAAAAAGTCTTTTCATCCCTTTACTGGAGGTGCATGGGCACATCAGGGTGAGAAGTCCAGGAACACTCTAAATGCATTGTAACACCCTCACCTTGGACTGGTTATCACAAACTCCAGGGTGTCCCTGCTCTCCCACGAGGACAGGGAACCCATCATTCCCTTTGGCTGTGCTGGCTTATCTCCCCCATGTTTACATTGCTTCTTGCTCAGAAAAACCCTGGAAGAAGATTCTGGTAGCGGTTTTGTACCTGGTGTGTCCTCACCCCAAGCCCTCCCTAGTCCAGGAACTGAAGGACTGCTGCTCACCAGCATGTCCCTTGTCCCCACATCCTCTAACAGAGGAAAGGTACAGCAGAGCGAGGACAGCCAAAATGCAACCCCTGTGTGCCCATGGGCAGGGCTGCCCCATGCAGCAGGACTTGTCCCTGCTGTAATTCTGTCCCCTGGCAGGGTGAGGACAGCACCCCAAGGGGGACAAGCATCCCAGATTAGGGGGACAGGGGCAGGTCATGGCAGGGCCCAGGTTCCCCCCGTAAAGGTGCTGCTGAAAATAAGCTGGGCTGGGCTGCCACCTTGTGCCAACAGGCAGCATCCTCTGACCAAGCCTGGCATGGGATGTTTCCATATCCATCCAAAGATTTTCCACCACCCCACATTTTCAGTGACCTAAATGGGGGCATATATCCTGGAATATCCGAGTTTCCTGATGAAGCCCTTAGAGCTCAGCAGCTCTCTGCTGAGTAGGCAAGGGATTTTTTTGTCCCTCCATGAAATCATCTTCACCCACACCTCGGGGTTCAAAATTCCTGTATCTGTGCAGATCTTGGCCCCGTCGTCCATCAGCCAAGCCCTCAGGGAAATACCTGGGTGTTGAAAAAGAGGGTGCAGTATCCCAGGGTGCTGGCACTGTGCAGGACAGAGGATTCCTGCGAGCACTCTGAGTCACACAGCTCAGCAGAAAGGCTCTGCCCCAAATGCCGAACATGGCCAGGGAGAAATGCCAGAATTCCAAAAGGTAGGTGCAGGCAATGAACGAGCAGCCCGGGGAGCTGGTGCAGCCTGCAGTGCTCGGAATCACTGCTGGGTGGCCCCAGGCTCTGCCACCTCGCCAAGGTGACGCCAAGGAGACCTTTGCCTCCTGCTATCAGCCCCGGTTTGCGCAGTCGGCACCGGCGGAGGCTGTCGGGGAGGTCGGGGGGCAGCAGAAAGGCTGGGACGGCACTGCCCGGCTCGGGCAGCCCTGGCATGCACCACACCTGGCAAACACACGCCGGCCGGCTCTTTGGAGCCGGTGCTATCTGGGTGGGTAAACGGAGTTTATCAGCTCCTTCGGGTTTTGTTTTTTATTATTTTATTTTCAAGGCAGGCATGAAAGAAAGGAAGCATTTCTGCAGGGAAGCTCTAGGGGGAGAGCCTTAGGCATGCACAAGGGAACGAGGGAGGGACCCATTCACACACCCAGCGGTGGGGCCAAGCACTTCTCTTCCCAGGGCCCTCCCAGGTCACCGGCAACCTCTTCAGAGCAGTCCCTGATGCCAGCTTAAATCTGCACCCCAACTCCCCAGCAGCAGGTCAGGGCAGAGAGCCATTAAGTGAAGTCCAGCTGTCCAGGACAGTGAGTGACCCCGAGGGGTGAAGTGGCAGCAGTCGGAGCTCTAAATTTCCAACAGTGAAAAGAGAGCAGGGATTATTTCCCCGGTGCTGAACAGGCACATGCAGTGCCTAGGTATTGTTCCAGCCCTGGATATAGGGTGGCAGGGACAGGCAGAGACATCCCCAACCTGACCTCCTGCTCAGAGCAGGGTGTAACCAACACATCATATTTTTTATAGCTTTGTACTTCAAATCCCCAGGACTGGAGATCCCTTCCCTAGGCTGCACAAAAATTATTCTTGCTGAACATCCTCAGCCTGCTAAGCTGTAGCTAACAGCCCTCATCCATCAGAACATGGTCTACCAGCAGCTCCAGGTCAGATCTCTTGAGTTTTTGCACGTAGCCAAGATCCCTGTTTAATTCTGGGAAGTCCCATGTGTGTCTCGGACACAAAGCAACAGTGAAGTCTCGTGGCTGAAGCACTGGGTTAATGACCTGCATCAGGCTCCAGATAACCCAGCCTTTGTTCCTTGGTCCCTAAAGCCCACCGTGGTCTCTTGGGGATCACAGTGCTGCTCTACTAAGGTGCTGGGAGACAGCTGATGGGAGAGGCAACTCTGGAACTATGAGTGTGGTGCGGGTATGGGAGGAAAAGAGCAGCCCTGCCTGGCCCTATTACTCAGTGCTTGTTGAAGGGACATCAGATCCATTGTTCTTACTTCTCCCTTTCCCACCAGGACTCTGAATTCTGTCAGACACGCCCAGTTTGGGGAGAGGTTTCGGTGGGCACTAGGACTCGGTCAGTGTACCACAGTGACTTTAGCTCCATGATGATTTCATGACTCCTGCTTGGAGTTGTACCAGAAGGGATTCCCACAGTTCCAAAAGAGAATGCCACCCCTACCCCTGAGAGGAGTAGGGCTCCTCCAGCAGGAAACTCTCCAAATTTGATTTCTATCTTCAGTTTTACAGCTGTTTCAGTCAAACAGGTAAACCAAGCACATCATGGAAACAGGTTCCGGTGGAGTAAAAGGTCTTGCAGCACTGGTTCACACTCCCCCGGGAACATTCCCTGGCTCCAGCACAGGACCATGGGGCACTACAGTGCATCCTCTCCTTGTGACATTCTCAGGGAAAGAGGGACAGGCTTTGGCCTCTGTCTTGCGAAACACAGGGAGGACAAGAAGCATGAAAACCCCCAGAGGCAGCGCTGGAGGAGATACAGTCTGTGCTGCACACCTAGGACTGGGGCTGTGAGAAATACAAAAACCCAGTGTTTTTTTGTGGCAATGCACCATTAAGAATGGAAGTGACACCCAATGCTCCTTAGTACACCTGCCCCATGGGCTTTCTCCAGCTGCTCTGCCAGCTGGGATGAGGCCATGAGTCACCACACGGTGCCTGGTCCAGCCCTGCCACTGCTCCACACCCTACCCAACCTGGCACCACTTGCCAGGGGCCCCCAAGCAACGTGACAGCTGATTTCCACCAGCTTCCTCCAAGGTCCTTTTAAAATTCCCTACAATCTCTCCCTGGCAAGACTCCAGTTCTCTCCAGGCTCGTTTCTGCACATGGGTCCTTTATTGCTTTACCTACCCATGGACTTGGATCAGGTGTGCACAGCACGACACAGCCTGCTGGCACAGGGAGCATAAAGGCGATACAGGGCAGCATCATCCCTGTGGAGGCACATCCTGCCCCATCAGCTCTGGGAGATGATCCATGTACTTCTCAAAGGCACTTTTGCAATTGCGAAACCTGCCCACATCAACAAAACGAGTGTGTGCATGGGGATGTCACTCTTCCATGATGAAAACCACTAAATTAAATTAAAACTGGGGCAGGAGCCTTGCTTGTGTCAGCTCCTCAGCATCCTGGAGCTTGGTACCTGACAGCCTTTCCAGTGGGAGCAGCCAGCCTGGCAAACAGGCTGAACAGCCCCAGCCCGCCGCTGGGCAGGTTGGGGCACCGCTGGCAGCTCCAGGAGCAAGCTAACCCAGGGATGAACTCACCACCACTCAATCACCTCACCAGGGCACCCTTCAAAGGGAAGCCCTGCAGGCAGAAAGGCTGCAGGAAGGACAGAAGGACGTCATTTCACCATGTGCTGCTTGGGACACCTCATCTTCCTCTGGAAACACCCTTCTCCCCAGCCCTCCCGGCAGGCGAGTCTCTGGAAAGTGGCCAGCTGTGGTGCAGAACAATGCCTAATGTGCTTAAACCCCTCCTTTGCATTCACCAGCCATTGTAAAGCCCTTTTCAAGCCCCCAAGGTGTGTAAGGAATAGATGGAGCCTACTCCTGGCAAGGCCTAGGGTGGGCTGTCCTCTGCAAAGAAGTAGTACAGCTTGTGCAGTAAATCTCCCCCATCCCAAACCCTCCCAAGCCTCTGGAAGTTTTTCCAGATGCTCTCCAAACCACCACAGCTTGTGTTACTGTGCCCATCAAATGGCTGTGGTTGAAGTTCTGCCCCACGGGAAGAGCAATGGGAGTAGCCTCACCCCATCAGACTGCTAAAAGGGACTTTTATGTCCTGCTTCTTAATCCTGCTTCTGGAGCGAGAACATGTTTCAAAAATCAGGGGAGGTTGCTAAGGGACAGTGTGCTCAGCAGGGACATCACTCACAAACCCTCAGAACTCAAAAGCAGGAGGTAAATAACTTGGGATATTATTAATCCTTCACTGCCCACACAACAAACAGATATGTATTATTCTTGTCAAGGACAAAGGAGCCCATGTTTCCCCCCAGCCAAGGAGCTGAACCAGCAAATTTTTTTGATTCAGCTCCACAGTGGGTTCAGCTTCGACTGAAGTTGTTCCAGTTGAGTTCCTGTTCAGGCCAATAAAGGTTCATTAACCATTTCTTAACTGTGAACCCATTTCAGCCAGTTCACGCTGGAAAACACAGCCAGTCGAACCAGCTGTGTGATGGGGACTGAGACTTTTTCAGCCCATCCCTGGTTTCCATGGCCTCAGTGCCTTCCTGGTTGAACTTCAGAGCTTCTTGCCAGCTCAGCAGAGATGACATACAAGGTCAAAAGGCAGAAAAGCTAAATTTTGCCCTGGAAGTCTGTAGGAAACTTGCACTGTGAAGGACATGCAGGCATGTGGGGGAACTGAGCTTCCTAGGCTCTTCCTGACACCAGCATCTGCAATGAGTTTGAGGCAGTGGCTCCTAAGTCACCAGGAACACTGGAGGATTGCATGTTCCTGTCATTACACTCAGAGATTAAAATGTTCCATACATTAAATACCCTTTAGTGGCCTACAAGCTGAATATGGGTTATTTAGTATGAAATCTCCTAGAGGAGCACTCTGAGGCCCCAGGAGGAGATGAGGTCCTGTGCTGGCAGCTGCTCCATGGCCACATAGCTGTCCCCAGGACACTGAGCTGCCATTTCTCCCTGCAGAGAGGCACGTGCAGGGCACGGCTATCAGGGGACCATCTGTCCTGCTCACAGCTATTCCCAGCCAGCACCAGCACAGCTTTATCCATGACAGCACCGCCGAAAATAATGCCCCAGGATGAGCAGCAAGGCTAGGGGAGCGTTGGGACTCAACAGCCGGTGAACTGCAGGTTCACATCCAGCTCACGGCGTGCTAACACAGTCAGAAGACGAGATCTTGGTTATATTTATCATTTGACGATACTGGTCCCCACTATTTTTAGAGTGCTGTTGCAGCTGCAGCTCTCTGAGGAGCGAGGTGAGTCAGATGGGAGACTGATCTTTACTGAGTTTCACCTAAAATTGATGAAGCCAAGGCCTGACCCGAATGGCCTGCGGTCAGGTTGCTGTGCTGTGGGCTGCTTCCCCTCGGGGCAGTGGGTCCTGCCAGTGTCCCCACAGGTGGGTGGCAGTGCCCAGGTGCCCCACAGCTGCTGGGTGTTTCGGCATCTCTGAGCAGCCACATCCCGGGAGGCACCCACGGTGGGCTCTGGCACAGACCGGCATGGCGCGTTCCCAGCCCGGCAGCGTGGGTGGGTGGCAGAGCTGGCCTGAGGGGCACCGGAACCCCCTGGGCAGTGGGGAACACCAGGGTGACCCCACTCGGGACATGGGACCCGCGGGGGTCTCCCTGGGGGAGGTCATACCCGTGGGGCCAGGGAGGGCATGCGCGGGGCTGGGCGAAGAGTGACTGTGGGGTAGGGACATGCTGTGCCCGTGGGTGTGTGCGCGGGATGGGACACGCCGTGGAGCCAGGGCCACCTCTGGGGTGGGACGCGTTAGGGATGAGACGGCTGCCCGCGGCGTGGGACACGTCGTGCCGTGCCATGCTCATGGGGAGGGACCCACCGTTCTCGTGGGGCCGTGCCCGCGGGTGGGACATGCCGTGCCCGAGGGTGGGACACGCCGTGCCTGAGGGTGGGACACGCCGCGTTCGTGGGGCCGTGCCCGTGGGTGGGACATGTCCCAGCCCCGCCGCGGGCCCACTGCTCCCCCTCAGCCCTCAGGGTCGGGGGGCGGCAGTCCCGCCCAGCACTGGGACAGGCCCCGCCCCCCGCTGTCGCTCACCAATGAGAAGCCGCCCCGCCTGGGCCCTCCCCTTCCCCGCTGTCATCACACTCCCGCACGTGGAGGGGGCGGGTCGTAGGCGGGGTCTTGATGCGGCACTTCACCTTCTATTGGCTGCGCTGTCCTGCGGGTCGCCCCGCCCCGGGGCCTGCCCCGCCCAGTACACCAATCAGCGCGCGGGAGGCGGGCGCTGGGGGCGTGTCCCCAGCGGCACCCGGAAGGAGCGCAGGAGCCGCGTACAGTCGGGGCCGCGGCGGCAGCGGCGGAGGGGGCGCTGGTGGGTCCGGCGGGGCCGCGGCGGGCAGGGCCGGGGGGCGCGGGGCACGACCGGGCTCCTGCGGGGATGAGCTGCCCGTGAGGCGTGCGAGGGGCTTCGTGCGTCCCATCTCTGCCGCCATCCCCCGGCTCCAGAAGGTTCGGGGGGGCCGTTGGGACCGGGGGCCCAGACCGCAGGGGCGAGCGGGAGCTGGGGGAGGCGCGACCAGGAGGGGCCATGATCGGGTAGTGTGGGGGAGGCCGTAAACGGAATGAGGGACTGTGAACGGGGTGGGACCGTGACAGAGATGTGGGTCTCTGAGCTGGGGAGATCATGAGCAGGATGGGGGTCTGTGAATTTGGGGGATTGTGACCGCGGTGGGGTGCTGTAGCCGGGGCACGTGGGCCAGCAAGGGGCCTGGCACCGGCGGAGGCTGTGGCAGGAGTTGCCGGGGCGGATGGGGAGTCGGGGGGGGGGGGCAGGCGGCAGTGTGACCGCAGAGCGACTTTGGGTGGGGGGGGTTGCATAGGGGAACTGAGGCTTCGGGAGGGCTGTGTCTGGCAGAGGCAGGTGTGGGGGGAGGGACCGGAGCGGGGTGCAGGCTGTGCTTCGGGGTGTCCCCGATCCTGGCTCCCCATTCCCCCGCAGCTCAGGGAGGCTGCGCTGCCCCTGGTCTCGCCCACCAGGGCCACGTCCTCTGCGCTGTGACATGGGCAGGGACAGCCTGTCCGCGGCTCTGCCCGCACGGAGGAGCCTCCTCCTCCTCCTCCTTCTCTTCTTCTTCCTCCCGCGGGCATCAGCTCGAAGCCAGCTGGGACGCGGTGTGTTGTCCCCCGGACGGCCCGCGGCGGTGGGGCCGGTTCCCCCGGGGGCGCGGGGGGCGCGGCTGAGCCGCCGTGCCGGGCTAGGAGGCAGCGGCGCAGGCGGAGCGGAGCGGAGCAAAGCGGGGCTCGGCTCGCTGCTGCTGCTGGTGCTGCTGCTCTCGCTCCCCGCCGCCGCCACCCGCCTGCGGCCGCGGCCATGGGCGTCCCGGGCCGCCCGCTTTGTGCCGCCGCCGCCCCTCCGGGCCGCCGCCGCCGCTGAGCCGC
>JANRMJ010000079.1:8905099-8923350 GCA_025584955.1 Alethe diademata | reverse complement strand
ATATTTATATTTATATTTATATTTATCATGCTGCATTTACTGGGGCTTGTTCTGCTTATAAGCTCTCCAAAATGATAGCCCTTGTGCCTAGCTGGTGCAGTTTCCAGGTGGGACTCCTCCTGGGATGCCAGTGCAGGTGTCATTAGGCACAGACTTTCTGGGTGCCCTTAGGACTGTTTTAAGGGCTGAAGCCCCAGTAGGGCAGTGTGCCCATGCCTCCCTGTACCACGAAGTGAAGGCTGTGCTTCTGGGGCACTTCTGGGGTCTGCCCACAGTGCTCTGCTCCCTGGCATGGCAGCTCTGGTCACAGCTGGGCTGTGCTGTGGTGGTGCTGCAAGGTGGTTGGCTGTGTGGATGGTCAGGATGGGGAGCAAGGACTGCCTCACAGCCGATTTTGCCCATCATGCCTGCAGCTAGGGCAAGTTCAGACTTGATCCTGGGCAGGCTGGTACCATCCTGGTTTTCAGGACCTGCTATGCACAAGAACCTAGCCCCCACAAAGTGTGATCTCCAGTGGTCTGCAATCAAAGCAGTGGGAGCCTAGGGAGTAGGCTTAAACAACATCTTTGTGATGGTGTTGGCAGGCTTCTCGGAGATTTCTATTAAGCAATTGTCGTTTTCTCCCTTGCCTGTAGCCTGGGAAACGCTGCGGCATTGGATTTGTCTTGGTCTGTTTGGGTTGTTGGGAGGGGTGTCTCTCCAGCAGTGGAGTTTGTCCCTCCCTGCCCTGGCTCTGTGTCTCCCTGGGGTGGCTTTGCAGGCAGACCACAGCCAGTGCCTGTTCTTGCAGATAAACCATATGCCAGTGCACCCACTCGAGTACAGCAAATTCTGAGTGGTGGAGAAACCTACAGCTGCGTGGGTGGACAAGAACAAAGCCAAAGGCACAGAAAGGCCTTTATTTCCCACCGAAATCCGGGAAGGGAGATTGTGGATGTGACCTTAGCAGCTCTCTCTGGAGAAGCAACTGTGCGACCACCTGGAGTTGTGCAGGGAACTGGGGGTAGCTGGAGCCCAGGAGGGAGTCAGGGCTGCAGGTGGAGGGGCAGCTTCAACACTGGTAAAAGATGTGGTGGGATCTTTGAGCTGGTGGGTTGCTTGGGGTCTCTCGCTTTTGTGCATGAGCCACCAACTCACTTGGCTTGGATGAGCAGTTACTGCTCACCCAGTGATCCAGCTGGACCTGTGCATGTGGACTTTTCTTTGCAGGTAACCCAAGACAGCCAGAACAAGCAACCTCAAGGCCACACTGGGAGGGCTGATAGCTGAGAGCTGCCTTCTCTGTCTGCTTCAGCCCTACATTGTGGTTAACAACTTTCAAACATCACTGATTTCCCTTCCCTCATCAGGGCTGTGTGAAGAAACAGGGATCTCTGTGCTCTTCTCCTCTTGGCTTACAGGGATAACTGTAAAGTAGATGTCACCCAGGTGAGGTTTTCCCACAGCCAAGGTTTTTTGGGTGCTACTGCATCCCACCTCGCTGTCAGCATAGCAAAGAGAGCCTGGATGTGTGGACTCAGTGCTGGTAAGGCTGTTGAACCCTGCACACAGTTGTCAGGAGCTCAAGGGTGGTGTCCTCTAAGCCCTTGGGAACTTGCAGTCTGTGCTGTTTGCCACACTCATCCTTCTGCATGCCAGCAGGATTGAATTGGGAGCATTTTCCAGCTGCAGATCCCTGCTGTCTTTCACCTGAACCCAGCTGAGACTTTACCCACAGCTTGTAGCAGATGTAGTCATGTTCTCTGTTAGAAGCATTTGGATTTTCGCAGGATTTTGTTGCTTGGCTTTGGTATGTGAGGCTCAGAGAAAGTGTTTCAAAAGGACAAGCGGTTTTTGTATTGCCACTGGCAAGAAATATTACCTGCTCTGAGGTAACCAGCCTGGAGCAGCCCGAGATGGCTGTGTGCTTCCTGCCCTGTCCGTGGATGCTTGTGTGCCTGCCTAGAATCCAGCAGTTCTTGCCCCACCTGCACGGTGTGCTCTCACCTGGAAGGGAGCCCTCATCAGGACTGTGCCTATGGCAGGGCAGTCTGAACCCTTCTCTCACCCCAGAGCTCAGGTGTGATTTGGCCGGGACAGATTATATGGGGACGACAGAGTTTAGGATGCATGGCTGCCCAGGCTCTGCAGCTCTTCCTCTGAAGTGTCTGCCAGGGAATTTGGGACCAGTCCAGAGGCAGCTGGAAACTTGGCCTCAGGCCATCTCATCCTTCAGCTTGATGCTGAAGTGGTACCCAGAGTGGGTGAGGCAAGGATAGATTTACCTGTGAAGGTGAAAGGAAGGAAAGAAGAAGTCCTTTGCTCATGCCAGTGCTTTGTGCTGCAGACTGCCAATCATACAGTGCAGTAACAGCAGAGCAGCCCCTTTATCCAGGTGGGCTGTGGCACCAATAATACCTGTTCCATGATGGGATTTTGTATCTCTCTTAGTGATGAGAGACGTGGCAAAGACCAGAGAAAAGGTTTCCTCTCAGTTCTACTGGACCTGCTTGTCCACTAAGTTCGCAGCATCCTCCTAGGGCTCCCCTGCCTTTTCATAAGGAGCATTTTAACATAGAGCTCACCACAGAATCACAGAAAGGCTTGGTTTGGTAAGGACTGTAAAGATCACATTCCAACCCTCCTGCCATGGGTCAGAGCAGCCACACACTAGACCAGATTGCTCAGGGCCCTGTCCAACCTGTCCTTGAATGCTGTCAGGGATGGGGCATCCCCAGCTTCTCTGAGCAGCCTGTGCCAGTGCCTCACCCCTCTGGCACAGTATTGGATCCACTTTTCTCCCACCCTTTCTTGCTAACCAATTAGCTTAATGTCATAATGGACAGCAAATCTCCCATTTATGTGTAAAGCAGCAGCTTTTCCTGTTGTTTGGCCACAGCGTGAAGCTGTTCTCTGGTTTGTATATCACCTTACCCAGGTGATATCAGTTTGGATTGAATTAGCAATTTTGATTTAGTGCAGCTGGCGGTAATCTGGAAACTGATACAGCTTGCAGACCCATGGACAGAATTCCAGTGCCTCTCTTGGGAATGGGATGGAACCCTGTGCTGGGAAACCTAATGAGTGGGCAAAGTGAAGTTTATATCTCCAAAAGAAAGCAGTCAGCCTAATGTCCTCCAGCTTTCTCTTGGTGCATGTAGGCTGCCCTTGTCCCAGAGTCTGACCAGCTGATGTCACACTAGGTGGTCTTCCTACTAAAAACCACAAAAAAATGCTGCCTTCTCCTTCAGAACTGGGGCTCTGGGTTCCTTGTGGATATTGGCACTGGAGTTATACAAGGAATCTTTTATTTGCCCTACCATCTCTGTTGCAAATAGGTTGGGCATTCAAAGATCCTGTTCATGGGAGTGTTGGGACAGCTGGATCCTTGTTCAGTTCTTGCTGCTCCTAAGAATGGAACAGTGGATCATCTGCTGAGGCTATTTTAGGTTTCTGAGCATTGCTGGTGTCCCTCTGAGCTCCTATTTGTGTGCATTCCTACGACTTCCTGCTCAGATCTGTGTGAGAATCCTGTATCCTCATGTGTGAAGGTTTTCCTTGGGCACAGTGTCCCAGGAATTAGGAAGAACTTTGAATTCCTCACTTACCTCAACATCTAAGCCATATCAGCTGTATCTGTGACCCCTTTTTCTAACCTTGAGCTCTGAACATCCCTTGGACCTTGCTTTGCAGATGCCCGTGTGTTGCCTGGTGGGAAGCAGGCTGCAGCTTTCCAATGCTTTCCTGCCAAAAATGCAGCATCCTTCCTGTTTGCAGCAGTTGATTCCTGTTGTCTCAGATGGGAGCTCGCATTACCAAAAAGAGTCTTCCACAAAACCTCTAGGTGTGGAAATACTCCAAAGCCCACAGCTGAGTGAGATGAGATCCTGGCTCTGGCCATGTCTGTATGGCTGCATGGCCACTTGCCATCTGCCTCCACCATCCTCCAGCGTGGCACAGGGAGAGGCCTCCTGGCCTCTCCCTTCTTGGTACACCCAAGACTTTTGGCTTCCCTGCACTTTTTGGGTTCCACCTGCTCAGGTAATTTTTCAGCAGTGCTGAGCATTGCTAAGTTTCATGTTGAGGCAAGATGTGGCTCTGCAGTTTTGGCCCATCTTTATTTTTAGCTGTGTAAGGCATGGCTGATGTTATCAGAAGGAAGTTGCTTGGCCTCCAGAGCTCCATGACTCATCCTGGATCAGGACTGAGGCTTTGCTAGCTTCTGCTATAACCCTCAAGTGATGTAACTGGTTGTGGGAAAGGGCAGAACAGAGAGAGAAGCAGAGCTTTTAGAAGTTTGGGTTGTTTGCTTGTCAGCAAAGTTGTTGAATTTTCACATTGAAGGATATTGACAGGTATCACTCCTGGGTGTGGTTCAAGAGGGTCCTTTGTCTTTCCCTTGTGCCTGTGTGAGAAAGGTGAAAGGGAGAGGAGCTCTGCTTACCACCGAGGCTGGGTAACTGTTTAGTGGCACATAGCAATGGTAGGGAAGAATTTTTAGGGCAAGAAATAAAGCAGGATCCTGTCTCCAATTCAAGCCATGGTGGGGTTTGGTGCAGCAGTACTGTCTGAACTGGAGAGCAAAGGCTTAGGAGGTACCTGCCAGGATGCAGCAAGAAGAGTCTGAGACTCCCATTCCCTTCAGATCTGGTGCTACTGTAATGTAGGAAGAGCTCCTGGGGCTTTCTGACCTGCAGGCAGCAATGTTGGGCTGGACTGGACAGGGGCTTCGTGTCACCCCCATGGAGCAGGCCCAGTGGGACAGGCGAGGATGTTGAAGCATCCCTGCCTGCCACAGCACGAAGGAGATGCAGTTAAAAAGGCCTCGATTCCCCAAATCTGTCAGCGTGGCTCTCCCATGCTTTGCCTTGAGAATAGACCAGGTGGGGTGCAATGCACCTGGGTCCAGAGTAGGGTCCTTGCCCCTGAGGTGGGCAGGGATGAGGCCTTGTGGAAGTGGGCATCCACTTTCCCCCCTTTCCTTCCCTGGTGAAGGTGCTGCCTTTTAAGAGTATGTTGAGGTTGTGGGGTGTTTTGTATGTGGGGCCACAGGGAAGAGGATAAGCAAGGAGGGAACAGAGATAAGGGAGCATGCTGGAGAGTATTGCTATGGCAACTTGCCACTGGCAGCATGACTGACAAGGCAGAAGAGCAGCTGGGCAAATGTGCAAGGTGCCACAGCCCTCAGCTCAGCTGTGCCATGGGCTTGGAACCCCTGGACTCCTGCCTGACAATCTGGCATCTGGAAGTGTTCTCCTCTGGCAGCAGCCTCAGGGTGAGTGGGCAGGGGTGTCGTGTCCATCTTCTCCCCTCTTTCGCCCCTTGCTGGGGTGTGGGCAGGCAGCTCCTGTTTACAAAACTGTTTGGTGTGAAGCCCTGAGCTGCAGACCAGGGCCAGGCGCAGCCAGGAGCAAACCAGTCTCTTGATCCCTCTCACTGTACCATGGAAGAAAGCGAGTCATTCTGCTGCCCTTGCTTATCCTCAGTTAAACCACCTAAGTGGCTCCAGCCATGACTGCACCTTCCCAGGGTGCCTGGCCCTGTGCTGTGCTGTTCTGTCCACCTCGCACAGCCAGTTTCCCTGCTCCGGGTTATCTGTACCCTGAGGGAGAGCAGACACTCTTGTGACCCCTCTGATACAGTCTGAGACCATCCTCTGGGGCAGGTAAAGGAGAAGTTAAACATTTTTGAAGCTGCCTTTGGATAGCCCCTTACCAGATACTGGTAAGAGAGCTGGCTCATATTGGTGAAGGGGAAATCATGCACTCACTAGCAGAGGGAATGGGTCAGGAAGCCATCTCCAGCCTGGCCACAGTGTGAGTGTGACTGAAACCTGGCCTGTCATCCATGATATGCCTAAAGGCCTGGATGTAAGCCAGGGAAAAGGACCTGCTGGCAGCAAGCACAGCTTGCTCGTGTCAACATGGATGGCTGTGTGAGCTGTAAACCTCTCTCATTACACCTCTCAAAGGTCACTGCTGGCAGCGAGCTACAACGCCCTGCCACAGCTCTGTGCCCAGCCCAGAGTGAGAGGGGAACAATGCTTTTGGAGATGTGTGGAGGTTAGTTGTGTGGGATTGCCATGGGGTAGCACATGCTGCTCTAGTGCTTGTGGCCAGAGTCTGTCTGGGAGTAGGGTGTTCAGTCAAAAACGGATGGGAAAGGATGCCTGTCTGTGAGCCACCCAAATAGCACTCACAAATGTCATAATTCTTACCTGAGCTGTGAGCCCTCCTTTCCAGAGTACAAAGCCTCATGTATTGCCCTGAAAACCATTTCACCCTTTCCAATATGCCCTAGTGTTTTTCTGTGATGTAGGGTTACTGTAAGATCTGTATGGACTGCCCAGTTCTGTCCAGTTCTGCAGTTTCAGTCATCTTAAAACTCCCAAATAGTCTAGACTTGTTTGCACAATGTTCCCTGGACTCCAGACCCTGGTGTTCCCAAGGGAGAGCAAACAAGGAGGTAGAAGCTGGAACATGGAGGCTCTGGGAGAGCCGCCCCTGGCAGACAGCAGTTTCCTTCCTCCCTCTCACTTCCAACAGGTTCCTTCCGCTTTCAGGGGGGAGCAGCTTGCTCTGCACTGAGGGCTGGCGCTTCCTTCCCATGGAGGAATCTGGGATGCTGGCACCTGACACTGAAGGCAGTTTTAGGTCAGCAGCTTGAGCACTGCTTTCCATGTATGTGACCTTCAGCACTTGGTGTGAGAGTTGGTGTTACATTATATTATGGGTGCAAGAGGTAGCAGAGCATGGTAAAAAATCCATTGAGCCACACTGTAGTTCCCTCTGACCCCACTTTAACGCCAGTGTTTTCTCATCTTTCCTCTATACCAAGGCCCCAGGATGTACTATGAAATAGCATGGAGCGATGCAGAGCCCAGCAGATGAGGCTCTGGGCCATATGCATGTGTCGGGGTGGGAACTGCCATTTTCTAATGCAGAGGATGTTTTCTCTTTTATCATTTGTAAAATACTTTGCCTGCCAAGATCGCTGCCCAGGGCTCAATCTCATGGGTGCTGTGACCCCATAAGTTACAACCATTTCATCTCTGAAGTGCTGGTCCCTCTTTTTCTGTCTTACCTAGTATGTAGTTCATACTACTCAGTTTTAAACACAAAGGACCAAAAAAGCCCAAGTGGGGTCATATACTCTGCTGCCAATTTGGGGAGAAGTTAAGATAGGCAGTGCTGGAATAATCATTTAGGGAGAGGCAGCCAAGAGAGATTTCCTCCTGGCTGAGCTGTGGTGTCAAAGCTGGGAGAGTACTGTGTGGGTTATGTGCTGCTTGGCTTTGCCTCTGGCATTACCTGAGGCAAGTCCAGGACATGCATGCCTACTTGTGGGGACACCATTCTGAGCAGTGTCACTCTGAAAAATTGGACAGTGCCCCGTGGGACATCAGGACCAACGTGAATGCTGCTGTTGTGGGAAGAGTGGTGGGGATTTCAGCAGAGACGTGATAGATCAGTGGGACCAAGTGGAAACTTTGAGTCTGTGGGTGTTTCTACCTGCATTCCCTAAATTGTGAGAAGGGAGCTGAGTCCAGCTGTGCTGTACAGATTGTCTTGCAAGAGTCAACTCTTAGCTCCACTCAGGCCAGGAGAAAAATGCCTGGATGCAATGCACCAGGGTTTGCTTATTGCCAGTCAGCGCTGCTGGAGCTGTCAGGCCAGCACTGCCACTCAGCTCTTTCTATACTAGCGTTTGCATTGCTGATGAGATTAACATAGCTGGGCCAGCAGTGGACAAAGGGCGTAATTCTCAAGATCCTCTCTGCTGTGACTGCCAGCAAAATAAAGCAGTTATGGCATCAAGTAGGGAGTCTGAGCTTTGCTTTCAATTAATCTTTTTAGCAGCAAAAGCTAAAAATATAAGCTGTTTTTGAGGAACTAGAATATTCTCAGGCTTTTCATCTAGGTCTTTTCTGCTGACCTCTTTCCTAGGCGGACAGTCTGTGATCTTAAGGTATTTGCAATGATCTGTTCTGGCCATGTGATAAATCTGGAGAGTGAGAACAGAAAAATTGTTGGCATCAATCTGCCATCCTGAAAGTGCTCCTCTTGCTGCTGTGCCTGCTCCCTCTAACCAAAGGCTGTTTCGTGGCTTAGATTTGTTGAGGAAACAGGCTTACAGCTCTTTTCTTTCTTCTGTGCAGCAATTTCTCTGGCAGCTCAGTAGGAATGATTTATTACAGATTTCAGCTGTTTAATTCTGTTTCCCTACGATATGACAGTGTTGGAGTAACTGAGCAAAACGTGGTGATGTTTCTGGAGGAAGGCTGCTATCAGAGGCCACCCCTGTAGCAGAGGCTGGAAGCAAGGAGGAACAGTTTACCAGGAAATGCCTGTATTCGTGTACTGGGCGCTTTTGGGGAGGAACAGGCATCTCACCCTTCAAGCTTCCTCACTACAGGACTCCAAACATTGCTGATGAAGCTGTTTGAGTGGCAGCAGTGAGAATGCTGCCCTCCAGAGCCTGGGAAAGGTCTGACCAAAGTGGTGGTCTGGAGAGAAAAGGCAAATTCTGTCCTTAAGTGAACCTTCAAGTGCTATTTTTAGAGTAGGTTTTTTTGTTTGTTTGTTTGGTTTTTTTTTTTAATTTTTTTTTTAATTTTTTTTTAAATTTTTTTTTGTTTGTTTGTGGGTTGGGGTTTTTAAATTACTTTTTGGTGGTGGTTTAGGCCTTTTTTGGTACTGGAAAGAAGAGGTATCATTTGTGCAAATCCCTGTAAGGCAAGAGATAATTTCCTTTGGAGTGAGCTGGCCTGAAACTTGATATGTCTCTGATGTGTGTTAACAGAGAAATGAAAAGATGGTACCATAAAGTGATAGGGGATAATGAATTTCATCTAGTATTATGTTGTCCTGGGAGATAGAGCCGGAGCAAGGGTATTGCAATAATGTTATGCTTTGCATGACAATAACAGCAAATACCACCTTAACACACTTCCCTGGGGAGGGGTGAAAGGGTCAGTTTTCAGAGAGTCCCCAGGAAGGTGGAGCGAGGCAATCAAGAAGACAGAAGCCTGGGAAAAGATGCCAGGACACTTACAGATGAGCAGTGTGTAATAGCTGTGCATTTTTTGCAGCTTGAGTTCGGTTTTCCTATTCTTTGTCCCAGCTGAACTGGGCAATGCTGGGCTCTTAAACTCACTGCAATCTTGAGAAACATATTCAAGAAACCATAACTTTAATAACATTGAACAGCCTAAATGAACAAATATTTAACTTCTCTGTCTGCAAGGCAGATAGATGAGCAGTGGTATGTTATATACTGCACGTATAAAATCATGGATTTTAAAGGGTTGTGCTGTGGCTGAACACTGCTGTAGACCTGGTCCTGGGAATCTTTACTGGTTAGCAGGTCCTCAAAAGGGTTTCTGTAGGTGTATGATAAAAACAGAGCTTGAGGTCACTACCTGGAATCTTACCAGCTCCTAATGCTGGGCTAGAGTATCAAGTCTTTACCCAAGCACATGAATCTTTTAAGGTAAAGAATGCCATGACTTGTTCTCAATGAAGCATCCAGTCCCTTACCAGCCTTTTAAGACTTATGGCACTCTTCTGATTTATAATTCTCTATCCAGCTCTTTAATTTAAGTTTGTTGCCTTTTTTTTTTTTTTTCCTGGGCTATGCTAAGTTACTGCACGTCCTGGTCCCTCAGGTGTCAGAGAGCACGTGGGTCAGTTTGTGTAGCCCAGCAGAGCTGGGTGCAGTCTGTATGGCCGGCAGCAGATTAGGGCCAACTTCTGCTTTGAGAGAGGTGGGAACAGCTGAGATTCACAATTGGGAAAGCTGCGTGGTGTGGAATATGTGGGTAGCTTTTGATCCCTCCCCATCACTGGGGTTCTCAGAGGACTTGGTACCGCTCCTGCTCTACTCTCCACGCTGTGTCAGGGGCTGGGGGCTGCCCACCCACTCCCCTGCTTCGGGACAGGGTCAGCATGCTGTGACTCAGTTTCCCTGAAGCCTGAGGAGAAGGGAAGAGGTGGAGCAGGACCGGAAAGGGGCCGAGGGGAAGTTACAGCAGCTATAGGAAATGGCATTTTAGGGTGCTGCAAGGTGGGCTTACCCCATTTTTTCTGCTGGGGTGGTGTTTTAGGGTGCAGTGGTACAAGCTGGCTCTGTTTGCCGTGGAATTGGTGTTTCAGGATGTTGGGCAGCTCTATTCCAGTTGCAGAGCTGGCATTTTTGGCAGCCCTTGCTCCATACTGTGCCAGGGATTGTGCTAGGAAGTGAGACCTGGCTGTACCTTCCATGTCCTCTGCATTTCCATGCCCAGGGTGTACAATTATGCACAGTCCATTGGCACTGCTTCCCCAGCTTGTGACTTTGGGCTGCTGGTCAGGATGTGTGTCTGAGCTTATCTCAGACAAGGCAAGAATCAGTATGCAGGCTGTGTAGTAACAGCCTGGCATCCCTCACTGGCTCTGATTTGCTCCCGGTCATGGAGCAGTGGCTCTGCCTGGGGGCAGGAGCAGAGGAGTCCTTGCAAGACTGACAGTGCCCAGTCCCAGTTGTTTCCTTCCTCATCGCTATTCCTCTGTGCAACCCCATGCATGGAGCATGTTTTGTAATAAACTTGCTGAACTGAGGGCAGGCAGAGCAAAAACAGGAGATTATAAAGTGGTGTAAGGCCAAACCCTGCCTGTATTGCTGCAGCAGTGTGAGGTACAGTAGTTTGTAATGATAATGAGCATGGTCAGAGACATCCCTCCCACCCTGTTGTGTGTATCTGATGCTTCCTTCAAGCCACAAGCAGATTGTCAATACAGCTCTTTTATAAGGGTAGGTCCTGTTTTTGGAGGATAGGTCCAGCTTCCCATGGATGCTGCAAACTGCCTTGCTTCTGTGAAACTCTTCATTTGAGTCAGTGCCCTAAGGGTTAAGCCATGGTTGTGGGATAGGGTTTGTAACAGGAACAAAGAGGGCTTTTAAGGTCTGTGCTGGCCTAGGAATAGAGGGAATTGATTGAGCCTTTCCCAGTGTGTTGAATTACAAAGGTCATGGAGACCCTTTTGCTGGGAGGCAGCAGCCTTTGAGGTCCCTGCTGGAAGTGGGGCAGAGAGAAAAGAAATTGTGAAAGTCAGTGAGAGCAACTTAGTGGAGAGCTTTAAAACCAGGTGAAAACTAGAACTGTATGCTGGGGTAAATTATGACTGAACACAAGGCTGGGTACCTTCTCCCTGGGATTTTTGGGTGGCTTGGTTTTGCTGTACCTCCTTCCTCCTATTGCATTTACAGCTGCCCCTACACATGGCACCTGAATTAGCAGCACCTCTAGTATACCCTAAACTTGGGCCTCTGCAGCCTGCTCAGGGCTGATGAAGGCAGCAGAGGGTAAAAGGCAGTGCCTGTAAGGGAGGATCTTTCCAAAATGCAGAAGAGGACAGTCTCTGGTGCCTGCAGACACATTTTGCCTTGATAGAAGAGGAAGTTTCATACCCACCTAAGCTAAAACTGGATTTTTCATGTGTAGTTGAGCAGGAAAACCCAATTCTTGCTGGTTTCCAAGCCCCTCTTCTTGTGATCTGCTCAGGATGACCCATGGGGCACAGCAGCAGAGGGTCCAGCAAAAGCAGCCAGGGAAGGGATGGATGGCAGGAACCTCTGTTTCCCTTCCTGAAGCAAGGTGAAAAGTGGACACAGGTAGTTTCCATCTTGAGCTTTGGATGGCATGAGCCGTGCAGCCAACGCACCCAAGATGTGTACAGAAAAAGGTGGTTTCATCCTTAAAACTTTCAGGTTTTAAGTGCCAGCTTAACAGGCATTTCACCATCCATTGGCACAGGCCTGTTTCCCCATCTGATTTTTTATTTTAAAGTAATCCCACTTCTGATCTTTATGTTGGATGAAATCACCTCAGAAGTGATTTTTGGAGCAAAGGGCTGTTTGGGCTCTGTCTAGGAGATGAAAGCTGGTTCCAGGGAATATCCCATGAGGGTCTCTGCAGCCATCACCTAAGTTAGCAGCGTAGAAGTTTCTCTAGTTTTTTAAGCACTAGAAAGACTGTGGGAGCACAGAGCTGCCTGAGGGGTGCTTGTTTTGGAGCTCTCAGAAACCAAAACATCTGTTCATCTTGGTAGCCAGCCTGTTCTTGGGGTCGTTCTCTGTGTGTCTGTCCCAGTAACCTGGAACTATTTCAGCAGAAGCATCAACTTAATGAACTTGCTGTTGCTTTGCGTTGACTTTGAGAAGGCCTGAATTTGTTCATCTGCTTTTGCTCCAAATCTTCTCTTCTCACCCTGTCCTTTGGCATCACCTGTGCTGCAGAAGCTTGCCACTAACAAAAACAAATGTGGGTGCATAAGTGAGCTCCTCTCTGCTGGTAGTTCCCAGGTGGCTGACCTGGAATGTGCTGTTTGAAGACAGCAGAGTGTACTCTCTGTATTTGGGGTGAATATTCTGCCACTTTTTTCAGCCCCTGGACTGCAGAAAGGGAACATGAGGCACTTGCAAGAGTTCCCCTTGGTGTGGGAAAGATGTCAGAATCAAGAGCAGCTTGGCTGTCTCTGCTCTGCTCCTTCTCCCATCCCAGCTGCAGAGGGGTGTTGCAGATGGGATGTTACCCCTCTGTTAGTCACAAAGGAGGGTGTGGCAGGAAAGTCTGGCTCAAAAGTCAGTCAGTCTGGCTCAAATTGGATCAGTCCTCAGCTGCTTAACTGGATGTAGGGCAGTCCCTCAGCTTCCCCTGTGCTTGGGGGCTGTGTCAGGGAGCTGACCATGTCCAAGAGCTCATGCAGGTTTGTTGCTGCTCTCTCAGGGGCTCCCAGAGTTTGTAGACAAGCTCATCTTTTCAGTGGTGATAAGGCTGATTTAAGCACGTGCATTTAAATTGCTGCGTCTGTCCTGCTGGTGGCTGCTGAGTTTTGCTCAGGAGCTTGCCCAGTTGCTGTGACCTTAGTGACACTGTGACCATGGTGTTGGCCCTGCTGACACATAATGAGCACAGTGGATCTCCCCCCTTCTTCCCTAGAAGGGACCTGAAGTACTGGAGCATCCTGGTGAGAGGAGGGGTGCTGTGCAGGGGAAGCTGCAGGAGCCGTAAGGATGCCATGGGACAGAAATTTGTATCTTGTTGTCCTGAGAAGAGGCTCTGTGTATACATAATGAGGATCAAAAATTTAAAAGTCCAGGGAGAAGCAGCAGTTCTGGCATACAATCACAAGCTTTGGCAGAAAATCATTCTTTGTGCCTATTAATATGTGACATGCCAACCCAAAGTGTTGTCCCTCAGTCCCTGGCCAAAATACGGTTTACTTTGGCCTTAACTCCTGGGTGTCAGGGCTTTCTGTCTAGGCTGGGGCTGCGTGACCCTGCTGAAGATATAATGCTTGATTGACTTGTTCTCCTGCAGTGTACTTGTCCCAAGTGTCCTGTGTGGCCACAGGCAAAATGCTGCAGCTGGCGAAGCGCTGCTGGGTGGAAGGGACCAGAGCCCCTTGTCAGCATGACTCTGACCCGTGTGATGTGGGGAGGAAAGAGTGAGAGAAGAGCCTGTATGATGCCAATAATTTTCTGTTGTAGTCGCTGGGAAATGGATCCTGTAGCTCCAACAGGTCTGTGGCTGGTGTGCTGCATGGAGCAGCATCTCATGCTCACACCACAGCTCTCCCGTGCTCAGACACAGACGGATGTGCAGAGCCCCTGTGCGTGCCACAGCTCTTGCTGGGCTTGGCACAGCTGCACAGTGCCATCTCGTCACCTCTGTCTGCTCTGGTCTCTCTGAGGAGACTGAGGTTACCTGGACAGCCCTCAGAAAGGCTTAGCAGGTGGAAGCAGTGTATGTGGCTTGGGAAAAAGCCAGGATGTTGAAAAGAGAGCAGGGAGAGGATGTGGGGCCTTTTTGAGCCTCAGCCCCAAGCATTAGGGAATTGCCAGTCAGAGGAGCACCCTGCATGGGATCTGTGTGTACACAGATCACGTGTGTGACTTGCACTGTTCACACTCGTGAACTGGCCAAGCCCATGGGCCCTGCATGTGCAGTGGCATTAGCTGATGCCAGCTGACCACAGCCACACTTAGAAGAGTAATTTTGTGTCTCCCTGGAATCTGTCCACCTTGGAGAGTAAAAGCAGGAAGAGGGACATGTTTGGCTGTACCCAAAGGCAGCTTAGCTGGCAGACACCTTGCCTGTGGATCTGAGCTGTGGCAGTGCTGGGTAACCCTCCCAAAGCCAGCAGGGTTGGGCTGATAAAGGGATTGGGTTTGCCTGGAGGAAGGGCCTCCCCTAGCATTGCTCCTTATCTTGGCAGCTCTCCCAGCCTGCCTCTGCCCCTTCTCCCCCGTTGGACTTGAGCCAGTGGTGTAACCCCTGCCCCTCTGGGTGCTGCAGGGGACGAGGGTTCTGGCATGGCCTGGGCAGGCTCCCTGCCCCGTTTGCTGCCTTGCAGCGTCATTGCCCATTTTGCACACACACTCATGCACTCCATTTGTGCATGGGGCTGTGGCAGAAATGAGTTAGTCAGGAGGGGCTGAATCACAGGAGAATGAGTCAGTGGGAAGCAGAAGGCAGGTACATGTGTAGGACAGGGCTTTAAGGGAGCCCAAGGGTCTGGCAGCCCATGCTGAGTCCCTGGGAGGTGGGCTGAGTGTGCCAGGGGAGAGCTGGGAAAGCCGCAGGGCTTAGCAGGTGGAGGCAATGCCTGTGCCTTGGGAACAGGCCAGGATCTTAGCTACATGCTGAACTCCAGCTATGGGTGTGTTGCTGTCCTGGAAAGGCTGGGGGCATCTTTGGTGCTGAGTCTTTCCCAAAGAGGAGCATTGCAAGGGAGCAGTGCAGGCACCAGGTATGCCTCCCTCCAGTGACTCAGGTGGATCTTCATCCCCACACAGGCAGTGGGGTGTCCAGCCAGCTCTAGGCAAGCTGAGCAAGTGTATGTACTGGTCAGATCCTGCCCAGTTGTCTGAGAGAACAGATGCAGGATGGGAAAATGAGTTGTACTTGTTGGGGCAAAGAAGGACAAACAACTCTGGATTGAGTGAAAACAGCATGGAGGAAGAGCTGGGAAGTAGATAAAACCTGTGATTTGGGGACATGGATGGTTGTTGGCTTCAAAACCCCTTGTGTGACCTGGGCCCTGCTGCAGACCCTTGGAGGTATTGCGAGGGTCACAGATGGCTGCTTCCCTCATCAAGGGATCTGCTCTGGACTGCTGGGTTTCCATCCAGCACAGCTGGTCTTTGCTGAATTGGACTTGTAATTGTCCTGCTCATCACTCCTGCAGACAGGTCCCTCATGGGCATGGTGGAGGCAGCCTTTGTATCAGAGCTACAGCAGCACAACCAAAGCTCTCTGTGTTTAGGGCCAAACTTCTTGGAGCAAGTACTTGGGAATTCTGTCTTGGAATAACATAGGTGTGTTGCAGGAGGCACTGATATTGCTACCAACCAGAGCAAGGATCAGATACTTGAACAAAAGCAACTCCTGCTGATCTCAGATTGAGATGAGTCTCTTTTTACAACATCCCCAAAGTATGCAAGTGCAGGTACCTCCTGTCCTCCCTGGTGACACCCTTGGCTGGGCAGGATAGAGCCCAGCAGGCTCCAACAGTCTCCAGAGATGAGCTGGAGCTCTGGCTTCTTGTGTGCTGCAGTGGGCAGAGGCTGAGAGTGGTGGGCTTGTGCACCCTGAGGGAGGGAAGGCAGTGAAGGGGGCTCTCACTGCTGCTGCAAGCTGTGATATTAGATATTAGATATTATTATTAGAATTAGATATTAGGAAAAATATTTCCCTGCAAGGCGGTTAGACTCTGGAGCAGGGCCCAGAGAAGGGAGGCATTTTCTACATTTGGTGACTTTCAGCCCCCGGCATGGGCAAATCCTGAGCGGTTTGCTTGAACTTGACCCTACTGTTAGCACAATTGTACCCAAACCCTCTGAGATCCCTTCCCACTGTTGTCCCTCAGTTCTCCAGTTCTCAGGTTGCTTGGCAATGCCACATCTCATGGACTATTGGATTGACCAGCTTGGAGGTGCATGAAGGGCTTAGGGTCTTGTTCTGTCTGTCCTCTTCTCACCTGGACTCATGGTATTAGCAGTGGTGGGAGATGGAGGCACTGCCTTAGGAGCATTGCTCAGCTCATTCACCTGCTCCCAGACTCTCTTAGCTGGAGCACCCATTTCTCTGCCAGTTTCCTTCCCACAGGAGCACAAGAAGTCAGTGGGCAGTGAAGCACAGGATGTAAAGCATCCTCCTTGCTCTGCTGGAAGCACAGAGCTGTGATGTGTAGGGCGTGCTGGTGTTTTTGGAAGGCTCATGAGGATGCTAGCTTCCAGTCCTCCAGATGGGAAGTTTATCTTCCCCACAGTGCTTGTCCCAGAGATAGTGGGGATTGAAAGGGAAGTCACTGGGAGCTTTTTTAAAGGTTCCAGCTGTTTGACCATCCTCAGCAGATGGATGCTGAGATGAGCCCAAAGGACTGTCTGGAAAGAATTATTTGCTCCCAGTATTTTCTGTTTCTTTGCCAGCCTTTTATTCTCATGGCTGCTCTTTTCCTGATCCTGTCCTTCTGGAAGGCTGGCTGCTGGCAGTCTTATGAGCCTTGTCTTCAGAAAGAACTTCACTCTGTGATTTATTGTGTCTCCGAGCCTTGACCTGGTGTCTGATGCTGCAGAAGCCCATGTCTGATGTGTAAGTGTTCAGAGGTGTTTACAGTGTTTGTCCCACCCTGTCTGCAAGTGTAATGAACCAGAGCAAAGGGGTCTGTTCGTACCCTTGGTGCCTGGGTTAAGCTGACCTGCAGCAGTAGCTACATTGCTTTCTCATCTGGCAGAGGCTGGGTGGATGTCCAGGCTCCGTTTATGTGGGTTTTCAAGGTCTAGAACTTTCTCATAAACAGTGTTAGTCCCTAGATGCCTTCTGAAGTTGCTCCTTTCAGCCTTTCCCTTGGGCTTGTTGACACTGGGCTGCCATCACCCTGTGAGCTCTGCTCTCGCTTCCTTGGCAGTCCACATGTAACTCAATACTGCTCTAGGCATGCTGGCTTTACTTGGATATCCCTGTTACAGCACCCCCCCTGCACATTGGGAGCAGCAGGATCTGGTGGTTTGGGCCAAGAGGTCCCTGAGGTCTGTTCCTAACTGCAGGAGCAAGTGCTGTGTGGCAGGGCATAAGCTGGTTTCTGATGGGCCATGGAGAGCTCTTAGGTTAGACACAGGCTCTGTCTTCCTAGGAGGGTCAGGTCTAGAGGGACATCTGTGTCCTCAGGGCGTGGATCAACCACCAGGCTGAAGATGTTTTTGACTTGGTTGCCTCTGCTGTCTGTGGGGCCCCAGGGGTGTTTCACTCTTTGTGGACCAGGTCTGCAGTTTCATGGTGTAATAGGAGCTGGGCCATGTCTCCTGCTGCCCTTCTCATGGATATGCCTGCAGTCCCTCTTACCCCCATGTTTCCCTTCTTAGGGCTGCTCCCATGTGTTTGCCTTCATTATGGGCAACAGTGTGAATGTTTGGATGACAGTTGTGGCAGCCTTTTTCTAACTCCAGCAGGGTCTTTCACCATCAGTCCTACAGGAAAGAGAGGTTTTCCTTCTTTATGACAAGGTGCAGGACATTGAATTCATGGTGGAAATATTCCCTCCCTGCAGCAGCCCTGAAGGTGTCCATCTTCTTAAAATCAAAAATGGACAAAGCCTCACCCTTACGGCCCCAATACCTGCCCAGCATATGTCACTTGACTAGAATTGAGCCCTTCCAAATTGCAGCTGAAAAAAGGTGACTTGGGTGGGTGTGCAGAGCCGTGTGCGTGTGTGTGTGTGTGTGTGTGTGTGGTATCTCCTCCCCCTGTGCCACGTCCAGGTCCAGTACAGGGAGTGGAAAAGATGCTGAATGTCCCCACAGCTGCTGCAGCCTTATCTGCAGGCTGCAGCTTGGTAACCAAGCGGGAGGCCCGAGTGCCTGTGCTGAAGCACCTCCCTTGGAGGGCTCTTACAGTAAAAGGAAGTGCATTGCGAGAGGGCTTGCGGTGGGGAGAGGCAGTTCCCACGGGGCAAGTGCTGCAGTGCACAATCCTTGCTGCCCTCCCCACTGCAGCCTGCTCCCTCTTCAAACGTGTAGCTTTGACACCGAGAGTTGATCAGAGCAATTCAGCATCCATGGGACTCTCTGCACTGCCCTGAGGTGCCTGGTGACTGTTTGGGGAGGTACGGATGGTGCCGTGGGCCTGTCGGGTGTCAGGGACTCATCGGGGGGTTGTGTGCAAGGAGGCTTGGGCTGGGGGGGCTGTGGGTGTGTGGCAGTGGGGAATGAGAGGAGCCTGGGATAAGTTA
>JANRMJ010000079.1:8889096-8902439 GCA_025584955.1 Alethe diademata | reverse complement strand
AGCTTTACACAGGTGGCGGTCGCATAGTGGGATCTGCCTGCAGACCCTGTAAACCCCCCTTCCCAGCCGCAGGCTATTGTCAGCATCGCCGTCTGCAAGCCAGGCACCTGGAAAAGGTGTGCGGAGGCGATCCGTGCCAGGAAGAGGGGTATCAGAGGGAGAAGGGGTAAGTCACGGGGCTGGGAGCTCTGCTCCGGCTCCCCCAGCTCCCAGGAGAGGTTTTATTGTGTTATCCTGACTTGGCCGAGCGGAAGGGCTCAGTCCCTGGGGCACCTGTGTGTGGTGCTAGGGCTGGGGGGACACTGCATGTTGCTGGGCAGACCTCGGCCCTTGAGGAGGCTGCTGCAGCTTGTAGCCCCAGCAAGATGCACTGCAGAGAGGGCTGCTCTGTCCCCGGGGGCTTCTGCACCCAGTCAGTGCCACCTCCTGAGGGATGGGAGGGAGCAGCAGCAGCACCTCAGGGACTCAGTGCTCTGGGCACAGGGAGGTGTTGGCTCTCTCTCTGTCTCTCTCTCTCTCTCCCTGTAAAAGCTGTGTCTGGTGGTTTCTAGGAGCTTGCACCGTGACATGGGCAATACCTCTTGTCCCATCCTCCCCCTCTGGGCTCAGGCTTCCTCTCATTACTAGCAGGAGCTAGCACTGAACAAGGCTCTGCAGCTGCATAAATCTGGCATGGCAGGAGGCCTCCTGAGAACCCTTGAGAGCAGCACTTGCCCTTGCAGTGGGGCAAGGAAGCTCCCTCTGTATCCACTCCCCTCTCCGTCTTCCTCCCTCTTGTTTCCACCAAGTGTCAGCTCCTTCTTCCCCAAACTGAATTCCAGGATAGTGCCAGAGCCATGGCCAGTGGTCATTTTTCCCTTCAGGCACAGTTTGCTCCTCCAGCATCTCCCTAGTCAGCTTCTCCCTGGGGTTGCCACCTCTGCTACAGTGATGGATGTAGTCCCCAGCCTCACGTCTGTCTCTGTCCTGATGGTGAGATGCCTGATCTGTCAGACTGTGCAGGAGCCCTTCTCTGGTGGCAGCATTGCTGTTAGTGCTGCCATCCTTCAGGGCTCAGACGGAAACTTTCTGCCTGCTGGCACTTCATGAGCTCTGCTCTTAGCCTGTGCCAGGGAGCTCCTGGGTTTGTGCTCATACTGCTTAGATTTCCTTCCTTCTCCTTGGGTTCAGATAGGACCAATAGAGTTGTGATTCATCCTCCAGTCTGTTTCCAGCATTTTCTGTTGCCTCTTCTCTTGCTTTGTACTCTGCTTGTTCTGAGGATGATTATTGGCCCTCTTCTAATGATGGCCCTTCTCTTTCCTGGCTGTGTAGTTCCTGCTTCACCCCCAGTGAGGCCACCAATGTCTCTCTATAGCTCTTCCCAGAAGAGGAAGCAGGAGAGAAGAAGACAGCAAAAGCCACTTAAGGGTTGGTTTGGAGTTTTTTGTGGTCTAAATTGTGCAAAGACCCCCATTGGCCCTGCCAGCCACCAGGCTGGTCCTCTGTCCCAGGCAGCAATGCCCAGGTCGAAGCCTCTTGTCCACTGGCCATGTGTTCCTTTTGACTGGCTGGCAGTGCTGCTCTGGCAAGCCACTGGATCCCTCCTGGATGAGTGTGGCAACTTTGTACAACTCTTGCTGTCTTCCTTGTACTGGTGCTGTGCTACCAGCCCTGGCAGGCTCCCAAGGGCTGCCTCGTGACAGATAGCCTCCCTGCTCCACACTCATCCCTCTTCCTCTCTGGCTGGCACAGTACAGCTCCAACAGCAACAGATCCTTTTGCAGGCTGCAGCCCGGCATGTGGTACTGCTGCTGCATTGCCCAGCCAGGGACCCGTCCTCACTCGCCATCCTGCTCTGTTGCCTCCAGACTGAGACCATGGTCTGTTAATCCTGGTTTCCCCCTGGATGGAATGGAACCAGCAGGTAAGCCAAGTCCCCGACCCAGTCCCACCAGGCCTGGCTGTGTTTTTCTGTGTCAGGCTCTGGTGGTCCGGTGTCCCCAAGGAACACAGCATTTCTGCCCCAGTGCCTGGGACACACTCCCTTTCTGCAGGTCATTTAGCACGGGGTATTTCTTGGGTGTTGAAGCGTGGTGCCCTTCCCCAGGCAAAGAAATAGAGGAAAGCTGTGCCTGGCACAGATCCAGATCCAGGTGCTGGGAGATCTTGGCAAAAGCACAGGGCCCTGCCTGTTTGCTGAGCAATGAGGGGGCCTTGGCAGAGCAGGGCAGAGTGTGGAAGAGCTCTAGCTGGGCTTCCCTCAAGAGGCAAAGCTCTCTGAGTCCTATCCTAGAGCACCAACAAGGACTGAAACACTGTCAAAAAAAAAATAAGCATCATGTGGGCTTAGGAGGAGCCAAACCCTGGTGTAGGCACATGGAGCCCCATGTGCTGTGTCCAGAGGGATGGTACCTGTGCTGCTCAGCTGAGCTGGTGAAGCCATGGGCCTGGCTCTGTCCCATCCCCATGGCCAGAATTAGGGCTCTGGCCATGCCTGGCTCAAGGAGAGGAGAAGGCAGAGGTGACCAGGTGCTTCCTCCCTGTGCCTGCTTGGAGTGCAGGAGGCTGTGGTCATGGGATTGCTGTTCTGCTCTGTGAGGAGTGGGTGGGCTCCCCTGGTGCTGTCAGAGGCTGAACTCTACTGTGAGCTGGATGGGCTCTCAGCAGGGAGGAACTGCCCTGGAGGCACTTGGCACTGCCAGGAGAACCTCCCTGGGATACAGCCACTTGCATCTTGAGGAGGGTCAGCCCAGCTGTTGCACATCTCAGGCTGATGGGCATTCCTCCAGGAGGATGTTCAAAGAGATTTTGGGGTATACTTGGACACACTTTGGGTGATACTTTCCTGTGCCTGCAGTGGGGCTGCAACAGTACAATGCTTTTCCAACACAATGCTTCAAGCAACAGTATCTGGGCTTGGCCAAAGGTGGTGCAGCCCCTTGTTCTGACCATGTGTTCTGGTGGCCGCTGCTGGCAGCATCTGATGATCGATGTTGAGAGCCCAGCTGGGATGGATTTGTGGTGCTAGCAGGTCAGCCTGTCCTTATACATCCATTCTCCTGAAAGGCAGGTGCTGCTGGGGAGAAAATGGCTGTGACTTCAGAGGGACATGGGGAAGAGAATGACAGGATGCAGGTGAACTTTGTTTGTTCTGGCATGGACATGTTCTTTCTTCCACTGCACCAGGCTGATTCTTGCTGGTTTTGTTGCTGGTTTTGCTTCCCAGTGGTTGATAGTGCCACACACCTCATGGTACAAGTCTCCCTCAGGGATGGAGGAAGGTAACAGCAACCTTACAGGCAGGCAGAACACAGCATGTTACCACTTCAGTATCCACCCACAACTGAGGGCAATTGCTTGCTTTCCTACCTGCTTTGGTGCCGGCCTCATGGGGTGCCAGGAGGAGATGGTCTTTACAAAAACCTTTTGTTGAGGTTTTGGACCCGTGGTTTGCTATGCTGCAGCACTGATTTGCCTTGCTGCATGTGCTTATTGGGTGTGGTTGTGTTGAATCTCAACAAGTCCTGTTCTGGCTGGGGAAGGGCTGGCAGTGGCCTTCCCCAGCAGTGGTGGTGGCTTTTGAGCTGTCCAGCTCAAAAGGACAGCTGGTCATGACAGCCTGTAATTACAAATCTTATTGGAAATGTAGTGAAAGAACAGCCTGTTTTCTGGGGCAGGTGAGGTCAGGCAGCGAGCACAGCTGATGCTGGCTTTCCATGTGCAAGTTGCAGGGATGCAGAATTTGCCAGACCAGGATGCCGGAAGGGGATTGCACTTGAGTGTTACTGCCTCTGAGCATCCATTTGGAGGTTTTGTTCATCTGCCTGGCCCTGCTGTTTTCAGCCTTCAAAGCAGTACTCACTGCTGGCTTGGGGTGCCCCGGCAGTGACTTCCCACTGGATGGGTGCAGCAGTGAGCCCCTATTTGAGGAATGTGTGAGGAGTGAGGTGGAGATGGCATGATGCCCAGGGATAGGCACGATTTCCTGCTTTAGCTGGGGGTGCCTGGGCTGGTGAAGCCCATGAGCTGCCTCTGCCACAGAGGTGCTGAGGGTGGAGGTGCCCAAGGGCTCCTGCACACTCTGAAGGTGTTGCACCATGAGCTGCTGCTTCAGCTGACTCTTCTCCACGCCCTCTTCCAGGCATCAAAGCTGCAGTGCCCGTGGATTATGACCACAGGGGAGCTGTGTTGCATGTGAAAATCTCTGTTGTGCATCAAGGGCACATCTGAACAGGTGAGTGCTGTGCGCATGAAAGGATTGCTGTCTTTGTGCTGGGAAAAACTGGTGGGGGGCCATCATGGCTCAGGGCTGTCAGGGTCCTCATTTCTGCCTTCCCTGACAGGCATTTCTTATTGGAAGGAAACAATTCCAAGCTCTTCTCCTTATCTGTAGGGCCAGAAAGTGTCCTGTGCTGTGGGTGGAAGGGGGAGGAGGTGAACATGAGACCAGGAGCTATCTGGAGGCCCAGAGGTTGCTGCAGTGTCTTGGAAAGCAAGGCATGAAATGGTCACCAGAAAGAAAGAGGAATCTGTTCCTATGCACAGGGTTTCATACAGGATGGCATGCAAAAGGGATGTAAAATCAAGCCAGGTATGGGAGTTCACAGCTTAGCTTAAAATATTTGTGGTTTAAATGGAAATCAAGGTGTTAGCACTGCCTGAGGTGGCTGATATGTATGTGGCTTTGATTTGGGAGGTTGGGAATGGCTGAGCCTAAATGCTGCCTTCCCTGCCTGCGTGACCCTGCAGGCAGGAAGCACCCTCCTGCCCTTGTCCCAGGAAGCACCTGTGTCATCCCAGCCCTGCATCTCCCCCTTTCCTTCCCCTCAGAGCCACTGTGGACACTGAAGAGCTGGAGAGGACGCTGCAGAGGTTCGGAGGCACACCGTGATGGTGGGAGCCATTCCACGGCAGCCACGCCGCTTCTGGGGGGTGCCTGACTGGCAGGTGTCTTCAGCTAATTGTGCCAACGACCGCCTGCTGTGCAGCAGGGAGGTTAATCCAGAGCAAAGCAGGGCCCTGCTGCAGAGGGGTGAGTGTGGCGGGCAGCCAGGATGGGCTGCAGTGTTGTGGGCTACACAGAGGGGTGGAGGTTGGCAGGGACATCTGGAGGTTATCTGGACAGCCCCACCGAGAGCTATTGCCCATCAGTTTACATTGATGACTTCTGGAGATCTCCAAGGACGAAGATTCCACAATCTCTCTCAGTAACTGGTTATAGTGCTCAGTCATGTTAAAACAAAATGGTGTTTTCTGATATTCAGAGGGAACCTCTTATCTATATATCTAATAAGATCTCACTGATCCTCCTCTTCTTCAGGCTGAACAGTCCCAGCTCTCACAAGACAGATGATCCATTCCCTTAATTTTTTTAGGGTCCCATTTTTACACTCTCTCAGATATGGCCTCACCAGCACTGAGCAGACAGGGAGGATCAGTTCACTCAACCTGCTGTTAATGCTGTGCCTGGTGCACTATTGTTTTTCTTTGCTGCAAGGCACATTACTGGCTCATGGTCAACTTGGCACCCCCCAGGGCCTTTTCTGTTGTGCTGCTTTCCAGTTAGTCAGTCCCCAACATATCCTGGTGCATGGTTGTACTTTTTATCACTCCTTTTAAATGGACTCCCTGGTCTCGAGCACCTTGGCCTGCCATTTTCCCATCCACATCCCAGCAGGGTCAAAATAGCATATGCAGGCTCCCTCTCCACATAGCCTTGATCCACTTGGAGAGCGAATTTCAGTATTGCTCACTTGCCCCTAAGCCCTTGCTTCACAACATCAGGCACAGCTGCAAAGACAGGCAAAAGGCAGAGCTGCCAGGCACAGGCAGTTTGTCCTCAGTCTCCTGGCTACCTTTTCTGCATCTTCTCAGCTCCTGCAGCCATTTCGCTATTTTTCATGCCTGAAACAAGCCGCCATGTGGACAGGATTCTCACAGCTCTCAAACTGGAAATGAAAATGAAAACTGAGGCACCATGCTGCACAGAGATGGGCAGGTCCTTGGAACTGGCAGGAGTGGGTGGATGGTGACCCTGGTACCTCTCAGCTGCTGATTAAAGTGCTGGAGATGCCTGGTCCAAGCTGGCAGAGGTAACAGGGATGTTAGGCCAGGTTCCTGTCCCTGCTGTGGGGCTGGCACCAGCCCTGCCTCATTCAGTGCACGTGGCTGGGGCAGGTTGCCTTGGCCAGCACTGGGAGATGTTGCTGCTGTTGCCCAAAGGGGTGATTGCAGACCTGAGCCCCTGGGACTGGTCTGACCTGCCTGACTCCTGCACTCCACAACAGCACAAGCACGTCCCTGGCAGAGGGCAAGCCTCTTCCTCCCCACCTGTCCAGACTTGTCCACGGGAGTCTCCTGCCTGTCTGGAGACTTCTCTCCTTGCCTGAGCCAGGAAGGAAGTGCTGAACCTGCAGGTGGGTGATGCCTCAGGGTTTTCCAGAAAGCTGCAGCAACCTTGTTCTTCTTCCTGTCCCGAGAAGGGGGTTCAAGAGGGCTGTGTGAGGAGCCACATCCCAGTGAGTCCCTTGCAGCCAGAAGCCTGGATGAGGTTGGAGATCCTGGGCTGATCCTCATCCTTCTGCTCTCTTTTTTTTTTTCCAGATGCTGTGCTGCAGAGCAGGTCATAGTAGAGTGCTCACACAGAGGTCCTGAGTGAGAGAGGGCCTGGCTCCCCCTCCCTGCCCTTGCACTCTGTGGCACTTTACAGTTCCCCTCCCTCTGCTGCATGGGCTCTGCTCGGAGTCCCAGCAAGTGAGGCTCCATGCGGCACATCCACACAGAGACGTCTCTGCCCCCGGAGCGCAGCACAGACCCCAGCCTGTCCCGGCCCAGCGGGGAGACACCCTTGGAGCCCTCCTCGCAGTGCTGCACCCACTGCAGCATCCTCATGGGCTACAACGAGACAGAGATCAAGCGCCAGAAGGTTTACCAGGTGTCCATCTTCTCCCATCTCTCCAGCTCCTCCGAGAGCACGGAACAGCGGGCAGGCACCCGGCCAGCTGTCAAGAGGGGATACCCCGAGCAGCGAACTCCAGAGGGGGGACGAGATCCCAAACGAACTCACTGGGGTGACAGGGGGGTGGATGGGGGCCCTGGGCAGCCTTCCCTGGATGATGATGATACCTTTGAGGATGGTCTGCTGGTGGAGGAGCTCTCCCTTTGCGGCTCTGCCCAGCACTTCTCCCACAGTGGGCTGCGGGTGGTGGAGCACCGCTGTGAGGGCAGCCCTAGCCACAGCCCCAAGGCCAGCAGAGAGGACAAGTTGCAGGATGTCTCCTCCTCCTCTTCCTTTTCCTCCTCCTCCTCCTCCTCCTGGCCCCAGCACATTGCTTGCAGTACTTTGCACATGAGAGACAGTTGCCCTGTCTCATCAGGGGATCAGCCCATAGACTATGGAGAGAATGGGGAGCCGGCAAGTGTCCACAATGTACTTCACCTTGAATTGCACAGTATTGCACAAACAACCCAGTTGGACCCTGGTGGGAAGAGAGAGAAGCCAGGGAGCAGCCCAGCTCACACCAGCAGAGCTAGTGGAGAAGCGGAAGGGCCAGCAGTGGCCAATGGCTGCAGGGAGTCCCCGGTTCCGCAGACAGCGCTCAGCCCCGAGCCCAGCAACCTGAGCTCTCAGGAGATGACACCCTGTGGGAGCAGCCAGCTCAGCAGCACCTGCCCAGCCAAAAGGAAGTTGCTGCCTGCTGGGGAGGTTATGGCCGACTCATGCTCTGAGGATGAGAGCCTGTCCCCACCAGCAAGGAAGAAGAGGGTCCTGCCATGCCATCCTGTGCCCACAGCCTGCCGCAGCACTGATGCCAAGGGAGCTCCATTCTGGAATCACCTGCTTCCTGCAGCCAAGGTGAGCATTGCTCGTGGGGGGAAGCAGGGCATGGCCTGGGGATGCCCAGAGCTCAGGACTTGTGGTCCACTGTGGCACCGTGCCTGTCCTGACCCTGAGCTGATGGACTAGTGTGAGCAAGGCAGCAACTGACAGTCAGCCCTGGCACACATGATCTGTTTTAAACAGTTCTTGACTGTTATAGTCATTGGATCCTCTGCAAGCAGCCAGCTTTTTCTCCTGGAGAGCCTTGATTGGACAGGAGACAACTTCCCCATGGCAGTGAGAGCTGGAAACATAATAAAGCCATATTTGATGTTTGATGGCTTCATGTTAGGCCCTGATATACCAGCAAGAGTATTGGGAAGGGCAGCTGACCTCTGCCTGGCTGATGAGGAGGAAGGCAGGTGTGTGGGATGGCTTGAACTCCTGACCATGATGCCCATTAGAGCAAGTGTCCAGTGGCAGGCAGTGGGACTGGACATACCTTGACAAGGAGCCCAGTGCTGTGTGCAGATATGCCATTCGCTTTTCTGCCATTTTGAGGTGCCTGTGGCATGTCCCCAAGGTGCCACAAGTTCTCAGCAATGGGGCAGACCCATGAGGTTTGCAACCTCCCTAGCAGCTCAGGAGATGCCTCCAATTCCTCCTTTCTTACCCTGTCCTTCTTATCAGCCCCCTACCCTCACCCTGCCCTGCCAGCTGAAGCTGCAGCAGGCTCAGGTCAGACCTGGCACCTTCTTCCTTTTCTCTGGGGCATCCCATGATGTGGGACCCACAGGAACTGATATCAGAGCTACTCTGCTTCTTGCTACTTGGAGCTGGGACACACCATCCATGGCACACAGCTCCATCCCTGCCTGCCTTTTTTGTGACTGTCCCCCAGCCCAACTGCCCCCAGCACTGTCCTTGCAGAGTGAAGCCCTCCAGCAGCTTCCCTGGGTTTTACCGCCCAGTCATGCCAGCCAGCTCCATCATCCCTTTGTGTTGTGCTGCCCTTTGTGTGGCTTCCAGAAGGGGAAGCCCCTGAAAAAGGGACATCTTTAAAAGGAGGCTGCAATGTGACTGTGGCTTTAACTCCCCTACCCCGCAGCTGTAGGATCCTAGCTGTGGGTAGGGGTGGGCAATGCACCCCTCTGCCTGGTGGCACTGCTGAGGACTGCATGAATCACCAGGGGACAGAACTTTTCCAAGGCTGGTCGGGGAGTGTCCTTGTAGGTGTCACCAGTCGCTGGGAGGTGCAAGGGAGTGTCATTGCATAACTGTCTACAGGTATCTTGTCACTGGGGCTGCTCCTGAGACCTGCTTTGTAAAGAGGGAACAGTGTGTTGTGCCCTTGGGTACCAACAACCTCACTCTCAGCTGAGCCACTTTGGGGTTTGGGCAGCCCCATGTCCCTACCAGACACTGCAGTCCTTGTGCTGCCCTGGTGGCCATCCCTCCAGAGGCCACTGATGGCTGCCCAAGGACAGGACCCTGTTCCAGCTGCTGGGACCCTCATGGGGATATGGGGCGGGGCAAGGAGACATGGCACCTCACAGGGGTGCACATGTCCCTGGTTGCTGCCCTAACATGGTTCTCCATTTCGTGTCCCCTCCAGAGCTCCTCAGATTGCACTGCGGTCGGGAGGAGGCTGAAGAGTGGGCTGCGCCTCAAATCGTGAGTGTCCTGGCAGCCCTGCAGGATGGGCATGGGGGCTCAGGGTACCTGCTCACCTCAGTACCTGTAACCCCATGGGAGGTTCGAGTTGGGTTGAGTCCTCTTTCCTGCCCTGGCCCAGGTATCTCCCCTCCACAAGACCACAGACTTGGGGGGAGGGTTTTCTTATTCCCCTGGGATGTAGGAAAGTGGGTTCAATCTCTAGCAAAGGGCCTGGAGAGGGATCCACATTTCCAAGGACGTGAATAACCCAGGGCTGTGTGCTCCTCAGCTCATGAACACCAATCTTCTCTCCTCACTCCAAGGCGACATCTCCGGACCAGTCTCCGGAGGGGCACCAGGTCTCCTACAGCACCCTGGGCCACCACCACTGTCAGCCATGCTCTGCTGGGCAACTTTGAGGTAATGGTGCCGTTCTGCCGGGGGGAGGTGGGTCCCAGGGTCTCCATGCTAGGGATGAGGGTGAGAGGCTGACCCTGATGGGAGCCCTGGTGTGGGGCTGGGTTGATTGTCCCCAAAAGGCCTGGTGTGCAGTGGCCACCACACAGCCACCACCCACCAGCAGCATGGCTCAGCCAGCAGATCCTTGGGTGGAACCTGCTGAGATAGGTGCTGTGAGACTGAGGCATTCTTGCTGCTTCTCCCTGTTAGATGGTTGGTGTTATCCCAGCAGTTCAGGGTGGGTCTGTCTCACACTGAGATCTTGGGGGACACAAGGGCAAGCAGTCACTTGGGTGCAGTGAAGATGAGGATGACTTCACCTGGAGCATTGAGGTAGGGGGTAGGGCTGGTGTTTGAGATTCCCTAACACTTCCCTCCCCTCTCAGGAGTCCATCCTGAAGGGGCGCTTTGCACCATCAGGGAGGATCGAGGGTTTCACGGCAGAGATCGGTGCCAGTGGCTCCTACTGTCCCCAGCATGTCACCCTGCCTGTCGACGTCACCTACTTCGACATCTCTGAACACAGCGTGCCCTCGCCTTTCCTGGTACATGGATGTGGGGGAGCTGTGGGAGGCTGTGCCCTGGCACCCTGGGGTAGCCCCTCACTGTGGAGGGTGGCTCAAGCAATCACCTGCTTGTGAAGATGGCTGCCTGTGCCAGGAGTAGCCTTTAACCCAAAAAAGCAAAAAGGGAAAGAAGAGGGAACATACACAGGCCCTGCTGCTTCATGGTTGTCATTGTTGTCACCTCTCTTTTCACTGCCTCTCCGTTTCTGCTCCTGGCTTGGAGAGTGGCTGAGCTGGGGGTGTTCTTGCTGACTTGCCAAGTGTTCCCAGCGAGGGAGTCTCAGGCCTGTGCTGGTTCCCAGCTGGGCTCTCCCTCGGCTTTCTCTTTCTCTTACATGCTGTTTATTTTGCCCCAGGGAGTGATTGACTTGGAGGCCTTGGGAAAGAAGGGTTACAGTGTCCCCAAAGCTGGAACCATCCAAGTGGTGAGTCATTCCCTGGCCTGCAGTAGCACTTTGTGGATAGAGCTAGTTGGGCTCTGGTTGCCCTGCTTGTGGGGGGTGTGCTCCATGACGTTTTAGGCAGGGCAGCAGCTGGAAGGGGTGTCTCCTGCAAAGGGGAGCACAGGGTACCTAGGGTGCTATCAGGGAGACAAGGTGATGGAAAAATCACAGAAGGAAGAGGTGGGTGAGGGTTTTGCAGGAAAGTGTATGTGCAGTGGGAATGGGATGTGACGGAAGAGCATAGGTGTGGAGGTGGGTGGGAAGAACTGACCTATGACAGTCAGACTCAGGCTAAGACCTCTAGGACTGGTAGGGGGCTTTCTGGATCCTTGGTCCAGCAGCTTCTGCTCCCATCTCTGCCCTGCATCCTTCCCAGTCTCACCCCCTACCCCTCTGCCCCCAGACCTTATTTAACCCCAACAAGACTGTGGTGAAGATGTTCTTGGTGACATACGACTTCCAGGACATGCCAGCCAATCACATGACCTTCCTACGCCATCGCATCTTCCTGGTGCCCGTGGGAGAGGAGGAGGGGTCCACAGTGGCCCACAGTGACCCACTGGGCACCAGCCCACCCCGCAGGGTCCTCTGCTACCTGATGCATCTGAGGTAAAGCATGCTGGGGGGATGGGTACCTGCCCCAGGGTCACCCCTGCACTCCTCTCTGACATGTCCCAAGCCTGCAAGACAGGAGGAGGGACTGAGGAGGAGCAGGGACCAGCTGCTCCTTTGGGGAGGTTGGAGCTGCCACCCTGCCCAAGGGCAGCAGTCTCTGTCCCTCTGAAGGCAACCAGAGGCTGGCCACCTTGACCAGGGGCCAGAGTGGTCAAGGGGGTTGTGCCCTCACTGAGGATGCCCTGCCCTTGCCCGGAGAGCCTGAGGTCCCTGTGCCTCGCTCATCTCCACACAGGTTTCACAGCTCCAAGTCAGGGAAGATCTACCTTCATGATGACATTCGGCTTCTTTTCTCCCGCAAGTCGATCGAGGTGGATTCGGGGATCCCCTACGAACTGAAATCCTTCACAGAGATGCCGCGGAACCCCTGCTACTCACCCCGGGCCTGACCTTCTTCACCCTCCGCCCCCCAGGGCCACTGGGGAGCCTCCAGCCCAGCACTCTGGGGAGAAATGAGTAAAGGGCCAGCAGGCACTGCTTAGAGATATCACCCACCCTCCTGACCAGCACAGACACCATGCTCTGCAGCAGGGCTGGGATCCCTGGGGGCTTCATCAAGATGGGCAGGGGCTGAGGAGCAGCCCTGGCACTCCAGGGACCTGCCCAGGCCTTCTGCTGGCACTACTCCCAGTTTGAAAACTTGGCTGTGGGTGAGGTGGGTGGGTGTGGAGTGAAGAGTTGGACTGGAGCTGTGAGTAAGACCACCGACACTGGTCCTGGGTCTGGGAGCAGAAAGTGTGGAAGAGTTTGTATTTATTAGTATTTATTGTTGCTGGGAGCACAGAGGAGGCTTGTGCAGAGGATCAGAGGTGCTGTGCTTTTCCTTCCCCCCAGCCCTGCCTGCACCAGGCTGCCCATGTTTGGGCAGGGCTGTGGGGACTCTGAGGATGACTAGGGACAGGGATGCCTCAACCCATGGTAGGGACAGTGACCCAGCACTCACACAGGGTGCAGCTCCCAGATCAAGGGTTGTTAAAAGCTTTGTGACAGGCTGAGCCTCGCTGGCACCAGCTTTGCAGGGCCAGCCCAACTCCAAGCAGCTTGGGGAGGTGTGCAAGTCTTTTAGGGCAAGCCAGACCTCAAGAGGCCTATGGCTATCAAGGAAGTGACCACTGCCAGGTTCCTGAAGGTAAGAGACACAGCTGCCACGTGGATGGGGACCTGGGGCTCTTTGCAGGAATATGGGGATAGCCCTCTGGGCAAGAGCCTCCAGAGCACGTGAGCTGTGGATCTGAGAAGATTGCCAAAAAATAAGGAACTTTGCACTGTCTGCGAGTGTGAGGTGAATCCCATGCAGGAGACAGCTTTGGGCAGGGGTCTGCTGGCAGCATGATCAGGGGTTGGAGGATGGTCAGGAGCCCCAGATTAGTCCCTGGGAAGGAGGGAAGCAAGGAAGCAACAGAGGACATCAGCTTTGGGAGCCGGGCAGGATCCTCAGGGGCAGGACTGGTAGAATCCAGACTGGGGCAGTCAGAGGGGCAGGGCCAGGCTTGCACATACCCCATGGGGTATGAGACCCTTTTACCTCTGAGGGTCTCGGCAAGGCTCCCCCTGCCAGCCCTGGGGATCCTCAGCCCCTCCAACAAAGGAAACAAGAGGGGACAGGCCTGACCCCATCAACTCCCACCCCTGGGGCTGAGACCCCAGCGTGAGGGGCTCAGTGTGGGGATGGGCCAGGATTGGAGGGTGTGGGGGCGAGGTCCTGCTCTGCCCTGTCCAGGGGCGGCCAAGGGGCTCCAGCCC
>JANRMJ010000079.1:8822287-8839979 GCA_025584955.1 Alethe diademata | reverse complement strand
TGTGATATCTCGCAGTGAAATCCCCACAGTTTATACACTGGCCATGATGTTCTATAGTATGGAATATCCCTTTGGCTAATTTGGATCAGCTCTCCTGGCCATTCTCCCTCCTGGTTTCTTGCACACCTGCTCACTGGCAGAGCATGTGAAACTGAAGACCTTGAGTTAGGGCAAGCACTGCTGAACAGCAACAGAAACATCAGAGTGTTATCAACATTATTCTCATACTGAATCCAAATCACTGCACTGAAACAGCTATGAGGGAGAAAATTAACTCTATTCCAGCTGAAACCAAGAATGTATACCAGCTGGCACCCTGACTAAATTCACTTCTTCAGAGTAATTTAAGGAATAACTGGGAGGGTGAGTAGAAAACCAAATGCATTTTTGGGGTTGTGGTGCTAACACTTCTGCTGTACCATTGATGAAAGTACACTGTAGACACAAGTTATCTAGGGTCTGTCACCCAGGAGACACAGTGCAGTGTTATATATTATTCTACTTCTGGAGACAAACAGTTATAACTAGTAGCAACTAGTTACAGTAAATTCAAAATGCATTTTTATTAAGTTAGGACTTTTTGCCTATTCTAGAAATGTTAAATTGAAACTGAATGGGGGAAAAAAAGTGATTTCTTGCCTTTCTGTTTTGTTTTTGGGCAGGGTATTCTTTTCTATTGTTTGCTGGTTTTTACTGGATGACATTTGAGAACTGAAACAGTTGCAGTGGATGCAGCTCTTGAGTTTAACATGCAAAGCAGAGTTATAAATGCCATGGTGTCTGTGTGACCTACTTCCTAAACTCTGGGGCTGCTGATCATACAGGGCTTGACGTTTTGCAGATGTGGGTTGTAACAGGCCACTGACGTGGGATTTTACAGGTGACATCTTCTTGGTGCGTGGAGGGATGCGTGCAGTGGAGTTCAAAGTGGTGGAGACAGATCCAAGCCCATACTGTATAGTGGCTCCGGACACAGTGATCCATTGTGAGGGAGAGCCCATCAAAAGAGAGGTGAGCAGAATCCTGCCATGGCATTCTCTTGCTGGACCTCCTCTGTCCAAAGCCTGTTTCTGGGACAGAGCTTGAGGGCAGCAGAGTTTGCAATTCCTCTTTTGAGATTTTGTCTACTGAATTCAATAGTCAGAAACACTGGTTTCAGGAGGTGAGCTGCTGCTGAAGGTAGTCAGAGAAGGGTATCCAGTGTCCTCCTCATGTGCCAAAAGCACCAGGGGGTAGGTTTGCTGATGAGATGCCATGTTTTGGCAGCAGCTGTTTTGCATCTGCTTCCAAATATCTTACTGTGCTTGAATGCAGTTTTGCATTCCAGTGTTCCCTTGATTCATAGCAGAGAGAGCTTACAATGGTGCTGAATTTCATGCCATGTGAAAAGAAAGTAATAGCACTTTTCTTGAAAGAAATTTGTAGTCCCCAAATGGTTTATGTAAAAAAAAAAAAAAGAGTTCCCCAATCTATTACTGTTCCCCAGTGTTTAGCCTTGAGTGTTGCAACCTTGTGGCTGCCTGAGGGACTTGTCTGACAGGTCTTGGTGACCTTACTGTACAGAGTAGGAAATCTCAGGGAAATGAGCTAAGGTGGGTGTGTACTTCATAGAATAAGTACCTTTTTCTGCTGCAAATAATGTGACTACTGGTTTGTTGTTAGCTGCCTTCTGAAAAACACCTCTGTGACCCTTGTGAGACAGCACCTGGGTACTCCATGAATTCCACTTGGCCTCCTCAGGCCACATCAGAGATAGACAGGAGTAAGTTCAGCCTAGGCCACCAAAATTATGAGGAGGTGGAGGCCAAGAATGAAGGAGGAGGGACTGCAGTCATGGGATGATGCAGCCTGGAGAAGGGAAGACAAAAGGACAGGCCTACTGGCAACTGCCTGATGGGAAGGGATAGAAGACAGGCTTTTCTGAGAGCTGTGCCCAGGGACATGGCTGGATGCACCAGCATAAGCTGGATCAAAGGAAATTCCTGGTAGATTCTTGGAAAAATGTTTCCCCGAATCCTGGAGCAGAGCCCAGAGAGGACAGAAGTCTCCAAAACTGAGATCTTCAGTGCTTGTTAGGTCCAGTCCCTGAGTGACCTGCTTGAAGGAGGTGAGACTTGAACTGATTCCCTGTGAGATTATAGGCTATGTTATTATTTGAGTGGGGCCTAAATAACCGAGGCCTGTAAAAGTTTGGACAGCTGAATTAATGGATACTGTGAAGAAAGAGTTGGTTACAACTGATCTTATCCATATATCTGGACCTTAATATTCTGTGCTAAATTGGAGTCAGTCTCAAAAGGTAACACTGTACCTAAGTAACTGGCAGATAGAATATGCCAAATAGTTATGCAGCATTTACTCTAAGGAATAAGTCTGTTTTATACTGGCATTGTCTCTTGTTACTTCCATTAGCCCCATCAGAGTCACAGAGCTTGTTTTGTGCTAGAGTCTGTAGGGAACGTGGCAGCAGAGGTTGTCATTCCAGGGAGTGGGCTTCAGTGAAGTCTGAGTACGTGCAGGCAATTCTCTTTGTATGTCTGGGAAGACAGAGCTAGGAAACAATTATAGAAGACATCAGGAAGACTTGAAAGTGAGACTCAAGACAGACAAGAAGTGTCTTAAAAGCCATATTCCTGGCTTCTGTAGACTGGGAAGGTTGTTGAACCATTGTTTTCACTCAGATGTTTGATGTATTTCCTCCTGGTAGGATGAAGAGGAGTCGCTGAATGAAGTGGGCTATGATGACATTGGTGGCTGCCGGAAGCAGCTGGCTCAAATCAAAGAGATGGTGGAACTTCCCCTCCGACACCCTGCTCTCTTCAAGGCCATAGGGGTGAAGGTACGTCCCCACGTGCAGGTGGATGAGTGGGCTTGCCCTGGGAGATGGCTCTCCACGACAGAGATTTAGGAAGTATTGGAGGGGGGAATAAATAATTTGTGGTGTGGGTTTTTGTTGGGTTTTTTTTTTGGTTGGGTTTTTTTTTTTTTTAATGCTAGTGTTCGGAAGGTACGTGCTTATGGTTTCTGGACACAGACTGAAACTCTGTCAGCTTGTAAAGCAGAGTGATGCTTTGAATCAGCACTGCCAGTTACTGGCAAGGTTTCTGTTGTGTGTTGTGTGAAGTAGTAAGGGTGTTGATAGCAGTGCTGATATGGCAGCTGTTGCATGAGTTTACATCACAATTTCAGACTGGCATTATCAAATGCTTACAAATTCACTGTGAGGCTGCTTAAGTAGTCTTAAGTCGCTTGCCTTTGTCCTCAGCCTCCACGTGGGATCCTGCTGTATGGTCCTCCTGGCACTGGTAAAACACTGATTGCCCGAGCAGTGGCCAACGAAACCGGGGCTTTCTTCTTCCTGATCAACGGTAAGTTCTGCAGCTGCTTTGGCCCCAGGTCTGCTGTGTGCTCACTTGTCCACCTTATGGTAAGAATGGTGTTAATAGGGCTTGTATGTCTTGCTGTCATCCTTTCTTGCCTCTTTCAAGCATGCCTCTGGGGACACTTGGAAGCCCTTTGTGTGGAACTATCAGTAGTGGCACTTCCCTGACGCTTGACTGTGTTGTAGCAGAGTGCTTGGAAGATTGTGCTGAGACACAGGGATTCAGCATCTGTCTGTCTGTCTATCCATTTGTGTTGGTGAAGGCAGAACTAGCAGGGCTTCTGGCTTTGCTCCCACCATATTCCATTCAGAAAAAAAGCTGCTGCTGTGGATTCCTCTTTCTCCTCAAGTAAAGCACAAAGACCTCTTGTTTCACAGTACATTATTTGGAAGGAACTTCCCTGAAAACTATAATGAGGTCCTTTGGACTTAGCTACAAGTGACAGAACTCCTATTGATAACTCTCGTTGGTAGCAGCTGAGGTGGCTACTAGTTGATACCTAGTAAGGACCAGATTCTGAATTTTCCACACTGCTTTTCTGTTCCATTTTAGTCGGTGCTGGAATAACAGAACATTTTTACTGAAAGAATGCAGCTTTTCTTCTCTGATTTCAATCATGTGACAGTGATAGCAAAGGACAGTATAACACAGCACAGCAGTGACCAGCAGTAGGATTAGGGGCTTGCTTTTATCTCAAAATAGTGGATGTAAATGGGCTGATTTTAGCCATATGTCACACCATCATATCCTTCTTCAAGTGTGTGGAAGCTGTCACTGAATGCTAATGTACCAGCCGTTTCTTTAGATGCTTGTATATCTGTTGCATAATAAAAATAACACTGTCAGAGTTAGCATTTGCTGCCTGCTGGCCCCAATCTGGAGCTGCAGGCAGTGCTGTAGACAGAGCTGATAAGAACTGGTGAGTTACCTGTAATGAAATACTCAGAGCACCTGCCCACACCTGTGTCTCTGCAGCTGGCAACGTTCCATGCCTGAGAGTCAGGTTTATTTTTCTTGTATCCTTTAGAAGCATATTTTCTCTTCATTACCACTGCCATCAGCATGATAGCAAAATCTGTAAAAACAGAATATGTCTCTAAACATGCACTAGTGTTCAGCAGTTGTAGATGTCAGGGAAATCCTGCCCATCCATTTGGGATCAGTGTGTTTACATGCTTTTATTTTGTATTTAATCTTTGAGAGTAGATGGGGGTTGTGGTTTTGTTTGTTTGTGGTTGGTGGTTTTGACTTTTTTAAAACTAATTTATAGGATCCTACAGAGGTAATTGCATACCTGTGTAATGTAAGCTAAAGATGGCTTCATAGAGCTTTTTCCTTCCCTATCCCGATAATTCATCACCTTATAATTTGATTGCTTCTCTTGCAAGCTAGGCATTAACTGTGTGTGGTGGCCCATTACAGAGAAGCTCACCAAGTGTGAAATAGGGTAAGGAAAGAGGCAGCTAAAGGTAGCTCATTGACTAGTGCTGCAATCTCTTAGAGTAAACTGGAAACACCAAAATAATGATAGAAACTAATTCTGCATGCTGGTCCTGCCTTTCAGCTGCAGATTTAGTGAATTTGATTGATAGTGTCGCTTTGGCTTGAAATATTGCTTGTCCCATGTGGATGTTGTACTAAAAAAATTCAGCTGCATGTTTTTGGGGCTAGCTGCCTCTCTTCTGAGTAGCACACCATTGCTGTTTTTTAGGTCCTGAGATCATGAGCAAGCTGGCTGGTGAGTCTGAGAGCAACCTGAGGAAAGCCTTTGAAGAAGCGGAGAAGAATGCTCCTGCCATCATCTTCATTGATGAACTGGATGCCATTGCTCCTAAGAGAGAGAAGGTAAAGAGGGCCTTTAGAAGGCAAATTAATATGTCCTTTTTTTTTTGGTAGCAACTGGCATGAGTCTCTGCATTTCACTACAGAGTAAAGCAGCATTTCCGTAACACCTGAGTTCAGCTGGACATGAGAACGGTCAGATACAGTTCACAACATTTGTTACCATCTTGTGGCTGTTGTATCTGCCAGCTCAGCTCGGAAGCAGTGCCGGCTGCCGTGCTCACTGTAGGGCTGCCGGTGTCAGCGCTGCTTTGTCCCCACAGACACACGGGGAGGTGGAACGTCGCATCGTGTCTCAGCTGCTGACCCTCATGGACGGGCTGAAGCAGAGGGCACATGTGATCGTGATGGCAGCCACCAACAGACCCAACAGCATCGACCCAGCGCTCCGGCGATTCGGTAACTGCCCCTGCCCTCTCTTCCTGGGTGTCACACACTTTGTGACAGGCCATGCTTCAGCGGCCCCAGAACGATTGAGCAGAAAGTCATGCTGAGTATCTGGTACAGAAACTATTGACTTGTTTCCAACTCCTTGCTAGAAATTCTTTTCCAGGCTTGCAGCTTTTGATGTCATTTTCTGTGCTATGTTAGATGAGAATGTGTAGAAATAAAATAATACTTTGAATGGGAAAAGTGTGCTGGCCTCTATTGGGTGAATCTATTTCAGGACACACTTAAGGAGGAAATGCCTAAGGGGATGTTCATGCATTAGATTGCAAAAGGCTGTGAATTACCTGATTTGGGTTTCTTTTGTTAATGAACAGCTGTGGTTGGAGGAAAAATAGAGGTGTGCATATCTTAGTGAATATTGCAGTGATGCCCTGTTTTCCTCATGTGTTTCACCTCTTGGGTAATGCTGTGAAAGTCCTAAAAAATTAAATCTCTCAATATTTTTTTACCTGTGACAAGGACACAAAGGTAGAAGTAAATAAAAATGTCTCATGGTATGTTGGCTCTCTCAAGCCTATTCTCCCAAAAATGCAGCTCAGGAAAAGTTAATAAATGAGCAATCATCTGTGCTGTATAATCCCAAGGTCTTACTATTAGTTTCACTTTCCCTAAGTGCCTAATGCCTTTCCTTCTCTGATCTGTCTCTTCTACTGTGCTGATAACTGCTGCAGGCAAACCCAAAACTCATTTTCTGATATTTTGTGGAAAACATCACTTTGTTCAGTCAGAGGAGGGCAGCAACTGCAGCTCCTGTGGTGTGCAGAATCAACAGCTCAACGTGTGCTTGTACTCCCCAGGTCGTTTTGACAGAGAGGTTGATATTGGTATCCCCGATGCCACTGGGCGCCTGGAGATCCTGCAGATCCACACAAAAAATATGAAACTGGCTGATGATGTGGATCTGGAACAGGTGAGTAGTGTGCCATTAGGTAAAGCTTGACTCATTCTCAGTGCTCTGTTTCATAGTGGATGAATTGTTAAGGCTTGATTGAACAAGTGCAGTGGTTCAATTAGGACAGCATGGAACTACATGAACATGTGATCTCTGGGATTCCTCCCAACCACTTTACCAGTGACCTCCAGAGGACCAAAAATCCTCACTGACTAGCTAGGAATGGCATGGCTAAGTGAAACAAATGTGTGTCATTCCAATCTGGAAGTGCGGTACTTTACCACTGTCGTCATGTTTGCTGTGTCATTGCCTTTAAAAGTTTAGCAGCCCTGAAAAAGGTTGCATACAGCTGGGTGAGCTGCACCTGTAAGCTGGATGGTTCCTGTCATTTCTGTCCTGAATGAAGAGCTGCAGTCCTCAGGGTTACCTTTCTGCCCACCATCTGAATTCCAAATGGAGATTGGATCTCTAATAGGCAATAGAAGGCAGAGTGTCTTTGCCTGAGTGTTAGTACTTGTCTTGAACGTGCAGCAAAGCCCTGGCGTTGCTCTCCCTTCTCAGTGAGGGACCAGAGCATGTGTTGCCCTTGCTTGTATCTCTGAGTCATGGTCAGTGCTCTGCTTTCAGGTGGCAAATGAGACCCATGGCCATGTTGGTGCTGACTTGGCTGCTCTTTGCTCAGAAGCTGCTCTTCAGGCTATCAGAAAGAAGATGGATCTCATAGACCTAGAAGATGAAACCATCGATGCTGAAGTGATGAACTCTCTGGCTGTGACTATGGATGACTTCAGGGTAATGCAGGAGTGCCCCTCATTCTTCTGAGTGCAATTAATTGCTTCTCTGAAGCAAAAGAATGTAATGTGTTAGAATTCATACAATACCATTTCTTCTACCAACAGTGGGCTCTGAGCCAGAGTAACCCTTCTGCTCTTCGGGAGACTGTGGTGGAGGTGCCACAAGTTACCTGGGAAGATATTGGTGGCCTAGAAGATGTAAAGAGAGAACTCCAGGAGCTTGTACAGGTAAGGCTTTACAACAGATTTTTTGCTTAGCCAGCTTAAAAAATATAAAATCCAGAATATCTTCAGTTTCCTGTTTGGGCTGCAAACAGAGTAAATGCAGAGGCTTTATGGGATCTACTTGTAATGGACTGTAAATACCATGCTGTTCCATCTTAATGAACTTGGGGAGGAAGGTGCTGGAAAACAGCATCAGGTCTTCTTGAGCTGAGTCTGCAGTGACATTTTATGTGGGTGTTGTGCAACATGCAGAAACAGCCACAGTTCTGCCTCTTAAGTGGAGACCAGCAGTGGGACCACTGCTGAGAATCATCCTACATGGTAGCTTTATCTGCCAGGCAGTGGATGGAGGTGCTTATACAGAGAGTTTCTGTAGGGCTCCCCATCAGCCTTAATACAGGGACAAGTGAAAAGTAATTGTGAAGCCCTCTACAAAGGGAAAGAACAGGACAAAATATTACAAATGGTCTGTGGAAACTCCAGGTGTCTGCACTAGCATGGTTTGGGTTTGATGCAGTCCTGCTTTCAGCTGGCACTGTTAGAAACATCCTTCCTGTCTGTGAATAAAAGCATCTAAATTTTTCTAGTTTTCTGATGTTAAAATCATCACCTGTCTTACATATGACCTCGTTGCTGAGGATAAAGGCTCACATCAGACACCTTGCTGTCTCTGGAGAGCAGAGCAAATAGGTTAGGTAATGAGCTGTTCCCTTTTGCTTCTGCAGGGCAGAGTGAAGCTGAGGTTAAATGTGCTGGAAAGTACTGAACTGGTACTTGAGAAAGTACTGAACTGTACTTAGTTCCTAGAGGTAAATAGGTGATTTTAGGCACCTTTCCAAGCCGGTGTCCACTTAAAAACTGGAGTGGCACCTGGCAGGATCTTGTGTTTAATCCACCAGAAATCTCAGGTAGTGCTTTGCGTAGAACCAAAACTGACTCAGGTATGTCCCTTCCTGTTGAAGAGGAGTTGGATTGGAGAGGTTTTGAGGGTCCCTTCCCACCCAAACCATCCTGCACTTCCAAGGTAGCCTGTTGTGGCTCATCATGAGAGGTTTTTGGTTTGTCTTCTTTCAGTATCCTGTGGAGCACCCAGACAAGTTCCTCAAATTTGGCATGACCCCATCAAAAGGGGTTCTGTTCTATGGGCCACCTGGTTGTGGTAAGACACTGCTGGCCAAAGCCATTGCCAACGAGTGCCAGGCAAACTTCATTTCCATCAAGGGGCCAGAACTGCTCACCATGTGGTTTGGTGAGTCTGAAGCCAACGTGCGCGAGATCTTTGACAAGGTAAGAGTTTCTCCCGCTCCCTATGCTATCCTTGTGCTGAGGTATCCCCAGAAATTTGTCTCCACTGCATCTGTCTTACTGGTTCTTATTTGCGTCTTCTGTGTTTTCCCCACTTGCGCTGAGAGCAAGAGCTCTTTCCTGGTGTTGCAATTAATTCTCTTCAGCAACATAGCTGTTGAAACTCTTTTCTCTGACTGCAGTTGGCATCTATCAGTAGAGAGTGATAAATTCCCCAGTACCTTTGGCAGAGGCTGTGGTTAGGAGGGTATATGTATGCTCCACACCCCTGGAAACTTTGATTAACACCTCATTAACTGTCATCATCTATAGATTTTCAGAATATCCTGTGGGTTCTTGTCCTGCAATATACACAGTTTAGAAAGAAGCTCACTCCTGCTCAGTTGTCCCATAGTGTCATATCCTGTCTCAAGTGTCTGCATGGATTATCCTGTGAATCCTTGCTCTTGTGGTCAGGGACTATTAGAAAAAAGTTGGCAGGAGAGTGAAGAAAAATTTAGGTGGGAGGGAACCTCAGAGATTGTCTAGTTCAGCTGTTTGTGCAGAGCAGGAAAGTAACTTTGAAATTTCATCAGCTCAGTGCATTGAGTTCTGGACATGTGTGAAGGGTGGAGAATCCCTGACCTCTCTGGGCCTGTGTGCTGCTGTAGGAGCACTCTCATTATGAACAATTTTTTTTCCTTATTTCTCACTGGGATTTTCTCAGCTGCTCACAGCTATGTCTCCAGGTCAGGAGGTTCACAACACCCTCCAGGGTGGGGGCTGGAGAGGTGTGCATGAGTCAGGGCTGCAGCAGGCACCTCCTTGTGCCTGTGCTCTTTCCTCCTTTCGCTGCACACTCTAAAGAAAGATCCAGCTCCCCATAACTACGCATTAGGTAGCTGAAAGCAGCAGTTGGATCCCTTCCATGCACTGGGTATATCTCACCTGCTTGAGTGCCTGAATAACCAGTTGACATCTTCAGGTCTTGCAGGGAGAGTTCTAGTCCAGCATAATTACTCCGTGTTTCACTCTAGGCATTGGAGTTACTACTTTTCTGCCTGGTTCACAATGTCCCCACTTAAGGGAAATCAAATTTGTTGTTCAGGAGAATTTAATGGAGGGGTTGTGTGGCAAGGGTCTGCTCTTGAGCAGTTCTTCCAAGCTTTCCTTGTGAAGAGCTTCTGGTACTCCTGACCTGTGTTAATGGTGAGGAAGGCTTAGTGTGAAGTCACGATGCTCCTTGTTGGGGAAGTATTAGCATGGAATAATGGAGCCCGCTGCTTTTTGCAGGCTCGCCAAGCAGCCCCATGTGTGCTGTTCTTTGATGAGCTGGACTCCATCGCCAAGGCCCGAGGCGGGAATATTGGCGATGGCGGCGGCGCTGCAGATCGTGTCATCAACCAGATCCTGACCGAGATGGACGGCATGTCCACCAAGAAAAACGTCTTCATCATCGGTGCCACCAACAGGCCAGACATCATTGACCCAGCCATCCTGCGCCCCGGCCGCCTGGACCAGCTCATCTACATCCCCCTGCCCGACGAGAAGTCCCGGGTTGCAATCCTTAAGGCCAATCTGAGGAAATCACCAGTTGCCAAGGTAGGATCCGCACCCTTACTACTTCTGGCTTGGGTTTGCTGTGTGCTGCTCGTGTTCTTCACAGGCTGTGGACTGCACAGAGGTCTGGAGGCTCATCTGTGTAGTAGAATGGGAGAGGAAACTGGAGCTCTGAGGTTAGGTGTCAGCAAAGCTGGAAATTGGTCTGCAGGTGCAGCAGCTCTTTGTCACGTAATCAAGTTCTGCTCATGGTGCAGAATCAGAAAAGCATATTTTGTTGAGGTGAAAACATTCTTGTATTCTGGGGAAAAAAAAAAGGTGTAGAACACACAGGTGTGAAATACAAATTGAGAGGAGCCATTGCAGTGAGTTGTGGCTGTACCCTGTCATAGGTAAGAGCTGTGTCCCTTGCCTGGGAAGAGGTAATAATGCAGCTGTAAGTTAATAAAAGAAAAACAGACATTAAGTGAGAGTCCAAACTTTTTTATGCCAAGCTTGCCTAGTTAGTTTCAAAGGAGGTTGCAGTAATACCCTCTCAACTGAGGGGGAAGAGAGGAGGAGGTCGGCTGTCTTGGTCTGCTTGTGCCCCATGGCTATTTCCAGTCTGATGGTGTTTTGCTTGACTCCTCGTGCTGAGACCTGAGCAAGTCATATCCTAAATCTGTAAGTGCAGAGGCATTTACAGCCACTTCATGGATTCTGGGTGGGTGTGAGGAGCATAGCCTGCTTTTGTGTGTGGTTAACTTTTCCTGAAAACAAGAATCTTAACATCTGATCTTTCCATAATTGGCCATAGTTAAAGCAGCACCTTGATACCCTGGGATCTAGAGAGACCTCTCTCACTTGAGGACGTGAGGTGTAAAGGAAAGGCCTCTCTTCCTTTTTTATTTTTCTCTAGGATGTTGACCTGGACTTCCTGGCTAAGATGACTAATGGCTTCTCAGGGGCTGACCTGACAGAAATTTGCCAGCGTGCCTGCAAACTGGCCATCCGTGAATCCATCGAGAGTGAGATCAGGCGAGAGCGTGAGAGGCAGACCAACCCTTCTGCCATGGTGAGTGGGACACAGAGCTCTCTCTGCCCACGTGTGAGGTGTGATGTGTTCCTCTGTCATCCTCGGGGATGAGTGGGCTCTTGTGCAGAGCATGGAGCTGGAGCGCTTTGTTCTCATCTCGTGGGAGGCTGAGGACCCTCCTGGGATGCCTCATGGTCAGCATTGCTCAGGAGGTGCCTGCTGCAGCCCTGACTCATGCACACCTCTCCAGCCCCCACCTTGGAGGGTGTTGGGAGCCTCCTGACCTGGGAGGGAAAGCTGTGAGCAGCTGTTGGGCACACAGCTCAGCTGGTCCCTCTGTCCTGCTGCAGGAGGTGGAGGAGGATGATCCGGTTCCCGAGATACGCAGGGATCACTTTGAGGAGGCCATGCGCTTTGCTCGCCGCTCTGTCAGTGACAACGACATCAGGAAATACGAGATGTTTGCACAGACCCTACAGCAGAGCCGTGGCTTTGGCAGCTTCAGGTACCTGTGGGGTGTGAGGGATGGGCAGTGTGCTCAGCCAGCCTCCGAGCACAGCGCTGGGGCAGCTTTCTGATGGGTTCTGGGCAACAAACCTCTTTTGCACTGCACATTCCCATTCAGCTTAGTGCACAGAACACCACTACACAACATGGCAGGTGTAGGCTGTGCTGCACATTGGTTGTAGCTGCTCTGTTGGTGCTCCTGAAGTCCCTTTTTTCCTTTAACTCAAGTGACAGCCAGCAACCATGAGCCCTTTGACCTTCCCTAAGGCTTCATCTGTTTCCTCCTTGCCCATCCTTGTTGTCACTGGGGGTTTGTATGGAGGGAGGTGATGGTGCTGAGCTGCAAGGAGGCTTTTTAACATCTTCTCTCCTGTCCTGCACTGCTGCATGCAGGTTCCCATCAGGCAACCAGGGTGGTGCTGGTCCAAGCCAAGGCACAGGAGGTGGCAGCGGGGGCAACGTGTACAGCGAAGACAATGACGACGATCTCTACGGTTAATTCGCTGTCCTCGGTGGACCAAACTCCACATCAGGCCACGTTGTACAGGGAAAAATCCAATGTTCAGTGGACTCTTGGCTTCTTCATTCCTCAGTCAGAACAGTGTAGCCGCACATCAGACTTTGTACAGGGAATGTTTTCTGCAAACACAAATCCAGAGCAGTGTTCAGTTGGGAGGCAGACAGTGAATTAACAAGGAGGGGAACTGACTTAATTTCTGAGAAATTTCTGTTCTAGTTTATGTGGCAGAATCAGCAGCTTTAGCAAGGGTACAACGCTAGCCTGTATTAAAAAAATAAAGCCCCACAAAAAATAATAAAAAAATTAATAAAAATCCCACAAAACCCTAGCAAGGTCCTGGCCATTCCTTTGTGTGGTGCTGGCACTGTCTAAACCCATGTTTCTGATGCTGTGTGAGCCTCCTTGCTCTGGTGGAGCCCATCTGTGTGTGTGTTCCCCTGCTGTGGACAGGGCTCTCCTCATGCTTAGCACCTCTTGGCTCTTAATGAAGAATGGGTCTGGCAGTGTCCCTGCCCTGCCCTAGCTTGGCAGGAAGAGCCTGGCAGTAGTTACCTGCTGTTGCTTTTCCAAGGCTGGCTATGAGCTGTCAGGTCACTTGCTGCTGTGGCTCTGCAACAATCTCTGTTATCCAGGCACAGTGGGCACTTGGAGTATCTCTGGCACCACTGTGGTTGGGGAGAGAGGACCTTCAACATACTCCATGTGTCCCAGTTTCTGATGCTTGTCTTGGCTCTCTGGTGGAAAACTGGCCTTGGGTTGTGACCCAGACTCAGTCATTGGGTTCTCGTCATGGTTTTCCTTCCTTTCCACCTGTTATGCCTCCCTGCTTGGTGCTTCCTTTCTTTTCCCTTCTGTGAGCTGAAAAATGTGCTACTGCAGTACAGTTGTTTTATGTCCAGGAAGCCCTGGGTCTTAGGGAGCAGGACAAGAGGCTGGATGTGGCTGAGCCCCCAGCCTGAGGGGGAGCAGTGGCAGTAGAATGCACAGAGCAGCTCTTAGGGAATGCACCAACTCAGGGTTTCTGCACGAGGGTAGAATGCAGTTTGCGTGGCAGAATGTTTCCCCGGGCCTTGGGGGCTGAGCCACGAGGGGGTGGGCAGGAGCTATGAGGTTCCTGTCCCAAAGCCTGGCACATCTTGAAGGGCTCCATCAAGCTGTCTGTATTTAAGAGGAGAGGATTTAATGGCAGAAGGACAGGACTGGGGGTGGGAAGGGGCTTGTGCCGAGCCGTGGGGATGAGCACAATTAAATAGGGAACGCTGGTTTAAATAGCACAACCCCCCTGGGGGGGAGGAGGTGGTGCCGGCCCCTGGCACCTCACCTGCGCTGTCCTGTTTGGAATTGTCTGCCGGCACCACCGTCCCTGTCCTCACACCACTCCTGCTGGGCAAATCTCTCCAGTGGGGACACCTCTGGCAGCAGGGTTGAGGCTGGGAGGGCAGCTGCTTCCCCTGCATCACTCCATCCCGTTTTTGGGTTAAACATCACCTTTCTGCTCTATGGTTGATTCTCCTCCCTGAGCTCTGCAGGGGCAGAGATACCAGCTTTGCTTTGGCCGCAGGGAACCAGACCCAGGTGCTTTCCACCACCAGGAAAGGAGCTCTCCAGGACTCCCCAAAGACTTCTTTGGCTTCCACAGGGTGTCCTTCCTCCCTGCCCGTGTGAGAACATCACCACCCAGCAAGTCGAGGGGCAGATCCATCCTGGCATCTTTGTCTGCTGTGGAGGCTGGGGCAGGAGGGCATGGGATGGTGGGGTGTGTACCCCAGCTCCTGGCAGCCCAAATCTTCCCCACTGCCTCTCCTACTTGCAGATGCTGATTGAATCCAGCAGAGGGGCTGGAAAACCTCCTCTTTGCTTTCCTGCCATCTGTGGGACATGGCTCCTGGTGAGGGTACAGCACCCACAGGATTTCCAAGAGCATCTACCCCTGCTCTGAGGCTGTGTGGACCTGGTGGGAGGGCTGAGGGTGTCCTCCAGACCAGCACTCCCAGCCTCAGCAGCCCCAGGCGAGCAGTTGGTACCAAGGACTGGGTTTGGCCCCAGCCCTGCCCCTTCCAGGACAGCTCCAGCAGAGACCCTGGTAGGTCACTGCCAGGGCAAGAGCCTTTCTGCAGCACCCTCCTCCCCTGCCCTTGCTGGGGGGACTGGGCAGCTCCCAAAGGTGCTGGAAGGAGGAAGATGCTGTTGGCTCAGGCTTGCCCTGGAGGGTGTGGGATTAATGAAGGGGAAGCTCTTCCTTTGCTGACATGATCAGCATCTCCCTGTGCCCCCTGGGTTCCACCTGTGGCTCCAGAGCCCCTTCAGCCCCCTAGAACCCCTACAGTCAGGCCCCATGGGGACCACTGGGCTTGATAGGAGCTGCACTCCTGCCATGCCTGATGCAGGGTGAGAAGCCACTCTCAGGCCACAGTGTTGGGGTTAGAGGCTGGTCCCTGATCCTAGAGGCTGGGACCCTCCTTCACCACTCCAAAACCCCCTGGGCCCAGCAGGTGCTTCCATCAGCAGGGGCCTACAAGTGGCCTCTCTCAGCAGGTCCCCATCCTGCTCCAGGCAGGCATGGATGCGCTATGGGCATCCCTGCTCCATTGGAATCACTGGCCTCCAGTACAGCCCTTCCCCTTGAGCCCCCCAGGCCATGTGTATCCTCTCCCCATGGCTATCCTTGTCCTGAGGGCATCCCTCTTCCATGGGCATCCCCTGCACTATGGATGCGCCCTCCCCACTGATGTTTCCTGCCCCATGTGTATCGCTTCCCTATGGATGTTCCTATTCCAAGGGCATCCCCTCCTGTGGAGGTTTGAACCCTGCTGGCAAACCAGTACCACTCAGCTGCTCGTTCACAGCCCACCTGCCACAACCCCTCGGCTGATGCACTGGGCAGGATGTTCTATGGCATGGATTATCCCTTTGGCCAGTTTGGATCAGCTCTGCTGGCCATGCTCCCTCCTGGCTTCTTGTGCAGCTGCTCACTGGCAGAGCACAGGACACTGAAAAGTTCCTTTGTCTCTCCAGAAATATGTATGGTTTCTTCCCTGTGTAGCTCCATGACTTTAGGGTGCACTGTGTGGGATAGAGGCAGGGCCCTTCTAGTCCTGTTCATTGGATTTGCAACTCACTTCTTGTAGAAATGGAATCACAGAACACCCTGAGTCGGAATGGACCCATCGTGACCATCGAGTCCAACTCCTGGCCCTGCACAGGACACCTCTAGGGATACACCATGTGCCTGAGAGCATTGTCCCGGCACTTCTTGAACTCTGTCAGGCTTGGTGCTGGGACCACTTCCCTGGGGAGTTGTTCCAGTGCCCATCAACCCACCTGGGTAAAAAACCTTTTCAACCTAAATATCCCCTGACACGCTTGCCATAGGATCAGGGATCCTTTGACTCTGCCTGGGAAACTACCCACTGGAGACTGGACAGCAAATACTCTGGAAGAACCCTCATTTGTGATTCTTTTCCTCAGCAATCCCCATACCTGTGTCTCTGTGGTCAAGGTAGGTTTTCCTTCCTACGTTCTTGTGTCCTCTCCATATTCTCACAGGTAAAACCACCAGGTACCCCTATCTCCTCCCTCTTCCCTAAAGGATACCTGCTGTTACCAGCCCAGGGAATGGAGGGCTTCCAAAGAGGGAAGGCAGGAAGGAATTATAGAAGTGGATGCCCCATCCCTAGAAGTGCTCAAGGCCAAGTGGGCCTTTGAGCAATCTGGTTTAGTGGAAGGCGTCCCAGTCCATGGCAGGGGGCTTGGAATGAGATTAGTTTTAAGATCCCCTCCAACCCAAACCATACTATGACTGATTCTGTGAAAGAAGGGAGATGTAGGAAAATGTTTCTGTGGTAGTTTGATTCTCCAAGGAAAAAGGCCAAAGGTGCAGTTATGGAGAGTTCCCAACAGATGGCTCCCGAAATACGGAGGGAATGGCAGTGCTGAGTGCTTGTATCAGATTTGTCTCACAAATGGAGATTCTGTTGTACCAATGGATCCATGGGCCAGGGCCAACTTCGTGGGGTTCAGCCAGGCCAAGTTCCAGGTCCTGCCCTTGAATCACAACAAACTCCTGCAGCTCCAGGCTGGGTAGGGTGGCTGGAAAGCTGCTGAGAGGGAAAGAACCTGGGGATGCTGATCCACAGCAGCTGAACATGAGCCAGGGTGTGCCCAGGTGCCCAAGAAGGCCAAGGACATTCTGAATGTAACAGCAATGGTGGGGCCAGCAGGACCAGGGCAGTGGCTGCCCCTCTGTGCTGGGAACTGGGGAGGCCATGCTCCAAGTGTTGTGTCCAGTTCTGGCCCATCACAAAAAGAAAGACCCTGAGGTGCTGGAGCGAGTCCAGAGAAGGGGAGCAGAGCTGCGAGAGGGTCTGGAGCACTAGTCCTGTGAGGAGCAGTGGAGGGAGCTGGGTGTGTTCAGCCTGGGGAAAAACAGGCTTGGGGGGAACCTGATCACTCTCTACAGTGACCTGAAAGGAGGGTGTAGTCAGTCTCTTCTCCCAAGCAGCAAGCAGTAGGACAACAGAAAATGCTCTCAGGTTGTGCCAGCGGAGGTTTAAGTTGAATATTAAGATAAACTTCTTCATGGAAGTTGTTGTCAAACATTGAAACAGGCTGCCACAGCCTTGGCACATCCCTGGGGCTATTTAAATGATGTGTATCATCAAACCACAGGATGTTTAGGTTGGAAAAGACCTCTAAGGTAATCAAGTCCAACAATTAACCCAGCAATACCAAGTTCACCACTGAACCATGTTCCTAAGAACCAGATCTGTACAATCTCTTGAAAACTTTCAGGAATGGTGTAGATGTGGCACTTAGAGACACTTATAAGCCACTACTGCAAAGAACAGGTCACCCAGACCCCATGGAGTATCAATGCCACCGCAGGGAACACACACCAAGCAAGGTGCTCCTGGAAGCACATGCACAGGAACTTTGAGCGTAAACAAAACAACTTTGTGACTAGAAACTATTAAACTAATACAGCAAATACTTATAACAAACCTGGCTGAACAGGCTCTGCTCAGATCTATTATTACTCCACCCTCTTGCTGGGCACCATAAAGGACTGCTGAGGTCATTAAGTGCCATGCAGCCACTCACCCATTCTCCCCACAGTTTATACACTGGCCATGATGTTCTATAGTATGGAATATCCCTTTGAGCAGTTTGCATCAGCTCCCCTGGCCATTCTCCCTCCTGGTTTCTTGCACACCTGCTCAC
>JANRMJ010000079.1:8774639-8787878 GCA_025584955.1 Alethe diademata | reverse complement strand
GCTCTGTGGCCCCACAGACTGAACAGATGCTGGCAGGGCAGCATCCCCCTCTTAATTCCCTCCCAGATCCTCTTCCAAAACCCCATTCCCCTCCCAGCTGCAGCGTAGACACTGTACAAGGAAAGCCCCTCCCAGACTGGTGAGTCCCCTTTACTGGTATACTGTTTCCCATAGGCCATGTGCTGACAGCAATAGCTGCAGTTGTTCCTGGGAGCTCTGTGGATGTGATTAGCTGGCGCACCCCAGCCATGGGAACCACTCTCCTGGGGAACCTTGGTGTGTCTGTGGAGTTATTTTGCTGCAGACAGCCTGTTCCAAACATCTGGCTTCTCCAGCACCCAGTGCCCTGTTCTCATCATCCAGTGCCTCTGAAGGCAGGGAGCACACTCATCCCAGTGGAGGGGTGTCCCTTTCACTGCAGTGTTTGGAGTGGTTCCACGATCAGCCAGGCACTCTCCTTACTGTCTGCTTTCCTGCAGCACCCCAAGTCTGCTGGGTACTGGGTGTACATGCTGGCTGCCCCCTGTCACTGCTGTGGGACACTCTGGGGACAGGAGGCCAAGCTCGTCTGATGGGACGGTGACCTGAGTCTGGAGTGGGATTTTAAACAGTAGGAAGCTGTGGGTGCCCAGAATTGCCCGCAGAGAAGCCAGAAGCCGTGTAAACACACCAGACAGAGGCTAGCTGGACACAGCTGTTTAATGAATGTATCTCAGTACAGATAGGGAGTTGCAACCCATGCACCCACGGCCGCCTCCTCGCCATGGCTCTGGCCACATCTCGGACCTGGCATCCGAAATATCCCCATTGGCGCTCTGGCCACATCTCGGACCTGGCATCCAAAATATCCCCATTGGCCTGGCATGCCAGGGTGGTAGAGGAAGATGTCGTGGCACTGGTGCGCCTCCTGGTCTTGCAGTGGGGGAGACCCTGGAGAGGGGAACTGTGCCCTGACTGGGGGAAGGGAGCTGACTGGGATGATGCCCACAGGGCGTCGGGGATGGAGGTGAGGGAGTGACCAGGTGGCCGTAACTGTACCCCTGGTCTTTGTACACCTTGGCTGAGCCACGGCACACCAGGCAAGGAGAGGCTGAGGGCACTACAGGGAAGGGATTAGAGAGGCAGGAGCAGCTGCTGGGGCTGCTATGGGACCTGGGCATCCCAAACCCTGGCATGTTTGGGGCAAGGTTTCTGGGCTTTCTGCTCCTTTATCTGTGGGCTGAGTGCCCATCCATCTATCTACCTTAGGACTGCCAACAGGCCCAGTGAATGCCTCATCCCTGCAGCTGACACCTGGGGAGGCTCTGGGCTCTGCCTCCTCCTCCTTACCACAAGCACTAATGCTCCCAGTGAGGCAAGGCTGTCCACTTGATGTGGTGGGTAGAGAGCGAGATTGAACAGGGTTGGTGTGGGACTGGAATGGCAAGCAAATGAAGAGCATCCCTTGGAACCAGGGGTACAGGAGGGGATGGGGGATGCAGGGGAGTGCTGCTGGCAAGATCAGATGCATAGTGGGGTTCCCCTACATCTGACCTTGCCTTCCCGTCCCTCTGATGCTTTCTGCAACCAGTGCTTCTTCCTACACCATCGCTGTTGGTATTAAATAGTTGGTTGACAGCAGGGAAGGGTTGAGCCATGCCAGAGAATGGTCTCCTAGACACGACCATGAACTACTGGGCTCCAACCCCTGTTGGAGTAGGCCAGGGATGTGAGAGACCCCTAAGGGAGTCAGCCACATCCCCTGAGTATCCACCATGCTGACAAGCTGAGACACTGCTTGCCGCAGACCCGTGGGTGCTGCCTGTGGCACGCAGAGGCTCAGCTGTGCTGCCCCACGGCGCTGTCGGAGCCTGGGGGCACATCGGTGCTCTGGGTTCTGTTGTCATCCCACAAACACCCAGGGCAGACCCTGCTCTGTCTGCAGGTCCCTGGGTGCTGTGGGGACGGGGAGCATGGGGGCAGCATGTTCCCTGCCGCTTGTGCCCCACGGTGACTCCAGGCAAGGGACCCTTCCCCACCGGGTCCCTACAGGGCATGGGATCAGTGGGGACACGCCCTGCCCCACCCTGCTTCCCTCCACCAATCAGAGAGCTGAGAGCCGCTCCAGCTCCCTCAGCCAATCAGAGCCCGGCACCCATCTTCTTCACAGCCAATCCAAGGGGGAGGCGGGACAGAGGGCAGCATGGCCGCTTCCCCGCCAGCCAATCAGCTGTGCCGGCGGGGGAGGGCGGGGCAGGTCCCCGTGGCGGGTGTGGCACCGCGCGCTCGAGGCGCGGCCGGCTCTAGGCGAGGGGCTGCAGGTGTAGGGCTGCGCTGTTGGGGCGCGCGGCCAGGATGTAGGCGACGTTCTCCCGCAGGAATCCGGGCCAGTCGATGCTCCTGTGGGCAGATGTGGGCTTATTGGACACCCTGGCAACACTGCTTACCCAGGGTCTCCCCCCAAAATGGGGGATCCACCACCCCCCTAAGCATCCCTGCCTCACCTGGTCTCCTCCTGCTTTGTGGCTGGCAGGATCTTCTCCGGGCTCTTGCCATTCCTGCTGCTGGCAGGGCTGCCCTCTGATATGGGCCCCACGTGGCTGATGCTGTGGCAGGAAGGAGGATGCTCTTCATCCCCACTCCTTGCACCTCAAAGGGTGGTGGTGGGGGAAGAGGGTGCACAGGGCTAAGGGGCCATGGAAGGGGAGGTGGTGGGAAGGGGCAGCAGCCATTTGTGTGCTGAGCCCTTTTGGTAGGTGTTGGGAATGTGTTGGGAGTCCCAGCTGGGATATCACCCCTACACAGGGTGGGCATCCCCTCACCTGACGTTGCAGGACAGCATCTCCTTCTGGTGCTTGCGGAACCAGGTGTGCCGAGCCTGGCGGCACTCACCCTCCCCAATGAAGCCGTCGTTGTCCTGGTCCAGGGCCAGGAAGGCTGCCCGTGCCCGCTCTCGCTCCTTGGGTGTCAGCAGCCGCAGAAGGGCATTCTAGGGGGTCAGAGAAGGAAAGGAGTGGAGAACTTATCCTGTGGGAACCTCCCTCCTTATATTCTCAAAGCTTTAGGTGTCTCCACCCTGAGTGCCATGGCCATGGGAGTCAGCCCCTGATGCCACAGCCATGGCCACCAGCTGTAGGAGCCAGCTTTGGGTGCTATGACCATGGGTGCTGGTCATGGGTGGTGACCATGGGCACTGTGGCTGTGGGTGCTGGACCAGTGCCACTGCCACAGCTGCTGGCCATGGTAGCCAGCCCTGGGTGCTGTGACCATGTGTGACAGCCATGGGAGCAAGCCCTGGATGCCACAACCGTACCTGCGGCCGTATTTTCTGCAGCAGCTGGATGGACTCGTGGGAGAGGAAGTCCTGCCACTCGATGTGCCCCTTCTTGTCAGGGTCTAGGGCGTTGAACTGCAGGGCTGCCTGTTCCTCCTTTGCCTCGGGCATGGTCCGCTCGAATTGCTGCTTGTGCACTTGGTGTTTGTAGTGCAGGAAGTCATCCAGAGTCAGGCAGCTCTCTGCAGGGGACAGATTGGATGTGCAGTGCCCAGGAAGAAGGAGGGACCCACCTCCCCAGCTGCTTCCCACAGCCATCTGGGACCCCCCGCATGGGGGGTACACACCTGGGATGATCTTGCAGTTCTTCAGGGTCTCCATCAGGCTGTACATCTCCTCCTCTGTCAGCAACAGATTGAGGTTGTCCTGGGGTGGGGGGCAGAGAGGAGCCATGAGGCAAAGATGAGGGGTGGAGGGAGCACACCTCTGTATGGCAGCACCCTTGAATATCCCTTGAGAGTGAGTGGGTGGGGACACCCAGAGAGATGCTGTGCTGTGTCACCCAAGGGTGCTGCAGTGGGATGGCTGAACGCCCCCGGGCTTTGGCCATTCCAGCTCTGCTACAGCATCTCACGTGCCCATGGTGTCACATCCCCCACCAAGGTCCTGGGGAGCTGGCTGCAGGGGTGGAGAGGTGGCAAAGGGCCACTGTCGCCTGTGTCTGGTGGCCCCATCAGGCCTAGGTAGGTGGTAGGAGCTGGCGAGCAGCATGCCCCCCATTACCCCAGAGCAGGCTGTGCGGTGGGGCCCTGCTCATGCCCATGTGGGGCACAGTTCCCTGGGAAGCACCCACCACCCCGCAGCAGCCTGGTGCCCCCCAGTGCAGGCACTCACGCAGTAGTAGCAGCTCCAGCCCGTCTCGGTGTGCGCCGTCTCTGTCACCTCCACGGCACTGTCCTTCTGCAGGTACCCCATGCGGCGCAGGCAGCCGTCGTGATACACCCGCGGGCAGATGCGGCAGGGGAAGAGGCTCTCAGCTGTCCACACCTCGCAGATCTCACACATCTCGTCATTCACGATCTGGGGAGGGACGGGCAGATGCTCAGCACAGCAGTGTGGGCAGGGGCTTGGCTTCTTGATCGGGGCCGTGCTTTGCAGCTGGGGGTGGATGCTGAGGGGCAGAGAGGACTGGAAGATTGGAATGTCTGGGGCTGGAATAGGGAAGAGGTTGTTGTAAGGGACAAGGCTGGTCAAGGTAGAGGAGGGTGGGGGGGTTTGTGGGGATGAATGGTGGGTGGATGGGTCTGGCTATAGGGTCAGTGGAGCTGTGGAGCTGTAGGTTCTCAGCAGTGAGATATGTGTGGGTGGCTGGACTGCAGGGCTGTACATTGGCTGGTCTTAAGGGTTTTAACTGTCGATGGATAAGCTGTAAGGCTTTCCCACACGTTTCCATTTCCACTTCCAAAGAGATACTTACCTGGGTATATTATCTGGGTACCCTGGGTAATTTAGGCTCAGGCTGGACACTGGAACAGGCTCCCCAGGGCAGTGGTCACAGCACCAAGCCTGGATAATATTCTCAGGCACATGGGTGATTCTTGGGGTGTCCTGTGCATGGCCAGGAGTTGGACTTCAATGATCTTTGTGTGTCCCTTCCAACTCAGGATATTCTATGTCTTAACAGTGCTATATAAGGCTGTAGATGGGCTGGGGTTTAGGCTTGTTGGGTAGGTGGCTGTATGGGTAAGGTTATGGGTATGGATGGGTGGGTTGTAGGATTGAGGCCATGGGTGGATAGGCTATTGGGTTGTAGATGGGCAGGGATGTAGGGGCTGCAGATATGGAGGGATGGCTTGAGTTGCAGGCTGGTTGACTGTAGGTGGAATAACATGTAGGTCAAATTGTGCTCTCTTCCCCAGACCTAGAGCGGCCTGTGTGCAGCAGTGAATTCTCCTTTTCAAGACACCCCAGGGTCCCTCCAGGGCACATCTGAACATTTGCACTCCCCTCCCAGTGTGGCACCTCCACCTGCCCAGCCTGGCCACGGGCACCCTACCCCACTGAGCCAGCTCCACAGGGCTTTGCGTGGCTGTCACTGCCTGGCAGACACTCAGGTGCTTGTACAGCCCTGTGCACCTCCAGCCCTGTCCCCGTCCCTCCCACCCTGTCTCTGTGGTTCCATCAGCTCACCTGCTCCCTCTGCTCCAGGCTGATGTCCGGGGGCTCATCATCGTGGAGCTCCCTCTTGGGCCGGATGAAGGCTGGTGGCGTGAACCTGCTGGCCCGGTCAAACTCCTCCGGCTCCACGCCCCGGCCATCCCGCAGCCGCTCCCAGGCTGCCTTGCTGGCACTGCTCTCCTCCGGCTGGGAAGGTCCTGCCACCGCTTCCTCCTCTCCCTCCTGCACCTCCTGCTCCAGCGTTCCCTGGCGTGCGGTCCCCGCCTCCGCCCGACGCCGTGTTGACGGCTGCTCCCGCAGTCCATCCTTGAAGGCTGACACGGCCAAGCTGACCTTCTGCACCCTCTCCACCGTCTGCCTCCTGGACATCAGCACCCCCATGGCTCTGCGGTGGGAAGGAAGGTGCTATGTCCCTGACCCCCAAAAGAGAATCCCAGCAGTTTTCCCCATGCTGTGTGAGGAGCAGCTCAGGGCAGGGAGAAATGGGGTCTTTGTGAGAAACTGACACTGGGGTTGTGATGGTGGCTATGGAGAGATGGATTCCTGGCCATGGAGGGTCTGAGGGGGTGAGGAGTGGGACAGAAGGCAGGGAGATGGTTTGGGGGTGCCTCCCACCGTTGCTCTATAGACTCCAGCATAAGAAACACATCCAGGCCTTTTCCATGCCAGATCAGTAAAACCCAGAGGGACTAGGACCAGCTGTAACCCTTCTCCTTGCGTGCATCTCCTTTCTGCCGTGAAGACAGCCTCTGTGGCCAGTCAAGGGTGAAAGATGTCCTCCCTGCAGCTGTGCCCAGGACTAAGCCATAGCAGGTCTGGTGCTGACCCCTTACCTTCCTTAAATTCCTCTTCACTCAGCTGCCTTTGTTGCACTCACATGCTTGTGTGTGCACTGCTGCTGTGATCATTGGGCATCCTGCATCCTGCAAGGAGCCGTGTGGGGAGGCTGAGCCAGCAGTAGGACTGTGAGGGTGCAAGAGGGAAGGGGAGCAATGTATGGGGATACGGGCACATGGGTCCAAAAAAGGATGTTTGGCTTCAGTATCAAGGGAAGATTACCTAAAGTGGGGAGGCCAGCAGCAACAATAACAAGTTGGACTCTGTCCCACTGGGTGTAAGCTGAAGCTGGGGAGAAGCAGAGTTTGACCTCCAGCATTGTGGGGCACAGCACCACCCCACATGGGTCCAAGGGTTTCCCTTGTGCCATGCTGGGTTGCATTCTAGAAGATGCTGCCCTGGGCAGTCGTGGAATCATCATCTCTGGAAGCGTTTAAAAACCATGTAGACATGACATTTAGGGATGTGTTTTAGTGGTGGCCTTGGCAGTGTTGGGTTAATGGTTGGAGTCGACAATCTTAGAGGTCTTTTCCAGCCTTAATTATTCTCTAATTCTATGCTGCAGCAAAGAGGCACTTCCAGCTGATGCCCAGTGACCAGGAGGCAAGGCAGGGAGATTGGAGCAGCAATCTCCCGCCCCGCCAGCCTCAGCAGGGAAGTCCCCAGGTAGCGGGATAATTAGCAGCACGCGTGCACACGGCCGGGATCTCACTGCCTGCGGGAGGACTCGACACCGCGGGCACTGCTGTGGCAGGGAGCCTGGTCAGGGTAATTACAGGTACCCCGCAGCAGCAGGGCCGAGCGGAGCGGAGCAGAGCGTGCTGGCAGGCGGCAATCACCACTGCGTGCACACGCATGTGATTTCCCAGCCTCTCCCCACCACCGCGGGACCATCTGCCTGCAGATTCCCACGCGCTGAGCTGGGATGGCAGCACGTGTGGGCCCCGTCCTGCGCGTGGGGGTCCCAGCAGCGTGCGCGCGTGTGGGCCGGGGGATTTGCACCTGTTGGCCGCGGTGCCTGGCTCGGAGCTGGTGCTGATTCTTCAGCTCCCGGGGCTTTGCAAAGGTGGGAGCAGGGCAGAGCTGGAGGCACGTGTCCAAGCCACAGCAGCAGCATCTCTGCGGCTGTGCCAGTGGGAAGGAAAACACTTGGGTGTTTCTACCTCCTCGCCGTGCCACCACCCTCTGCCTGGCTGGCTCAGGATCACGTCTGCCGTGGTCAGGATCAGCTCTGCTGCTGGGCAGCATTGCAGCTCTGCCTGCGAGCGAGAGAGTCGGAGAAGTCACAGGGAAATCCCCCCAAGATCTGCCTTTGTAGGTCCCTGCACCACCGAGCATTGGCCAGATCCAGGCCTACTCCTGCCCAAGGTTTGGGTAGAAGTGGGGAGGAAAGGGTCCAGAGGAGCTAGGCTCGCAGAGAAGAGTGAAAAGAGGTGTGTGACCCACAGCATGCCAGTCTCCCTGGTACCTACACTGGTGTTCCTCATCCCAGCATGCTGGCAGCTTCTCCACATGGTGCTGCTGAGCTCTGGGTGCCCCAATCCCAGCCAGTCTGCAGCGCAGTGGGGCAGTCTGGCCAATAGAAGGGTGGCTGGTGTGCTGAATTACCCCCCAAATCTAGTTTCCCTGTGTGTTCATGTCATAGTCACCCACCTGCACTGTGCTGCTGCTGCAAGATCCCAGCCCACCTCCCTGTTTCCTGTCCTCTCCCAAGCCTACCCTGAGTGCCTTCTTCCACCATCTATTGGACAGTGTCACTTCTATCACGACTTGTGTCTATTCTCAGCTCTGCTGGCCTCCCTGCCCCTGCTAGTGCCTCACAGCTGGACCCTGCCTGCACATCCAGGGCTGAATGCTTTCACCCTGAACTCAGTCTCCAGGCTCCACTGCCTTTCCACAGGCTCCATTGCTTCCCAGACACCGAAAACTTGCTTTGCACTCTCCAAACCCCTTTTTGCCCGTGCCCCATACCCTGCCTGACCTGGCTTTGTGGGGTGGGACTTCACCCTCACATAGAGCCTGGGATGACTTGGGGTCCTGCCAGACTTCAGGAGTCCCCCTTTTGCTGTGGAGGGAAGACCGGGGCAGTCTTGCCTCATAGCAGCCCAGACACCCGAGCAGCCCCTGCGTCCCCACATGTCCTTGGGGGGAGGTGTCTCCAGTGCTATTTGTGTCCACCCCCGAGGCAAACAGAACCACCACCTGTCTCAGTGTGACCTAAGAGGTGCGGGGGCCTCGACCTTGCTGCCAGGCTGCACCATGAGGCTATTTTTAGGTCGCCCCCACAGAGAAGCTAAATCTGGGCACAGGCAGGAGCTGCCTGCAAACACCCGGCTCCAGCAAGCCCTGCCAGCACCGGGGGTTGTCACAGTGGGTGGTGGGAAACTTCCCAACCCTTTCCCTTCCCTTGCCCCCAGCCCCCTGCACCCCTACCCTGATCCTTGGGCAACACATGCTCCCCTCACTCTTCTCTTTTGGATTTGTTCCTTGCTGCTTCATTCCTGCAGCAAAACACTGAGCCAGAAAGCACTTCATCCTCTTAGTACCCATGGACACATCTTTCCCTCTCTGCATGGGGGAAACTGAGGCATGGAAGCAAGGCTGGTGCAGCTGGAGTGAGGATTAAGCCTGTGTTAGGTGGGAATAGGGAAAGAGATGGTGGCTAGCATGGAGGCACCCCGGGAGAAGGAAACAGGGCAGAGCATCCAGATGCAAACAGGGCCGGTGGTCCCTGCATGGCTGCAAAATCTCTGTGGCATGGCAGAGCACGCGTGGCTTGTGCTGGGGTTGCGGGGTGCCGGGTGAGGGGTGGGTACAGGGCGGCGGGTGACACACAGGTGGGCGTAGCACGGCGCAGCTGGGGCAGTGTGGTGGCTGGGAGCACAGGATGGATGCGTGGGGGAGCAGCGCAGGGAGGTGTGTTTGTTAGGGCTGGATGTGTTACGGGGTGGATGGGGTGCGAGGGGTGGATGTGTTTTGGGGTGGATGTGCTACGGTGTGGCTGGCAGTGCAGGGCGGGTGTTACAGCCCACGGAGGGTGTTGCAGAGGCTGTGGGCAGGGGGTGGGTGGTGGCTTTGGGTGCAGGGATGTTGCAGCAGCTGTGGGAGTGGGGTGGGGTCTGTGGCAGCTGGGGGTGTGAGATGGGTGCTTCTTGGGGGTGGTGGGTCCAGGGTGAGCTGCTGTGGTGTGGCTTGGGGAGATGGGGGTGTGGAGCCACAGAGTCTGTAGGGCTGACTGTTACCTGCTCCACAGTATGTCCTCGGTGAAAGGCCCTGCCAGCAAATGAAGGGTCAGAGGGCGCTTGGGCTGGAGCACCCTTGAGCAGGGTCCACAGCACCCACTCTCAAGGGGATGCGTCAGGGGCGTGCATGCAGCAGAACCCCCTCATGTGCCAGGGGCAGGCTCCCCCACTGGGGGGGAAAGATGTGCCTGGTCCCCACAGGCTGCCAGGGGGCCAGGCCTCCTCCCTGCCCTCACCAGGCTGCTCGTCTTTTGTCCTGCACTGCTGTGCGTTACTTGGAGCAGCATTAGGGACCCTGGGGGCAGAGGGGTGGGGTATCAACAGAGGGGAGAAGCCTGGGACCTCAGAACCCATGGCAGCCTGGTCCCAGGGTTCAGGCTGAAGGGCATGAAGCCGGGCTGGGAGGACCTGCCATGGCTCTGCCATGGCTCTGGCAGAGCTCTGTACACCTGCCAGTTGCTGCCTGCCTGGGGTGAGGGGGACCAGGCTGTGAAGGCAGCAGGCTCTGCTCAGGGGACATTGCATTCCAGCTCCTTGAGCTGGCTGCAGATGGCCATGGGGGTCTGGCAGCATCCCCTTGTCCCCTCTCCCAGACAGACAGCACACGCCAGAACTGTGGCACTGCTGGGACTGCTGCTGCGAGGTGATCCATTTGCCATGGGGCAGGAGGGCCGTGGCTGACGGTACCCTCCCACCCTCTGCAGGGCTGTGGGAGTCCTGTGGGGATGTGGGGCGGGGGAAGGGCTGTGTCCCAGTCCTGGGGACACCAAGCTGGTGGCTGTTGTCCCTGCTGGATCAGGTTGCCCGTCCTGCCGTGCTATGACAGATTTTATAGGTGTGTCGCACTCTTTCATCTCCCAGAGGGGGATAAAAATGCCGTGACAGCAGAGTCCCTTCCTCTGCAGCACACACAGCTCCTGCCCAGCTCTGCACTTCTCCTTCTCTTCTCCCTCCCCAACCCCTCTCCCCAGTACCCACATGAGGACCCCGATGCCTGGTCAGGACCCTCTCACCCCATCTTAATCCCCACTCCCAGGCATCCCATCCCAGGAGCTCTAGTAACCCTCCTTGGCACCAGGATCCCGGGAACAGTAGGGGAACACACCAAAGGGTGACACAATGTGTGGACAGCCCATGCTACGCACCCAGCAAAGCACCCACAACGGCAAAAAAAGCCCCACTTACCAGGATCAGGGTCGGTCTGGGAACACGAGCCCTAGACAGCAGCCCACACGAGGTCCATCGCCGCTGCTTCTGGCCACGAGCCCCTCTCCAGCCGCGGGTGCTCACCGCATGCCGTGCCCCGCGTGCAAATCCCTGTCAGGGGATGGAGCGGCGAGGGTGGTACCCGGGGAGCCAGAGCCCTGCACTTGCTGCCGGAGGATGCAGGAGGCAGCGAGATGCTGGGAGCGGATGCCTGTGTCTAGCGCGCGCACACACACACACACACACACACACTCTCAGAGGAAACAGGGAGCTTGTGACTGGGGCTGAGCAGATGCAGCCTGGTTTGCTGTCCCTGTACCAATTGCTGCCCGAGCCGTGTTAAAAAGCTCTCCGAGAAACGAAGATTTTTTTTAACCGGGCTGACGTGTGCTGGAAGATACCAATGAAAGCTTTCCCTGCATCTCCTTTGGCCCCCTGGGTTGAACCGCCTTTCTCAGAAAAAACCTCAAGGATTACAGAGGTGGGACTGCATCCAAGGATAAGCAAAGGTCTCATCTGCCCCCGCTGCGGGGTCTTCCCCAGAACAATGTTCCAGCCACAGGCTACCTGCACTTGCTTTAACCCCATGCCTGCTGGTCAGTGTTACAGGCAGGCTGTCCTTCCCACACTGTGGTGCAGCAGGGGCATGGTGGCTGCTGGCTACATGCAGCCCCGTGTGCCCAGTTCAATGCAAAACCCGGGGGTTTTGTTCTTCTAGTCCCCAGGACTGAGTATCAGCTGGGTGGATAACACAGTGCTGCAGCAGGGCTGGGATTTGAAGGAGGTGTTGGGGCAGGAAAGAGGATGCTAGTGGGGAGAGAAAGGCACAGCTCTTATGCAGCACCTCTGAAGGCAGAGCATCTGATCCACATGCATCCCCAGCTGCCTCACATCAGCTTGGTGGAGATGGTCACTCAGCCCTCTTACACCTTACTGGAAGGGAGTGCCACTGGTTATGGGCTGTGCTTTTCCTTTCAGGAACAGACAGGTCTGCATGGGGATGATTTAGGGTGAAACAGACTCTGAGCCCTCTGAGGAGCAGCTTCCACGTAGGCTTGGGATTTGTGCTGAAGGGGAGAGCAGAGGGGCCTGAGCAGTGGAGATGCTGGAGGGCTGCCCTACTCCTTGGCCAAGCTGGACACAGCAGGGCATAGGGAAGCTCTGCTCAGTCCTGCTGCACTGTTCCTGTTTCCAGGATACTGCCTGGAAGGAACAACCCCTCATCCCAGCCTGACATCCTGTCCCTGCCAGCCCCTGTGCCCTCCAGTGGGCAGGTCCTACCAGCCTCTGGGTCTGCCAGCCCCACAGATCAGTGGATGTGTGGACAGCAGTGAGCAGCAGTGGAGAGGTAGGGATGCCACCTTTCCCATACAGAGGGTGTGGGGAGCATGGAGTGGGAGACCTGGGATTAAGAACCATTTGATTACTGAAGCTTCCTGGCATCTGGAAGATGGGCAGCATCATCCCTGAGGTCTTCTACACCCTGAAAAAAACCTGTGGTGGATGCAGCATCCAACACCCCTGGAGTTCTCTGCATCCCCAGGAGCAGGTCACTGGGACAGGTTCCACATTCTTGTGCTACATGATGGTGGCAGAATGGTTCCTGATCCCTGACTGCTATTCCACACCCTGTGCTAGCCGTCCCTATACTTATGGCCGCTGCCACTGATCCCACAATACCCATATCTTCATTGCAGACCCTTCCCATGGCTCACTTGGGAGTAAGCTGAGCTGATCTATAGCTCATGTCACCTGCAAACAGATCCAGAGGCTGGGAAAGGCTGCATCTGGGTGCTGTGCTGGGATCTGAGCTGGTCCATGGCTCCCTTCCCCGTGACTGGGGATGCACAGAGCCAGGCTGGAGACAGGATTTATCTGTTTTCTGCTTGTATCGCTCAGGTCCTGTCTTGCTTCACTCCATCAGCTGCAGGAGCCTTAATGGAACCTCTGGGTGCCCTGCCCTGGCCCAAGATGCCTCTCTGTGCTTCACCCTTCCTCAGGAATGCTTCCCTTTAGGGTGATGAATCACATTTTGCATTATTTGGCCTGGGGAACATGGTGGGAAAGTGTTGGGATGGCTGTGGGGTGGAGAAAGTGGATGCCAGCTGTAAGGGAGGCCAGCGGGAAACATCTTCGCAGGCGAACCTCGGCCCCAGGGGACTGGAGAGGAGTGTGCGGGCAGGCTGTGAAAGCTTTTAGTGCTTCTGTGGGGAGGGCCCTGCCCCGGCAATCCTGGGACCGAGTGCAATGGTTCCTGGAAAAGCAAAGGCGAGGAGGAGCTCCAGCCCAGCTCCTGCTCCAGTTGCCAAAGGCCTTGGGGATCCTGGTGCAGGCAGGTGCGCTGTCCCCCAAAATAACAGCTACAGCCCACACCCGCTCCTGCAAGGACGCCCTGTGCCGGATTAAGGATCGTCTCGCACCCTTTTGGGGAGGAGGAGGAGGACACAATCCCCTGTCCTCTCTGAAAAGCCACAGCGTGGTCGGCTGCTCACTGGAGCGGCACAACCGGCAACAGGCTGGGGA
>JANRMJ010000079.1:8736419-8751888 GCA_025584955.1 Alethe diademata | reverse complement strand
CATGTCCAGCCTCTCACCCACAGCACCCCCAAGTCCTTCTGGGCAGGGCTGGGCTGGCTCTGCTCATGCCCAGCCTGTGCTGATACTGGGGTTGATCTGACCCAGGTGCAGCACCAGCACTTGGCCTTGTTAAACCTCATCAGATTCCCCTGGGCCACTTCTAGAGCTTGTCCAGATCTTTCTGGATGTCATCCCATCCTTCAGCTGTGTCCCTCCTCATCCTTTTTTCAATGCTTTATCCCTTTCTTTCCCTGCAAGGTTGACTCCAAAGCTGGGTGATGTCAGCAGCCCCCACCGATGCTCATGTGCAGAAGGGCACATCAGCTCCAATGCCCTGTTTGTGAATCCCCAGTGTTTGTGGCACACGTACATTTTATAAATACGGGTTATTTTGGCCACTGAAATTATCGATACTGAACATACTGATGGACAGCAGGGCTCTCTGGGCTGTGCTTACAGAAGAGGAATGGACTTGATTGATCATCTTGATGATAGCTCCTGGCCTGTGGTCAGACAGACTGAACCTAACCATTGCTCCCATCCTTCATGTCTATCAAATTAAATCTCCCTGACTGTTGTATCTTGACCTCAGTGGCAGAAGAAGGTTGGCTCTTGCAGTTTGTGCTTACTTGAGGCTTCCACAGCATCATGGGCATAGCTGGAATGTAAAGCCCTAATGAAAGGTATTCATTGTGACATATGACCGATGTACTGGTTTTGTCTGGGATAAGGGCCTTTTTGGCACCCAGTGTGGTGCTCAAAGTGTTTGAGATAATGACAGATTTCATTGGGGTGTGTTAGACTGCATTTATATCTGTATTGTTATTTAGCTGTCAGTGGGCAGAGCTCCTGTAATTGCCATGGGGCTTGCTTGCCTGCTACTGGAGTATCATACATATACTGAATATAGATATATAGATATAGATATAGATATAGATATAGATATAGATATAGATGATATAGATATAGATATAGATAGATAGATAGAGATATACTGGACCCTAGTGCTTCTCAGTGGCTGATTTTTGCTTTATCAGTTTGCTGCAGTGCTGTGCAGCTTGTCACCTTTCTGTGCTGTGCTGGGGAACATTCTGATAACATCCATGTCAATGGCAGATGGCCATGGCACCACTGCTGTTCCTGTGCTGCACTGGGCAGGCACTAACTCCAGTGTGACCCATAGATGGAGTCTCTGGAGTGTGGATGTGGTGCACCCCAAGGTGTCTGTGGCCATGGTGCAGCAGGCTCTCAGTGAAGCATCTGTGGCCATGGATAAGGCCATGCTGGAACACCTTGAAGCCTCTGGGGCCATAAAAATCTGCACATCACAGCAGGCTCTCCCCTAAAGGGATTGTGGCCCATGGATAAGTTCAGGAGCAAAAGGAGAGGTTCATCACAGTGTCATGCCCTGAGAGACCAGGGGTGGAAATTGCATTGTGGTAACCTGGGATTTGAGTTGCATGTTGTGGGAGTTTCTGTGCCAAGAACCCCTGAGCCAGTGGAGGACAAGCCTCACAGGAGGCAGCGCAAATGCAGTAGGGACCCCATCTGAGCCGGCTTTGGTGCCCAGTAACTCCACCCAACACACTCCCTCTCCTGCCCCAGTGACCACCATGACAGATGGAGCCCAAAGTCATGGACTAAGTTAATTCAATGGTCATTTTGTAGATGTTTTATCCGTATTACCAAGGATTGATGCCTGTTTATAAATAAAAGGATGGGAAAGGGGAGAGGAGACAGTTTAATGAAGAGGTATTGGGTGGTATGGGACATGAACATAACCTAAATGGGTGAAATGGTATAAATGAAGGGTGAATATAGTACTGGTTTTGTCCAGGAAAGGGTAAATTTTCTTCACAATAGCTCATATGTTGCTGTGTTTTACATTTATGACCAAAACCAGTGTTGATAACACAGGGATGTTTTTGTTATTGCTGAACAGTGTTTGCATAGTCTCAATGCCTTTCTTATAATTTGGGAGTGCATGAGGAGTAGGGAGCAGACACAGCTGGGATAGCTGGCCCCAACAGATCAAAGGTGTACCCCAATGGTGTTGTGGTCAGCAATAAAATGTGGGAGGAAAAAAGAGGAAGGGTAGGTTTTCATAGTTACAGCATTTGTCTTTCCAAACAGCCACCATACGTGATGAAGTATTTACTTCATCAGCATGATGAACGCTTTCCTGGAAGTGGTAAACACCTGCCTCCTGATGGGACAAAGTGAATTAATTTCTTATATTGTTTTTCTTGTGCATGCAGCTTTTGCTTTACCTATTAAATCTTCTTTTATCTCAAGCCATGAGTTTTCTGACTTCTGCCCTGCTCATTCTCTCCTCCACTCCACTTGGCAGGGAGTGAGTGAGCCATATGTTTAGCTGCTTACTGGGGTTAACCCACGACAGCTCATCAGCCTATTTTAAGCTCAGGCTGTGTTACCCCAGGGCTGTGATGGGAGGGTGTGTTACCCCACGGCTGTGAGTTCATAGAATCACAGAATGGCTTGGGTTGGAAGGGGACTTTAACCACCATCTCATTCCAAACCCCCTGCCATAGGCCTTCCACTTCCACTGGACCAGGCTGCTCATACCCCCATGCAAGCTGGTCTTGAACATCCCCAGGGATGAGGCATTCACAACTTCTCTGGGCAGCCCGTGTCGGTGCCTCACCACCCTCACAGCAACGATTTCTTTTTCTAGTATCTTATCTACACCTAGTCTCTTTCCATTTGAAACCATTCTCCCTTGTCCCCAGTTGCTGCTGGGCATGCTTTGCCCAACTCAGCCTTGAACCTAAGAGCAGGAAGAGATGGGAACAGGCAGAACAGGTTTTGTGTCTGAAAACCCATGGGGAGATTTTGATCTGGCTGCATCTCCCTACTGTGTGGAGAGTGAAACCCAAAAGAATGGGATAGGCCGCTTCTGCCTCTGTGTCCTGAGGGGCTTCAGGGGCTGTGGTATTTGTGTAAGGGATCTGCTGTTCCATGGGAGGGAGCTGCAGGCAATTGAGAGAGCAGCATAGAATTACACAATCATAGAATAATTTGAGTTGGATAAGACCCTTAGGATCCTCTCATTCCAACCCCTTTGACATGGGCAGAGGCACCTTCCACTAGACCAGGTTGCTCAGAGCCTCATCCAGCCTGGCCTAGAACACTGCCAGGGATGGGGCAGCCACAGCTTTTCTGGGCAGCCTATCCTGAGGATGCTCTCCCTGTCTACTGATAAATGCTAACCATACCAACTGGTCTCAGAAACCTCTTTATTACCTTTATAACTTTGCCTTGGGACACTGCGTGGGGTTTACAATGCTGGCAACTATCACAGGGGTCTTCAGTCTTTGGGCATAGTCCTGCACAGTTGGAAACTGGGGCTGCAGCCCTCGTGGTGCTCTTGGTGGGGAATTTCCCCTTTGTGCCTGTGACCACAGTCAGCTAGTTCTGGAGGACATGGGGCAGGGCCTGCACTTATTCTCAGTTTGGCAGCCATGAACACCCTGCAGATCTCTGCAGCAAGCGTGGTCTGCCCTGCTCCTGAGGCACTGGGATGCAGCCCATCAGAGGGTATGAGGGTATGTCTGCCCTCTGACCTTCTGCCCAGGCCAGGCACAGTCAAAGGGAATCTCTCAAACTGTCTGGGTGACTTTTCTGGAGCTGCCACTGCAGGGTCTGTGGGGCCTTGGCAGGCAGCTGCTGCCAGGAGGTGTCACAGCTCCTGGGCCTGCAGCTCTTCCCTTGCTGTAAAGAGATGTTTGCCTGATCCCCATCCCCAAAGGGAATTCCCAGCCCCTCACACTATTCCCAGCCCCTCTCATCCTTCCTGCAGCCACCTGCTGAACCACAGATGCTGGCTGGCCTTGAGCAGTGTCCCAGCTCCAAACAATGTTTTTCCCTGTGTTTTGGCAGGTGCCCTCCGCATCCTCTTGGGCATACCCATCTGATGATGGCCAGGTAACTTGGTGTCCCCAGGTCCTCGTTGTGCCTGGGTCAGTCCCTGTTCCATGTGTGCCTGGGGGGGGGTTTGCTCTGCATGGTGCAGGTCTCCTGGGTGGTGCAGGGTGCCCCCTCTGCATAAATCATGTTTGGCTGGTGACAAAATGACCCTCAAGTCACTCCTCACGTGTTCTAGTGCTAACCTCGTGGTGGAGCCAGCTGTTGCCAAGTTCTGAAGGCTCTGTTGTTCTGCCCTCCTGCTCTCAATCTCTCTTCATGGCCAGTTATAATTAAGCTTAGAGTATGCAACTTTTTCATACCTTCTAACTATATCCGTGCAGGAAGAGAATTGTCCCCTGCAAAGCCCTGCTATCCATTTCCCTCTCTTCCAGCAGCTGTTTCCTTTCCATGCAGGCTGCTGGGAACAACTTGGCCAACGACTATTTAGGTGCCCTCCTGACAATGATGCTCCTTGATGCCAAGTCCTGATGCTCATGGCTCATGAAATGGGCAAGCAACATGGTGGGTCTCCGTCTGATGTTGGTGCCTGATGCCTCCTCCCACTGTGGGGCTTAATCTCCTTTCTCTTTGCTTTCTCTCTGTTGTTTGCTTTTTCTACTGCTGCCTGGGCATTTGGCAGCTGCTTCCTTGGCTGGGGTATCTGGCTGGGCCACCACTAGGAGCAGAACCCCTCTCTGGTGTTTTCCAGTCTTGGCTGAAGCATATCTCGTTCCTAGTTTACGGCTTGCTGTAATGTCTTCTGCCAAATCTCCAGAGACTTCTCCATGTCGTGCTTCATTTCCCTTTGGCTGTCTTTGATTCCTCCACACACAGACCCCCTGCCAGCCCCACTGATGAACTCACTGAATGTGTCAGCTGCTGTTTCCTCTGGTTCAAGCTCCCAGGGAGGTGAGCTTGTGCCAGAAGCGTGGGGCAGAGCGGGCTGCCGGGCGTCTGCAGCGAGGCTCTGCCGGGTGTCAAAGTCCAACATCCCAAGAGAGGAGGAGCAGTTTCCTCTCCAAAAACACTCAGACAGCTCTTTCTTCCCAGCAGTTTCTCAAGTCTCTGTGAATTCACACTCCAGAGCGATGCTTTTGCACGAAGTGCGTCCCAGACAGTGCCTGAACAACCCACCCATCTCCCACCGCCCAGAGCTCCATCTTGGCTGGCACACGCTGTGCCCTGCTTTGGGAGCTGCTACTCGCTTTGCTGTGAGAGGATTTATGACTTGTTACATCTCCACTTTCAGAGAGTTGGGCTGGGTTTGCGCCAGTAGTTTCCACTGAGTTTTACGCTTTCATATGAGGGCCCGTGAGATTTCTGGAAGGAGTGTTGACGTACTTCCCGTATTGATGGGAGAGAGAAGGTTGTACCTGTGGCTGGTGGAAGGGATGAGGGCTTGCTGAGAGGGACACTGTCTTTGGAGGACTGTGCGAACAACGGTTGAACCTCTCTTCCTTGAAGTGTCTCCCACTCTCTGCATTGTCTCCTTTCTGGCACAACTCCTGGCTCCCCCATGGATGTCTCCCCCATGCCACAGAGTTTCAGGCTCTGGGCCATCTCACCTGTATTTTCTGTTGGCATAGTGCACACAACAGCCACAGTGCCCTGATCAGGGGAGCTGAGAACTGAGCAATGCTGACCATGTGTTTTCCATGGGGACACAAAACTTGCCCAGTCCCTTGATTTTGGGTCCGAGCAAGCACTGTGTGCGGCACTGCACATCCTGCAGAAGATTCTGTGGGAAGAGAGCACTGTTCCAGGGTGCAGGATCTGCTTAAGCCCCTCTCATCCTGTTCACTTAGCCCCTGAACATTTTCAGCATCCTGCCTTAAACATGAGCCATTATGCAATCATGATAGCAACCAAAGGGTTAACCCACACCAGGCTGGGACATCAAGTTTCCATCTGGGGAAATGAAGTGTGTGTGGGGCAAGCTTTTCAAGGCTGAAGACTCTCTCCCAGCCCAGCTGGCTTCAGCAGCCGTGTGCTCCCGAGGAGCTGTTTCCTTGCCCTTCTCAGCATGTTGTGCTTATCCTGCTCTCCCCACCAGCCTTGCTGAAGGCCAGGATAGGGCAGCAGCCAGCAGGCAGCCTGCCTGGCTCGTGTGCCGCCGGCTTCCAGCAATTCTTCCCCGCATCCCAAGGAACGCGTCGCTGTTTGACATTTCTATACGTTTGTGCCTGGCAGCCTGCTCCCCTTCCCCGACACGGGGGTTTTCCATGCTGGGCTTTGCAAACTACCTCTGCACTGGGTCCTGGGAATCGGGGCCCCTGCAGGAAGGAATTTGCTGGTCAGCGGGTTGAGCTGAGCTGTGTGACCCTGTTCCTGTCAGCAGTGACTGTAACTTGGAGGCAGCATCCACAAGGATTTGGAAATTCCCCGTCCCATTGGTCAGCCCCTCTAGATGCCTTCAGTTTGAGGGACCTCTGCTCTCAGCCCTGAGCTGCCTGGGAAGCAGACCCTGCAGCCTGGTTTAGTGGGACAGAGCTGGAAGCTTCTCCAGGGCTGATGGTCAGCCCAGGTGTTGATGAGCAGAGGGCTGAGGGCTCAGGAGAACGGATCTCCCAACAATATGGATCGAGATGCTGGAAAATTGTGATGCCAGATACCAAGGAAGTAATCCACAGATGAACTCCAGGCCCTGGAGCTCTGATGCAGGGTACAAACTTGGGAAGCATTTGGGATGGAGGCTTGAGAGAGTCCCTACAAGCTGCCACAGTGGTTTTACTGCCTGGGAAAGGCTCACAAGCAAGGCAGTGAAGTGACCTTTGCTATAGTCTCACTGTTTCTGTGCACTCTGTATGTGGGGACACCACAGTCTTTGCCTAGGACACCCTCCCCTCTCCATACACTGTGGAGGTTCATCCACCACAGGGATGCAAAGGGCTGGAGCTGAGCTGCCTGAGCGTGGGGGTACCTGGAGGCATCATTGTGCAAAGCCTTGTTGCAATGGCTCTGTACAGTGTCAGACACAGACCCTGTGGCCAGGGAGGGATTCTCTGTGGCTGAGGTGTCACCATCCTGCCTGGCTGTGTATCCCTCCCTGTGTCTGCCTCATCCTGTACCTATGAACCATAGAAAAAGGTGGTGACTGCAGGAACTCAGGTGAATGAGGAATGGGTTATGTGCAAGAAATTGTGCTTGGCCAGCTGCTGGAGGCTGCTGGTGTGTAAGACCCCTAAAAAGCCTTGTCTTCACCCCCTCTCCCCTCTTGTCAGTTCCTCTGTATCCCAAAAGTTCAGTTATCTCTGCAAACAGGGATGCTCACTCATCTCTCACTGCCAGAAGCTCCCTTCTTTCTCCTGGGGCTGGGGGAACAGGTGACAGAGTAAGGCACATCAAGAGGAAGGAGTGAAGGGGGATGCTCTGAGGGAAGGGAGGCAGAAGGGGAGGCAGGGCATGGGTCCCCAGACTGATTTCCAAGGGGCCCTGCTGCTCAAGCATGCAGATGGATCTGCAACTGCCAAGTACCCCTTTCCCTTCTGGGACCTCTCCAACCACCTTCCCTGGAAACAGTGAGAGTCTGCTCATCCAGATGCTTTGTTAAAGGTGCAAGTTGCAGCAGCAGGGAATTGCCAAAGACTGATGTCTGTGGGAAGGGAAACACGTGCCCTGCCCCTGTTCAGCAGCTCAGACCGTGTTTGGGGCTGGCCTCTGGCCAGAGGTTGCTGCTGCGGTGTCTTCAAAACACTCAGAGAGCCAGGGACTTTCCAGGACCTTGCTGCCATAATGGGACATGGACTGGGCAAGGAAGGATCCTGGGCTTTGTGCTGGGACTGCAGAGCTCTCCTGGGCTCCTCTGTGAGCAACCAGGCACTGCTGTCTGGGGAGGTAAGGGCTGGAAAGAAACTAAGTACCAGCTTGGCTCTCCTTTTTCTGCCCTGTCCTGGTGCCACCAATGTTTTCATTTTAGGGGGATGGGTGATAGCCCTCAGGATATCTCCAGGGACTCATTCCCCATGCTGCCAAGTACCCTGGGGAGATGCACCTGCAGACAATTCCCATGTCCCATGCCTGCTGTTTGCCCCAGGCTCTGCTGCCTGACTCCACAGCAGCTTCTGTGTTGCACAAAAGTGTGGGGAGCTGCCTCCCCCTATCTGTGTGCTGGACACTTGGGTACCCACCCCCCTGAATGAGATCTCTGTGCATGAGTGATGGAGGAAGCCCCAGGAGTGCAGCCCTGGTGCACTGCCCCAGGCAGTCCCAGAGGAATGCTGGTCTCCTGGCCCAGGAGAGGTCTGCTGGCAGTTAGTGATCCAGCTTTGCCTTCTCCCTGCTGAGGGGAACAAGAGTGTGGGCACCTTACACATCTCTGCTTGCTGCAGCAGCTGGGACTTTGTTCTTCTCCAGGGTTACTCCTTGTCCTGGATGAGTTATTGATCAGGGTCAATATCAGGAACTGATGGAAAGTCCTGGTGTTACAACTCAGCTGTCAGGCAGCAGGGCCCTCAAAGGGGTTTGAGCCTCATTATCAGTGGTTAGACCCCGTGAGGGCTGCCCATTCCACAGGGGCTCCCAGGACACAGCTGGCTTGAGCACTGGGACTGGAGCTATCCAAGGAGCTGGAGGCCAGGTGAGTGAAGAGGCGCTGTTAGCAGTGGGTGACTTCTTGCTGGTGGGGGCTGTCCAGGGAGGCTGGAGTGATGCTGGTACATCATCTCTTCTCAGAGGGGCTCTGGAGCAGGGTGAGAGGCAGCGACACTAGATGCATCACAGGAAATTCCAATTAAACAGTGGGGGAAATGTTTTCAATTTGGGGACATTTCAAGCACTAGAACAGGTTGCCCAAAGCAGTTGTGATACCACCATCGTTGGTTTCTTCCAGACCCTGCTCTGGTGATTGCCTGAAAAATGTCTGGTGGTTCTCTCCCCACAACAGGACTGGTGTCACAATAGTTGCTCACGGCTTTGTTTGGTAATAAAGGCCATCTCTTTGGACGGCTTTTGTCACCACAGGAATTTCCTGTGGGGTCCTGTTCAGCTCTCTGGGTTCACTTCTACATAGTCCCCATCTGTCCAGCTATGTCCAGCTGCACAGGGTCATGTCATGCTACTGTGGGCTGTCACATCCTTGTCAGCACATTCCTTCAGCTAGTCAAGGTCCCCACTCACCCTCAGCTCCCCACAATTTGGTATCAGCGGCAAAATACGATGGGCTGTGCTGTTTTCCCCAGCCCCATTGCAGTCTGGCCCTTGCACATCCCAGCCCTACAGCTGTATTCAGCTCTGTTGGGGTCATCCCTAAGGCAGCCAGACATGGATGGGGGCTCGGGGGGAAGGGGCATGGGCTCACCCTGAGCCACTTCTCACCTATTATTTGTGTTGGTGGTTTGGCCCAGAAGCAAATAATAAAGTGGGGGAACAGAACAGGTTGACTCCGTAGTTTCTTTGAAGGCTTGGCCACCTTCCAGATGCCTTTCATGGGAATAGACACCCGACCCTCTGAGAGCAGGTAGTGGCAGGTTGTGAGGCTGTGAAAGAAACTGGAGCTCACAAACTCATCTAGCTGTGATGGGAGCTGTATCTCCAGCATGTCCCCACCTGGCACCCCATGCTGTGATGGGCAGCTGGGAACAAGACAGGACGTGTCTGTAAAGGGGGGCTTGCAGCTTACAGGAATCCCCCACCCTCTACTTCTGCATCGCCCAGCCCTTGGCCGGCTGCCTGCCAGGCTGTCCGAAAACGAAAGCAAGGAATCCAGAGATAAATAGGAGCAGCCTCAGCACGACGCAGCAGTGTGTGTTCTGCTCCCAAGCCTTGTCTGCTCCCGAGCCTTGTCCCGCTCAGCGCCCGTGGCAACACCATGGCTCTCCGCCCCTTCCTGCTGCTGCTGCTGCTGCTGGCTGCCACCCTCCTCATCACCCAGGCTCAAGGTGAGGGCGAGGAGCTCCTGCCAGATCCTGCTGGGATGGGGCAGGGTGTGCGGGGTCAGTGGGGTCTGGGCAGGCTGCGGGGTGGTGAGGGTGGTGTTCGTGGTGCGCTGGCGTGTGGGATTTGGGGGTGTGTGTAGGGCTCTGTGTGTGTGTATGTAGGGCTCTGTGTGCATTTGTAGGGCTCTGTGTGTGAGTGTGTGCCTGTGGCATTGGCTTGCAGTTCTCGCCCAGCTTGGGAGTGTGTCTGTGTGCATGTGGCTGGTGGGGGAGCAGCACCCCAAACTGAAAAGAGCAGGAGGAGAACGAGGTTCAGTCGCTTTGCAAGGAGCTCATCTCTGCCTCAGTTTTCCCTCCATCACTCTCGGATGTGGTGTCTTGTATTCCTGGAGGCAGGTCTGACCTGTACCTAGGCCCTGGGGTTGAGGGCTTCCAACCCCACATGCTGCCCAGGATCACCCCGACCCGTGACACCAAGAGCCCTGTGCTGTCAGCTGGCATTCTGTGCTGAAAGTGTCCTGACCCACTGATGATCCCAAATCCCACATCCCACCCTTGCTCACAGGCATTGGAAGCTCAGCCTCGGATTGCTGCCTGAAGCACAGCCGGAAAGCCATCCCCAGCAGCATGGTGACATCCTACCGCATCCAGGGACCCGAGTCAGGATGTTTGCTTCCTGCTGTTGTGTGAGTACCCTGTGCCAGCCAGGACCACTCGGAGCAGTTTGGCTTCAGACAAACCCTCCCCTGTCCTCCTGCTTCTTCCCCCCAGAAAATCTTTGTGCTGCTCGCCCAGGTTCACCACCAAGAGGAAGAGGAAAATCTGTGCCTCTCCCACGGACAGCGCTGTCCAGAAGCTGATGCAGCAACTGGACAAGAAGGCCAAGAATGACAAGAACAGCAAGAAGGGGCAGATCCAGCGTCCCAGAGGCAAGCCCAGGAAGCAGCGGCGGCAGCGGGCCTAAGTCAGGCCTGAAGAGGTAGGTAGGGGGGTCAGTAGAGTGAGGGTGCTGCACCCCATTCTAGATCCTTCTGTGTGGGAGGGTGGGCGTTCAGCTCCTGGTGCAATGCCTGGGAGAGCTGTCAGAGCCGTGGCTGGAGCACAGAGACACTCAGGGAACAACTCTCTCCTGGTTTGTGCTAGCCTTGAAATAAAATTTGTTTCTGGAGCTGCTGAGATAAGGCAATGCTCGGGGATGGGCAGGGCAGCTCACACTAGGGAATAGCCCCCGAATAGGGTGGATGGTCTCATTGACATCCTCTCCATCTCACCCCCTCCTCCTTGCCTTTGTTAGGACGGATGCCTTCCCACTGGTGACTGACCCACGGCCTGGCAATGGCAATGGACGCACACAAACCACACACCCACCCACCCGCCAGCCCCAGGGCGGGGATGGGGCAGGCTGAGGAGCATTCCCTCTGCCCCACAACCTCTTTGTTGCTGCTATGCCTGACACAGAGATCCCCCAGCACCTGCAGTGCCTGGGTGCTCTCAGCAAAGCAGGCACCCAGGTCCTCACTTGTCCCACGGTCGAATAAGTGGGGACCTGGGCGTGGGAGCTGAGCCATGGCCTCTAGAGGGAAGTGGACAGGCTTCCCACTGAAGGGGAGTTATTTAGCCTAGCGGGATGGACGCTTTTTCTATGACTTTTTTTGGGGGATATTATACATTTGTATTTATATTTGAAAACTGTGCTTTCATTCAGTTTTCCTGAAAGGCTTTACTTCTGTCTCCTTGTGCTTCACAAAGTAGTCTTTATGCTGCAGGATAGATTTTCTGGAAGTTTTCTCTTATTTTTCTACCAAATAAATCATGGCTGCATTTTATTTTCCTCTCATCTCTTTGCTCCTTCTTGCCTTGAAAGGCTGTGGGGAACTAGACAGGTCCCAAATCCTGTGGTCCTACGTGAGCTGCTTGCTGGGTGCTTCTTTGCAGAGCAATTAATAGCACCTGAGATGGAAAGTTTTGGGGTAACAGTGCTAACAGTGTGGCTCTGTGTCTGGACTGTTCTAATCTTTCAGGTTTTATGGTGCACTGTTGGATTGTAATTTGGATAAAGATAGCCACAATTTTTCCCTTTGGTTTTTTAATTTTCCTTTTTAGGTACAACATTTCCATGAAATCAGAACTAATTGTTCAATTTAGTGGAATTACACCCTTTTAGCTCCCCTGGCTACAAAATTGCAATGAAATCAGAACAAATTGTTCTGTTTAGTGGAATTTTACCCTTTTCTTTCCCCTGGCTTTGCTTGTGTCAGGGATTGAGACACTATTAAGACAAATGCTTAGTTTCCTGGGGAAAAAAAACCATCAGCAACTCTCTTATACTTATTTACGAAATCTGAAAACCCCGCATGATGAAAAACACGAGAGGCTGTGAAGGTGAGTGAATAGAAGATTTTGTAAAATTGATTGTAGACATCCTGCAGCCATTTGAGAGCAGTTCTATCCCAAAGCTTTAGTGAGAGAAGTCACTAAGTGGAGGACACTTTTAGGTGAGATTGCAAGGGGAGGTGGGACAGACTCCTGGGACAGGGCTGGGGGAAGAGTGGCATCTCCCTGTGCTTGCAACCCACTCTCCCTGGCATGCTGAGAAGGAGCAAATTAAACAGCTGTACTAGAGCTACACTGCTATCTGCTTGCAGAGATTTTGAAAGTGGACTTTGGTCAGTAAAGGTCTATTAAGTCATATAAATGCAATAATAGGATTTGCAGAGCTTAACAGTATCAGCACGGGCTGTGTGTTTGTTGGAGCAAAGCTTGTAGCTGAGTGCTTCTACCAAGTACCTATCTGGCTTGACTACTTTATTAAGAGGGCATTTAGGTCTATCATTTTAAGGCTGTGTAACGTAACTGTGAAGTCCGAGATACCGGCCCTGAGCACGGGACAGACGCTGAGCTGTCTCCTCGCTGCTGCCTCCTCCACAAGGAGCAGGTGGCCGTCTGCCAGACCGGCTTTTGGACAGGATGTGTGGCAATAAATATTCTTTATAACCAAACTCGCTTGTTCCGGCTGTTGTGATGGGCTTTGGTGGGGTGGGAAGGGCTGCATGGCCAGGTGCTCCCCACTCACCATCATCCCTGGGTCCGAGCTTTTGCAGCGCTCCTGTGCGATGCATCCCGGGGTGCTCAGGAGCACAGGGGAGCAGTGCAAGTTCCCTGTCTTGCAGCTGTGCTGCCCAGCAAGGTGGAGACACCCTGGTTGCTCATCTGTCCCTCGTGAGGGGTTCTCAGGTGAACATGGTTTGGACACAGCATCTTTTCTCATTGCCAAGCCTGTCCCTCTAACTCCGACCCATCCTGGATGTGCACTGCTTGTTCAAAGCAGGGGCTCTGTGCTCCTTGCTGCTTTGGGATAACAGCAATAAAACACGTTATTAATGAGGCTGTGCTCTGGACTGGGCTTTGCTGGGAGCCTGGGAACTGCACACAAGGGTGGGGGTGCTGTGGGAGGGCTGGAGGCAGCCCTGTGTCTAATGGGGACACACTGCATCTAGTGGCCTTTGATGAGATCCTTGTGCTGGTTGTGGTGTCAGGGGATTGTGAAATGGTCCCAGAAATTCCCTAGAAATTAGGTCCAGACAAATATGTCTGAAGCCACAAACAGCTAAGCATGAGAGGATGGCAGGGGTGAGCTAGCATGTGAAATGTGCCCTGGCTTCTCTGTGGCTGGGGAAGAAAACACTGCACAGGAGGGCTTTTTCCCTTTAAATGGGAGGAGGGCGTTAAGTTAAACAGGTTAAAAAGACATGCCAGTGGTGGTGTCCTAATTCACCCCAAAAATAGGGTCTGGAAGCACACTGGAGTTTGTCCCATGCTCAGATAGGCACACGTGAGCGTGGGCACAGATGCACAAATGTAACCCCATGTCTGCCTGTGCCTGCACATGCACAGGTGTTTGCACTCCCCTTCCAGATTTATTGCTGATTGCTGCTTTCCAGGAAAACAAGGTGGCAGGTTACTGTGAGCCTCTCAAGGCAGGTGTGAAACCGTTGGTCACAGTGCTGCTGCACCTGTGACAGTGACAATGTCACCAGTGACAATGTCACCGGTGACAACGTGTGATACAGTGACAATGGCACCAGGGAAGCACCTCCGAGGAGATGCCCTGTAAGAAGTGATGAGCTGCCACCTGCAGCACTCAGTGGGTGCCAAAATTCCTTCTTCTCAATGGAGCTGAATCCATAGACCCCAGCTGGGACAAGAGATGTGAAGAAGAAGGTCTAAGGCGGTGCAGCAGTGAAGAAGCAGAAAGGAATTCACACAGCTCTACCCCAGGGCAGGGCAAACCTGATGCTCTGTGCAAAGACAAGGCAGTGTTGATGAAGTAAGTGCTGGGGTAGTAGGTGGGCAAGGGCTGTAAAAAAGCCCACCTAGCCTTCGAATCAGTCTGGAGGGAAGGAAGGAAAGTTGCAACAATGTCAAGCTGAACAAAGTTAGGAAAGCTTAGCCACCCTGGAGCAGAAAGGCTTCAGTGATAGCAGAGAGCAGCTGGGTGAGACAAAAACAGAGTGCAGCCAAGGAAGTCTTGAGCCCAGGCCAAATGATTAGCTCAGGTCATTAGCTGTGCTAATGCTCCAGGGCTGTGCCAGAGCGAGTGCTCTGGGCTGGGCTGCCAGGTGGAGCTCCAGCAAAGCTCACCTGGACACAGACACACCGGCTCCCTCACTCCATCCAGGTCCCTGCCCAGCAGCCGGAGTGGGCTGTGCTGCACTCATGGGGGCCAAGGGCTGCTTTTGGGGCTGCATGGGTGTTAGAGGGGCTTTGGATTCCAGGCAAAGCTTCAAGGTGTTTTTTGTGTTCTCTCCACCAGCATTGCTCTCCTGAGGTCTGCTGTGGTCTTGAGAGCAGAGAGGATGTGGGAAAGTGGCTGGTGGTCAATAGGGGCTCTCACCCTTCCTGTCCCAAGGTATTTCACAGTCCTGGGCATCCCCTGGCATCCATGCTGTCCCAGAGGGTACAGCCCAGACCTTTCTCTCAACTCTTTTGTTGCCTGTGCGTAACTCCCAAGCGTCCTCCTGTGTTGGGGTCAATGTGAGCCCTGCCCAGAGCTGCAACAAACCAGGAACTTCACAGTCTCCTCTGCCCATTGCCAAAGAGCCAAAAGAGCAGTGAGAGCAGCCCCCAAGGATTTGTTCTGTCCCATATGCTTGTAGATTTTTCCACAGGTGAACTGAGTGTTCAGCCTCACCAGGCATCCTTCTCTGCCAAACCATGCAGGATGTGTCAAGGAAATTGCTGATTGAGCAATGAGCTGTTGTGACAGCTTTGAGCTGTGCCCAGCCATCCCTCCTGAAATCCCTGGAGGGACTGCAAACTGGACAGGCACAATGATGGCAGGGAGTCAGGGCTGGGGGCATCCTACCTGGCCACTGCCATCTTGGTGCTATTTGCAGGAAGCATGTGGCTGGAAAACTGCAGCCCAAAGGTGATGCTGAGGGACACGTGTGTTTCAGGGATCCTGGGAGGTGGTTGCTTGTCTAGGGGTGTAGAACAAGACACAGCTGAAGATTTTTTGGACCTACTGTTCATCACACATGGTGACCTCAACATCAGCGACGCTGAAGCCAGTGAGTATTGGAGACAGAGCAGGAATTGGAACCGTTTGAATCCTCCTGAACCAGACCCCCAGGTCCATCTTTGCTACTTCTGGGCAAAGCTGTGAGTTG
>JANRMJ010000079.1:8706588-8731679 GCA_025584955.1 Alethe diademata | reverse complement strand
CTGGAAACCAGGTTGGCTTTTGGCCTGTGAGATCCTGGCCCTGAGTGGAGTGTGCTGACTGGACTCTCCTCTCTCTGCCAGATTTGGATCTGCTCCCATGCAGGCACTGGAGAGGGCAGGGGGAGAAAGCCAGGCTTTAGCAACAGCCAGGGAGACTCTGGGATGGGGAATGACATCACCCTAGTACCAACATATACCCCAAAAATGGGGTTTAGACAAGTTCTACCCCCACATAGCATCAGAGGGTTGAGACTATGTGATATTTAAAGTGAATGTCCCAGAGACATCTCAGAGAAGAGACTGGGAAATGTGTAGGTTAAGAGCCCCCCAGGTGCCATCCCAGTGTCCTGGGTTGCTTTCACAAGGTAAAGGGACCCTCGAGCTGCCTGGTCCTGACCAGCAACGCCTATGGGCTAGGTTCTGGCAGAGAGGGCAAGAGCGTTGGGCTATGGGACCACAGAACATCTGGCTGCAGGGAAAGCAGCTGCTGGGATATTCGGGAATTGCTCAAAGATTAAAATCCAGCCTGTTGTAAGAGTTGTTACAACTTCCCAGACTCCAAAAGAAAGTGAAAGCCATGGGCTGGAAGGATATATAAGCAGTGGGGAGCAGCAGCAGCAGCAGGAGGGCGCAGAGAAACTGTGCAGAGCTCACCTCTCCTGCCTGGAGCTCCATTGCCTTCAGCCCATCCTCTGCCAGACTCAGCAGCAAAATGCAGCGCCTGCATCTTCTCTGCCTCAGTCTCCTGCTGCTGGGACATATCCTGGATGGTAAGAGGGGACCTTCTCAGGCTGCCTTTCCTGTGGAAGTGAGAAGATTGAGTTTCTTCTCTCTTTTGCACTTCCAGCAGACTTTTAAAGGACATGTAGCTGTCACTCCATCAGAGCCCTCCTGCATCCTCTTGTAACCTGTCCTGTAGGGACTCTGTCCTGCCCAAAGCCCAGACACGGCTCTGGGGCTGGGAAGGCGTGTTTGGGAAAGGCCATGGAGCAATCCTGCCTCCCAGTGCCCTAGTCCAGCTTGCACATATTGGGCTGGGATTGTCTTGGTCCCATATTCCCCAGCACACCAAGGGAACATTCCTGTCACCCTGTGGTGGAGGGCAGCCTGGAGCCAAGTGGCAGGGCTGATGTTTGAGGGGCTGTTGGTGCTGGATGTGGGGTTTGCATAGGTCACAGCTGTCTGGGTGGGTGACATCAGAACCTCTGCCTGTGGTGGGGAGCTGGGAGGGTCTAGACAACTTGTGATGTTGCACCACACCTTGCTGCTGAGGCCACAGACGTCCGTGGGTGCAGCCAGCCTTGTCAGGTGTTAGCAGTGAATACAGCATTTGCTGGGAGGGTGACTCTAGATCTCCTTCCCTGCAGAGAAGCACAGACAGCTGAGTCCTTCAGCTGTCACAGGAATGATCCCTGTGGGGTGGGCTGGTGATGGGGTAGCCGTCAAATCTGTGATTGCTTCAGTAAATAAAGCTGAAGTCACCCCCAGCCCCTCGGAAACGTGTGTCTGTATTGCAGCACCCTGAGGCGGGGTAAATAAAGATCCCTATGTCCTGCCTTGCTAGTTATGGGGTGCGGGAGGGACAGAGTCATGCAGAAGGGTTGCCTTCTACCTGTTTGCTCTTCCCCATCTCCTTTGCTTTCTGCCAGAAGGAGGCACAAGGCTCCCAGCACCGGGGTGTGAACGCAGTACAGCTGGTGCCTGTGTGCCCAGCCAGGGCAGTGTGTGACAGCATTCCTGCAGCACCATCCTGCCGCAGCCCCTTCGCCCTCTGGGGAAGCTGGGCAGGTGCAGCTGGCCTCAGCCTGCGTGCTGTGTTCCTCCTGCAGTGCACGGTGGCAACAACGTCCTGGACTGCTGCCTGCGGACAAGAGAGACGCCCATCCCGCCACGGATCGTGCAGGATTACTGGCTGCAGCTGGTGCAGGACGGCTGCAACATCCCTGCTGCCGTGTAAGAGCCCAGGGCGTGGGGGCTAGGGACAAGGCCTCGTGATGGCCAGGGATGGGCCTCGCCTGGAGGCAGGGTTGGAGGCAGAGCAGGATAGCAGAGGGATGTTGAGCTGGATTTGAGTGTGAAGGAACAGGGAAAGCTGCAGAAGAGATCCTGGAGATCCAGAGGCTCAATGAGAGGGGAGGGCACGGGACAAAAGCCAGGGAAGAAAGTCATCTACAGGCAGAAAGTCATCTACACTGCCTTGTGGGAGGGCAGTGAGGTAGGAAGCAAGTGAGATCTTGAGCTGTTCTTGAGCATCCATGGGGTGTCTGCTCACTACAACTTGTGTTTTTCCCTCATGGGCCTGACAGATTCATCACCACAAAGGGCAAACGCCTCTGTGCACCGCTCCATTCGCCGTGGGTGATTCGTCTCCAAGAGAAGGTGGATGCCAGGAGGGTAAGAACCACCCCTGTTCTCAGCCAGACATGAGATCAGCCCAGGGGGTGGGTTTATCCACTGCCAGGCAGGCTTTTCCCAATATGACTGGGATGCTGGGAAGAGCAGGGTCTTGCTCTACCAAGGCATGGGTAATTTGTCTTGGTCTCCATCCCTCCGGCCTCCATCTGGGACCTCCTCAGTAGTACCTCTTCCACTCCAGATAAATGCAGCCATGGGACTTTTTTCTACCCAGTGTCTCTCTTGTCTGAGCTTGGTGTGTACCATGGCAAATGGCACTGGGAGCAAAATCCCTCCCCACTTCTGTCCTGCAAGCTTGGAGTCTGCTGCTTGTGCATCTCCATGGAGAGGGCTTGTGATGAGTTTGGTGGGTGCTTTACAAGCCCTGACAGGTGCATCACTACCATGGCTTGTCCAGCAGAGAAAGGGACCCTGGGGAAGCTCATACCCCAAGGAGCACACTAATACCAGTTGGGTTTTTCACTTCCCCAGGGGAAACCCCAGGGCAAGTAGGTCCTGAAGAAGCCATGGCTGGTCCCAACATCTGGAGAGGACCGCCTTCCAGCTGTGAATCTGCTGCTAATGGAGCCAACCTGCTTCCACCTCCAGCCTCAGGACTGACCCTCCTTGAGACTCGTGCCTGTGTGTGGGGCTGGCAGAGCCCTGTCTGCTCTTTTTCTCTCTGCCTCCAATGTGACCCAGCAGCCTGTGTCAGGCTGAGCAGGGGGCTGCTGGACTGCATCACCTTTGCAGCCTGGAAGCTGTTTGATGGACTGATCTGTGAGGTGAGCTGGGGAGTCTCAGGCTTCCCACCAGCACAGCAGCTGTGACCTCCAGCTGTAGCCTGATCCCTTTGGTTTCCTTGTCAGTCCCAACCAAGAGTTCTTCTGCACCCCTGGGAAGGGCTGCCAGCACAGAACAGTGTGGGAATGGAGAGGAGTGCTGGAGATGTTCCACAATGGCCATACATTGTGCTGATCCTCGCCAAGTCTACACAGATGCCCTCAGAAAATGTGTGGCTGATGTGGTTCCTCTCTCTCTCCTGAATTCCCTGCACTGTTTCCCTCCTGCCCTTCCTTGCAAGGGTAGAAGTAGAGCCACTAATGCGGAGCAGGCAGAGATGTGGCTCTAAGCCCCTGCTCTCCTCTGGGACATTGCATCCTTTCTCAGTCCCCCAGCCTGACACCACTGTCCAGCCCTGCCCCATGCCCATGCCTGGAGGTCATGCTGCTCTCAGATTATTTGCTGCTAGATCTGTTCAATGCAACAATTTTATGTATATGCCTCTTCTTTAATCTCTCTCTCTTTTATTTTTATTTTTTTTAAATTGTGCCATGATTTTGTTAAATAAAAAGAAAAGCCAGCAGGTAGTTGTCATGCCTCGTGTTTGAGCCTGAAGTCCAGCGTGGAGTGTGGTGAACAAACAGCACTGCCTACTCTGCTGCAGTGGCAAGGGGGCTGTGCTGGGCTGTGGGGAGAAGGAGGGAGGGCTCAAGGGATGAAGGACACAGCAGCTGGGCTGCAGGTCTCTCCTGGGAGTCTCTCAGTTCCATGGCAAAACAGGAGGCCTGCTCTGCACTACTCAGTCTACAGGACCAGGTCTCCCTGGGAAGGTGTGCGGGGATGGGGTAGGAGGAAGCATGCCAGTATTGAGCCATCCAGCCCCAAATGTTTCAGTCCTGACAGTGCAGATGCTGGGTTGGAGCTCCCCAGCTCTCGGCTTCCACAGGAGCAGGGGACATGGAAGAAGTGCTGCAGGAATGGGAGATTTGTCCTTGCAGTAGAGGGAAACTGAGGCACAGTGTGGTTGATTACTCTGGCAGGACAGATTACTTGCTGGCAGCTGGGGTGCAGGTGAATAGAAGGAAAAGCTTTTGGCGCAATGGACGCTGCTGAAGACACGCACTCCTGGGCACTGGGCATCCATGGATAAGGCACAGAGATGGCAGCCCCCAGCTCCTGCCACTCATCAACAGTAAGCTGTGTCTGTGGCCATTTTCCTCCTGAGCCTCAGGTCTGCTGTGCACTCTAAATAAGGTCTTGCTGTCTCAAAGTGTCCTTTAATCCCCTTTTGGCCGGCTGTGTGATGTTTGAACAGAACTGGAGTGATGTCCAGCTGAAGCCTTTGCATGTCCAACAGGCAGGGACCATCCTTTCCTCCCAAGCACTGCTGTGTGACTGTCCACATCATTAAATTAGTCAGCATGCCTGGGCACAGGCTGAGAGTGAAATGGCCCAGAACTATTCCTGAAGGCAAGGGGCATGTGGCCACCAGCCCTCAGGGGATGGCATCCACAGTGGTGCAGTGGCTTGGCTGTTCAAGCCAGGCAGTGCCCAGGTACCTGATGGCTTTTTGCTGATAGCTCTTGAATGCAAGCTTAATCCTGTCCCTTCTTCTCCCCTGGTCGCCTGGCTCACTTAGCTGGTGGCTTGTTTCTCTTTCAGGTGCTCTCCCCTCTGGGGTCCTCCTCCCTGGTATCTGCACACACGATGCCCCGGGCTCAGATGTCTCTGAGTGTGACTCTCACAGAGCACCAGCTCTGTCCCAGATCATTAACTACAGTGACAGCCCCAGCAATTCAATTCTGGGCAGGAGAAGAAAGAGAAAGAAGGCTGGTATGGGAAGAGGGATCAAGACAAACAGTGTAAGTGGGAAATGAGGATAACTGGCGCTGGCTTGGACAGAAGCCATCCTGCTGCTCGCTCAGTGACCTGTGAGGGGGCCGTGGCTGGGGAGGGGGAGGATGCTTGGCATGGATCTGCTCTGAGGCTTAGCTGCTGCAGCTGGAGCGGGTCCCAGTGAAGGGCAGGGGCTGCCAGAGGGGCTCAGCCTGGGGTGGATCAGATTCATCCTTGGCTGCAGGCTACAGTGACAAGGAGAACAGTGCCCTGGACCAGGGAAAATGACGGAGAAGGGGCTTGCACTGATCTCTTGGGTGTTGGAAAGAGGTTAATCCATTTCCATAAATTCCAGGGAAGTCCAGAGTTCCCATCTCTCCTGGGAGCAGTAAATGTGTTCTCCTCAGAGCAATGCAGCTGCACACCATAGATCCCTGCTAGGTCCTTGCCTGCCATGCTTCTCAAGTGGATGGTGATCCAGATTCCGGCTCTGGGAGCAGGCTGCTCTTATCCTCCCAGTGGAGGACAAGAAGAGATACTATTCTGGACCAGAGACATGGTCCTGGCTCTTGTCCCTCCCAGCCCTGCAACAACCTCTCCACGCACTCCAGAGCCCAACTCCTTTTGGAAATCTGACAAAACCCAGACTTGTTCAGTACTTAGTAAACTAGAGAGTGAGTCAAAATGTCAACGATCTCTAGAAGGAAGCAGCCACTTTCCTTAGGGAAAGCAGTTAGTCACTGCCATGTCAAAAACCTCGATTCCCAGCCCAAAGCTAGTTTCAATAAAAAAGTCCTCCTGCTTTTGTCTCCCCAGACATGTTTTTCTTGCTCTCTTCCTACCGTCACTGCATCCTCAGGGGTGGGTGGTGCAGGATCAGAATCCATTGCAGTACGATCAGACATACCCTCAGCAGCTCAGGAGTTATGTGCAGGGATCACTTTGGCTCTGGAGCATTGGCTGAATCACTTTATTCAAACCTGGGGACCTGTATTTCACGTGTTCAGGGGCAACAAGACAATGCAAAGCTTTTCACAAGGAGCTGACAAAACAGCCACTCTCTTGGTGACAGTGCACCAGGCAGGAGAGAGAGGACAAGGCTGCATCTATGCAAGCAGACTGAGCAGGCATTGGGTCGCTCCCTGGCTGCCAGCACTCACAGCTGGGATCATGAGAGCACTCGTGTGTCTGCCTGGCATGGTGAAAGCAGTCTTGGATGCTGCCCAGGCTGAGTTCAAGGGGCACCAGACACAGCAGGCACAATCTGCTGCAGTCTCAAGGTCTGACCTGGCACAGACATACCCAGCTGAGAGGTAGGATTGAAGGTTCCATGGCAAAAACACCCATCTGCAAGCAAGGCACCAAGGGAAATGCTATGCTGGTCTCCCTTTGTGCCATAACACCCTCTCCAGGAAGGGTGCTTACCAGAACTGGTTTTGTCCCTTGCCTCCAAAGAAAGGGTGTACAGCCAAGAGATGATGTTTTCTGTCATCAGCATCCCCCGTGTGTTGCACATGCTGCTCCTGGAGTGACTGGGGAGGAACCAACTGCATGCCCCCACATGGACCTGCAGGCAAGGTGAGCAGCACCACAGGGGCTAAAAGCTGTTCCCCCTCTCCCAACCTTCACACAGCTTCTTCACGTCACTCCCTGGTTCTCAAGAGCCAACAGGAGCTGTGGATGTGCCCTGGGCACATTTGCCAGTGCAGGGGCCAGTTGTTCCCCATTCTGGTGGTCTTCCCATGGTGCCAAGGCAAGGGGCTGCTCTTCCTTGACACAAGTGCCAGATCCAGCTGGCAGGGGCTTAGGGACCTGTCTGGGTTTATGTGAGTAGATGGGACATGTGGATGGTTGGGAAGCCAGGTGAGGAAAAGCCCCTTTAGTCTTGTTCCATTGTACAGTTTGCTCTTGCCTAAACAACATGTGTGGATGATGGAGAGGATCCAGACCTGGCATCTCTCATCCTCAGGGCCCTGCTTGCTTCCCCCTAATTTCCAGCATATATTCACCACTGCTGCTTGTCTGGACACTTTCTGCAGAGATTTGTCCTGTGGGATGACGCCAGCACTCTTAGCCAGGCTGTGTGGTTTCAAGAAGGAGCTGGTGCCATTCCTGCCATGCTCCTCCTGCTGCTGAACTCTCCCTGGTGCCATTGCCCAGCCTGCACCTCCATGGTTTGATTCCCAGGGCTGGAGCATGGGACCAGGGGGTTTTTCCTGCCCTGAGCTCCTTGAGTCAAACTGAGTCCAGAAGCTGTGTTGTGTGGAGACCCTTGTGCCTAGACAGGACTTGACTCAGCTTTGTGCTCCTAGAAGTAGCAGGAACTAGAGCTCATTGCAGTGGGGGCTGAGCCACGAGCCAGGCACAGCTCTGCCCAGGTCCTAGAGCTCCCTTTGGAAAGGGAGTGGGGGACCCATTCCTCTCTGCCCTCGGATGCACCCACCTTCTCTCTACGCACAGAAGCATTAAAAACTGAATATAAAGATGAAACCAGGAGGACAAGCAAAGAGAAGACTTTAGCCTGCTGAGAGAAGGCTTTGGAAAGTACCTGTTAACCATCCCTCCTGAATAAGCAGTAGGCAGTGACAAGAAGCTTAGTGCCATTGCTGTGGCCCTCCCCACCACTCCCTCCTGTTTTCCCACTTATTTGTGCCTCTAGGTAAGGCTTTTTTCTGCTCTCCACACTGTGTGCCCAGCCACAGAAGGCTGGGGAAAAACCTATCCTCCCTTGTATTCTCTATTGCTCTGCAGCCACAGCAAAATGGCCTGGATACAGAGGAAACAGAACTGTTTCTGTCAGAGACTGAGGTAAGGGGTCACCACAAGCTCAGACTGCAGGGATGGGGCTTGGAGGGGCCTAGAAAAGTTCTTGTTAGCTCTGCTTGGAATGAGAGGGACAGCCATGGGGCAAGCAAAGACAAGATCTTGGACATTCTTGCGGGTTTGTGAAATCGGTGTGCAGCCTGAGGGGCTGGGATGCATTATACCCATAAGCATGAGAAATGTTTCCTTGTCCATGGTGAAAAGGGAAAACCAGAAGATTGCTGATAGTAAGACAGATCCCAGGGGCTCTTCCTGAAACCTTTCCTTAGACATAACAAGCACAAACCTCCAATCCTGATGTCTCACTCTGTCTGCTTGGCCCTGTGCTGCCCAGCTTCTGCCCAGTTTCCTGGGATCCTTCTGCCCTAGATATATTTTACTAGCATGGTGACTATTCTGTGCCTGTCCAGAGGATTTGGCAGCTGTGCTGTGTCAATGCAGATTTGCAAGGTGTGCTGTTTCACAAGTTTCCTGGCTTGGGAGGAAAGTTCACCTGCTGCAGCCTTTAGTTGTTCATTGCTCCAAACACATCTAATTCTTCCCCGCTTTCCCACAGAAAGGATCATTTCTTTCTTGCAGATGTCATGGCTGGGAAAGCCCCTCTTCTGCTGAGATATGCACAGGCTGTCCTCACACTGCAAGCTCACAACTCTGTTTACATGGACGCTCCTTAATCCTGTTTAAATTATCAAGCTGTGACTTTCTGCTCTCTGTGGGAGGGACGATGCTCCAGAAATGTGAGCTGCTGAGGTGGTCTTTGGTGAATAAATCAAGTGCTTTCCTTGAATGTACCTGCAATGTATAGTTTCCCACCTTTTTATTTAGCGGACACAGCTTTTGGAAAGGCACCAGTGAGCGTTTATGGTGATGGATGACAGCCACTGTACTGCAAAGAACAAAAGCAGAAGTGTCCCGGATATGCTACAGCTACAGATTCAGCCTCTTCTCACAGTGCTTGGTTTCATTTCCCAGCCACGGCATTGTCCTCTGACCCTGACAAGGACAGCTACCCCAGGGAATTCCCAGCGTCAGAGCCAGCAGGGCTGCAGGTTTCACTGCCTGCCTGGGGTGAAAGCAGGGCTGATATCTGCTGTGATGAACCCAGCTGTTTCTGAAGGCTGTGTCTGCACTGTGCAGTGGCTCTTTGCTGAGCCTGTGGGATTCAGCTGGCTTCAGGAGGGCAGCAGGTCCTGGAGATTCTGTCACTCAGCTTAGCACTTCTCACTTTGGGCAGCAGGCTCTGTCCTGTTTGCATTGCTTTGTCCTCCATCCCAGTACAGACACTTGGAGCAGTAGATACTTTGCAGCTTGACAGAGGATGGTAGGAGATATGTTCTCTCTACCTTGATCTGGTTTCCAGCTAAACTACTCACTAGCCCTGCTGCCAGCAAATCCAACACAGGTGGTTTGTTGCAAAAAATAGCATCTCCTGGCACGCCTGTGTGCTGTAGAGCTGGTTTTTAAAACCGAGTTGCTGCAGACCAAAGCAAAAAATCACCACAAAGAGCCATTTGTGAGTCAGCCTCACACCAAGAGGTGCTCAGGTCTCCAGCCCAACTTGGCAGCTGGTGCAGTGCCAATAGGAAAAGTGGGGGTTTTGTTGGGATGAGGAAAAAGGGGTACATGTCCTGCAGCTTGCTGTCACTGCATCCAGGCACTGTCCCCTTCCCTTTCAGCAGGGGTGGCTGCTTGACTTATTTCGAGATTCCTTTAGTGAGGATTTTGGACGTCATTTATGAGAGGTCCTGTTGTGCATGAATTATAAAAATCAGTCTTATTGGGACAGGTGGTCCCAGATGGGACTGTTGGACTCTGGAAAGGTGTGCGCCCACTTGGGAGGGCTGTTGAGAACAGTGCTGAGTTTGATCAGAGATGTGAATGATGTGGCTTGAAACAACAGGCTGAAGGAACTTGATTTAATCTTGCTTCCAGGAATGGATTACATGGTCTCCAAGTGCACCGAGGGATATAGCGAAGAGAAAGTGAAAAAAAGTACTGAGCTTAATTCTGATAAGTCAGGAAACCACAGGGGTCAGACTTTGGGGGAAATTCCATTTAGCAGGAAGACACAGATGAAGAAATGCTGCATGTCCACTGCTGGAAACTTTTACAGTGAGACAAAAGCTCATCAGAAAGCTGGAAGTGGTGCTGGCTCAGGCTCAGTACAGGATGGGTTATATGGCCCTAGGCAGTCCACACTAATCCTTTTTTTCACCCTGTTATACTGTCCTACCAGGTCCCTAATTGGTAAGGTGGACTTTCTCTGCCTTATGCTGTACTTCTGAGGGCTACATGAATTCCTTCACTTCCCATGATCTTGAGAATCTCTCTAAAAGGTGGAGAAGGACATGGAGTTACACTCTGAAGCCCCCATTTACTTGTTGGGTGTTTGGTGTGAGGCTGCCTGTGGTCACAAGAAACCCTTGCTCCTGGATGCAAATCCAGGATCTCACCTAGTGCCCAAATGATGAAAGTGCCTTGGGAGCATGGGGAGAGCTTGGCACACCAGACTGAAAGAAACAGATCTTGTGTTTCTTCCATTAGAAGTACCTTTGAAATGGAGCAGGCTGTGTGGTGCTAATAGTAGAGTGGGAACCATCGTCACTGAAAACCAGCATTCTTCTTATCACCATCTGGGCCACATGCTAGGGTACTCCTGATGAGGGCCTTGGCAGGCTTGGCTCTGTTTCACCAGCATAATTTGAGTTTGGGCTTGAGGAAAAAAGGAAAGCAACCCAAAGAGATAACAGAAAAGAGCTCTTCAGGGTGAACGTGAAGCCAAGGAGTTTAGCATCAAACGCCTTTTGAAAGCAGCTGTGCAGCCTTGCTCAGGGATAAATAAAGGCTGGTTTGAAGCTGGAGAGCTAGCTGGCAGAACACACTGTTCCATCTTGCCAAACACTTCCCAGACCACCTGTCCTCGCAGGGCTGGGCTCCCTGCAGAGCTCTCATGCTGCTGCATGCTCTGGGTGTATGGCCAGCATCCTGATGCTCAGCATGGGCTTGGAGCAAGGGCATGGCTCAGGGGGAAGCCCTTTCAGAGTCCTTTATCTCTCTGGAGAGCTCAGAGAGATGGAGACCATTCCACTTCATGGTACCCTCACCCTTGTGATGTTTCCAGGATTTGGAGTGGGAGGCAGCTGTGAGTTTGGCTGGCAGGAGATGTGCACTGCCTGGCCCCCAGGGCAGTGCCAGGCAGAGGCCTTGGTTTTGGGTTGGTGCAAGGTCTGAAGCATTTGAGACAAGGGAGTTTTAATCAAAGCAGGCCCTCAAGTGTTTGTGCTCTTTGCTTTAGCAGAATAAGGAAGGACTCAAGCGAAAAAACATCTGGAACAAGATCAGAAGCCAGACACTCTCCTAAACAAAGGAGATGCATGGCCTTGGAGGAGAAAACAGACATGTAAATAGAGACGGAGGGGGCCAGCAGAAGGTTGGGTTTCTCTGGATCTCATTTGTCTTCCTTGTGCTGCAGCTGTCTAAAGTAAATGCTGGGGGGCTGTGTTGTGCTGGAACATGCTGGGGCCATTCATCATGGGCTGTGCTGGCAGCTGGGACAAGTCCATGATGAGCAGAACCTTCCAGCTTTCCAGAGGGCTCTGCCTCACTTGCACCACTAGTTTTGAGGCTGCAGTCTTTCTTGTGCTGAATGCAGTCAAAGGTGGGGAGAGAACAATTTCTTTCAACAGGACATTCACCCCTGTGAATGTGACCCTGAGGTGCTTTTTCACAAGGACTCTGGCTGGTCTTCAGGAGGGTCATTGCCCTCTGTGTTTCCAGAATCCTTTCAGTGTATCTGATCCAGATCTTGCCCCTCATTGACTGTGTCTGGTTGTACTTACACAAAAGCCTTCTGGGTCAGTACTTTCCAGTCTGGACAGCCTCAATCTATTCAGCATTTCTCCTTCTCTTTCTGCTCCTGTTCTGGACAGTGTGTGTGAACATGGAGGGTAGGCAGTTCTGCAGGGATTTCATACAGAGCTGCTACAATGGTCTTTCTTTGACAGCCAGGAGACCAAGTCTTGGCACAGCTCTATTGTGAAGAGAGTCTTCAGCTCCATGCTATGCTTGCGTGGGCCATCAGCACATCAAAACATCGAAATTCCAAAGTGAGACTTTTTATCTGCTGCTTGCAAAGGGAGCTGGAAAAGGCCACAGTGGCTGGGATTTTGAGGGCTTACCTGTGGAGCAAAGGGGCTGTACTGCTCCAGAGCAGCATCATCCTTCCCAGTTTTCCTGTGGGATACCCCTGTCCAAGGATTTCCAGGCAGAGGTTTATCAGGAACAGGAAAAAGTCATCAAAGAAAGTCAAGCTAAAGTCTTCTGGGACAGAACTGCCGAGCGTGCACAGGGGGAGCTAGGAAAGTCTCTGAAGCATGTAAGATGTACTAGGCTGGTATTCCTAAAGGGACACAACAGCAAGGAATGGGAAGTCCCTGGCTGGCTCTTCTGTGCCTGATAAGGCAGACTGGCTCCCTGCCCTGCTAAGGAAGGACTTGCTTGTACATCCTTTCTTACTGGAATCAGAGGGGAGAGTCATCAAGATAACAGTCAGAAGGATGGGAAAAGAAAATGTGTCCCACTCCAAGCACAGCCATTGTATTAGCCAGACTCCTAAACTGTTGGAAAGGAACTATCAAAAACTGGGCAGCATTGAAAGCTACTGAACCCCTGAGCTCCTCTCACTTCTCATAAAGCAACCCTGCAGCATTAGAAGTGCACTGATCCCCTGGAATCCTTAAAAGCCTTTTAAAGCCTCCAACTTCTTCAGGGAGGCTGACCCAGGACCCTCAGTAAAATTTGGTTAGAAACGTCCTCCGCACAGCCAGCCCACTGCAGAATTGCCAGGATCAGTCCATGGCAATGCTCATGTCAGGAGCAAAGGCTTCTGTTCCATGTGCATCCCTGAAATGCTCAGGTCAAAGTTTAAAAAAAACCAGCAGTGCTCTTTGCACACTCTGTTGATAACCCATTGAACTCTCAGCACAGGGTGCTGATGGGGCACAGCCAGGGGCTGGACAAACCCACCACAGCAGGTGCATGTGGTTCCCACACAAGCTCCACCACTGGTGAATCCTGGATGCTGGCAGTGAAGGATGACTCTGGGTTCCTCTCCAGAGGATTTCTCTAATGTACCTAGTAGTGGTCTCAGCTGAAGAGAGAGACAGTGAGAGAGCCTCTGTCCTGACCCAGCACTGCTGCTCTTGGGCTGTCTCCTTCACCCTTTGAACTGTGAAATTTCACCTGATGCCTTCCACATCCTTTTGTTTTTATAAGAGGTATATACTGCCACTCTTCTGAATCATCAAAAAGGCTCATTAACCTGTGCTCACCTTCCTCTCTGGTGTCCTCTGACAAGCCCCATAGGGTACTGGGCCAGCTGCTCTTTGCAAGTATCCTGCTTGCTGAGGCACCCCTCACCCTACAGGGAGCTGGGATGAGGGGTACCAGCAGAGGTTCTTCCCTGTCCTTCATCTCCAAGAGATCTTTACCTACCCAGCATTTCTCACATCCTGAGGAAGCGGCTGCATTCAGAGGAGCTGAGAGTGCTGTCCGGGATGGGGCGTGCTGGTCCTTTGACCTGCTGTGCTACGGGAACAAGAGCTCTGCTGGCTCTCTGCCCTGCTCTAGCAATGCTTAACCCAACGTCCCTGACTCCCTGAAAAATCCCGGACAGCAGAAAAAGACAGCCACCCGCTGGGAAGGAGGAAGGCACCAGCGGGTCTCTTCTTGTCTTTGTTAGGCAGGCAAAGTCCAAGGCTACCTGTCACACGGAGCCATTCCAGGCTGTGGGTGTGTGCCATCACATCCTGGAGACCCACAGAAACTGGCAGCAGAGAGAAAAAAGCAGGAGAGAACTTTGTCTGAGGGCATCCAGGGGCAGTGCAAGGCTCAGGACATGTTGCACAGTTGGGCTGGTTTTATGTGAGCTCACAAATGGTACTGATGGGTACTTCAGTTTCTTGCAGTAGAGAAACAGCACACTGGACCACATCTGTGCTGACTGTTGACTAAAAATGCTGATCAGTCAGCATCTGGGTCACTCCAACACATTTCAAGTATCTTGTGGCTTGGTCTCTGTGGGTTTCATTCAGTTTGTTTGTTGGTTGTTGCGTTTCTTTTATTTAAAAAGAGAGTGATTTCTGTAGACAGGGGTGCTTGGAGGGAACATGACAGAACTCAGAGATGGGCACAAAGTAAGAGGCTGCTCTGACAGATGCCTAGCCTTTCTCTGAATTTCTTGCAGCTGCTGGTGCTGCATCCCAAACATCATTTCTGAAGGGACAAGAAGGTTCGTCGTCATGCTGTGGGAAGATGCCCCTTGTCACCAGTATGCCCCAAGGTGGAGAAGCAGCCCCAGCAGAAGAGACTGCTCCCTTCCTATGTCAGAGAGCTTATCAGACAGATGCAGCTGCAGCTCTGAGCCCAGGGGCACCTGGCTTGTGGTTGAATGACACTGCTAGCTCTGCTCCACTGTGACAATAGGCTTATCCTTTAACTGTAGCCCTGCCATGGTCTCTGTGTGTCAGTCACTGTCCTTCTCCTTCCTAGTGAACAGGAGTGGCAGATAACTCTTCCAGTCATTGTATGCCTGGTCTGTTTAGATCAGACTGTGAGGACTTTAGGGTCTAGTGCAGGTCTGAGTCTCTGGACAGCACCTTAAGAGTAACAGTTCCTTAATAGAGACACACATGGCTGGCACATGTTGCACTTGAGTGCTGAAGCTCCTTTTGGAGCACCGGAACTGAAACCCAGTGTGGAGACCTGGCATGGGCCATGGAAAATGCTTCAGCATTCTTTTTACCTCCCTATTGTCCTAACATAATAGGAAAACACTGTTAGAATCCTTCAGGCCAGGGGAGCCCTGCTTTGGTCATGTAACATTTGTCTTTGCTGGAGACATCATCTCAAGGAGTCTGTGATGTGCTGGGATGGGTCCACAAGCCTTGCCCCCATAGCTCCCTTCTCACACAAAGAGTAAGGAGGAGGCGTCTGCCAAACTCCCACCAGCACCAGCAGAGGCTGCAGGAAGGCAGTGGGAGCTGGGCACAGGTGACAGCCACATACGCCCATGGCTTATGGTGAAAAAGCTTGCACAGGACACAGTGAGCATGGGGGGAAGCCAAACTCTCCATCCTGGTGGGTCTCTGCAGCTCCTTTTCAAAGTTCCCCCACTGGTACATGTAAGCCAGTGTCAGTTCAGAGCTGACATCACATCAGAGCCCTAGACACATGCTATGGTGCCATTCACTGGGTTTATCCCTCCTGGCACCCTCCTGGTATAGTTGGATGGTGTCCCAAGCTGTGCATGGCCCCCTGTACCTGTGTGAGGACACTGAAAGCCATCTGGTTTGCAGCAAGAGATGGGGAAAGGCTAGCCTGCTTAGCCTGCCCCAGGTGCATGCCAGTGAATACTTCCCAGCTAATCAAGGATGTTTTCTAGAGAGCTCTCAGCCATGCACAGCTAATGTCTACACCAGTGTCATTTACCTCTGCAGAGAAATAAGCTGCTGATTACACAGCAGTAGATTGAAGGGCTTTCAATATCTTTATTTGGTACAAGATACAAAAACTTAGCCTGGTAACTGTCTTCAAAGAAAAAAGAAGTGAAGGTAAATCTAAATGATAAAGGGAGGACTTGGCACCTTATCCCCTTTTTACAGTCTGCTCAGGTTTACAGATTACACAGCCCTGTGCACATTTCAGTAAATACTCACAGTGCTACAATGAAGGTTCATTTCCTTGCAGAGACATTTGCAAGCTCCACACCTTGGTCTTATCCTCTCTCTTTTTGAGCTGACAGTGGCAATTTGTCCTTTGCTGCTGATGGATTGTGTGGCTTGCAGAGGTACTTTGTCACTCCCGGCCTGAGCCAGGAGGAGCAGTGGGGAGTTGTCTTGTCTCCTTGCTGCTCTTGGCAAAGATGAGGAGCACAGGATGGGTCAACAGCTCAGATCCCAGAGATACCAAGAAGCTGGGCTTCCCTTGGTGTGACAGGAGCAAGACCCCATGGCTGGCTGGGCAGCACCCCCTTCCTGCACCCCATGAGGTTTCAGCTGCTGCCCATCACCCTGACAATCTATCTCCTTGTCTTTTTTGGGCTTTCCTTACATTCTGGATCTGAGCTGTGATTTGTGGAAGGGTATCAGAATTATTATACCAAGGGAATCACAGTACCAGTCACCATGGGCTGTGCTGGAGCCTGTGCAAAGGGAACCTGCACTTCCCTTTGCAGCTGATGTTCCAGCAAAGGTGGCAGATCCTTTTGGTGTTTTATCTTTGAAGTGACTGCCTTCTTGAAGAAATGAAAGCATGACCTGATCCCTGGTTCCAAATCCCAGTTCTAACACTTCTATAGGTTTCCAGCCCTGCAGAGCAAGGAGCACTGTAGAGGTGAAGCAGCAGGTCTGTAGATCACCTGTCAGGTCTTCACCAGGGATCCTCAGGCCACAGCTTAGGAACTGCTGCTTTTAAAGGATTGTAATGCAAAGAGGAAGAGAAAGAGAGCTTATTTTCTGCAGAAGTGGACCTGGAGCAGAGCCAAGCTCTTATTATTCTATGTACTAAGAATAAGCAAACAGCAAAAATCCCGCAGGAAGAGGAGGCCACTAACCCGCTGCAGGATCTGAGCTGACTTCTTCCTCTTTCCTCCAACTGAGGCTTTGGTTTCTGCAGGGTTCCCCTGCTGCTGGGCAGCAGCAGGCTGCCCTCCCAGCAATGGTGGCACACAAATTGTTCTGGGCTTCATTCCATCCACCCTTCCGGTGGGCCCCGGAGCTCAGCAGTTCTCTTCAGCCAGGCTACAGGCAGGAGTCTTCCTTCAGACCTTCTTGACTGCCCCAGTGCCCCTGAACACAGAGGGGTGCCCACTGCAGGCCATCAGGGCTGCACATGTGGCAGCAACTGGAGCAAATGTCCCCTTGTGCTGGAACACTCTGAGCATTGCTTCCAGCAGGTTTTCACCCAGGCCATTCCTGACCCCAAAGCCAGGCAACATTCCCAACCAGAAAGAAGTCCTTGGCAGAGTTGATTTCTTAGTGCAAACATAGCTGGAGTGTCCTTGCTCCTCTCTATGCAGGCCTGAGTGTTGGTTTCTGCATGATGCTTCTGCTGGGGCTCTCGGAGTGCCACGGTGGGTTATTGCGTTTATCCTGCCTCATGGGTCTGGAGAGGCTCATTCCTAAGCTCTACACACAGCAAAGGCATTTCTCCAGCTCCTTTGGCTACCTTGCCTGCTCATGCCTCTCATCCATCACCTGCTGGGGCATTTGAACAAGCACAAAGGGGATGTCCAGCCCCACAGTCCCCTGCAGCCTCTGTGAGTTTGCCACCAGTGCCTCACATCATGCCAAAACCCCAGACAAGGCCACTGGGAGAGAGGTGCAGGTTCTTACCTAAAGTAGCTTGGGCAGCTCTACCAGAATTTCTGAAGCATTGCCAGCTTCATGCTTAGAGGATTTTCTCACCAGGCAGGAGGAGCTGAGGGATGTGGATGGTGCTGCTACAGATGGGAGGACACAGCTCCCAGTTTGCTTCAGCCCCTGGTTTGCTGGTTATCTTGAGACCACCCCTGGCAGGGCCCAGCCTCCAGGGATCTGAGACAGGGCCTAAAGACTGGAGGGGTGGGATGGTGGCTGCTGCCCATGGCAGCCTGTCACCAATTAGAGATGCCATGCAGAGGCAGGAAGCCTTTGGTGGAAACCACTCCCAGGACCTGGACTGGAAACAGGCACACATCAAGACAAAGATATGACAGCCCTAGACATGGGGACTTGTTCATTCCTTGGTGCCCTCAGGTTAAGAGGTCAAATCCTCTTGGACTGGTAAATCTCAGCTTCAGGAGCGAGGCAGTCACATCTCTGCTTAAATTCTGCTCTGCTGCCTGCAGAGGCTGAGTTTCACCAAGGGATGGGGAAGCCTCAAGCCACAGGGGTGCTGCACCAGAGCCCACACCATCCATGTTGTCACTGCTGTCCCCAGTAATCAGCACACACCAACACAAGGGCTGGCAGGGAGCCCAGCTGGAAAGGGCCAGAAGAGCCTTTGCTTTCTACCTGCTTGGCTCATCACAATCATCACTGGCTTGCTGCCCTGAGCCACAGGCTGCACACTGGCTCCCAACAGCTCCCTCAGTTCCTATTCCCCAGACACATTCTTCCTTTCATTTTCCAGAGTTTTCTCTGTGACTATAAATAGCCTGGTGAGGGATTTGCCAGCCCTCATAGAAGAAAGGGCAATAATCTCTTCCTGAAGGAAGTGGCCAGGACACCTAAGGATTCTTCTAACATGAGTGTAAATGAAACCAAACAATGTGCCCAGGAGGAAACTGAGGTGGTGAGGGCAGAGGAAGCTGTGAGGAGCAGAGCTCCAGAGCGCTTTGTGGAGGGAATACAGCTGCTGCCATTAATGTTAATTAATGCTTGGTGAGGGGCTGCCATTGCTGGGGATCCATGGTGCTCCTGTCTGAGCACTGCTGAGCCACAAAACCAGGCCACAGGCCTGCCACAAAACCAGGCAGCATGCTGTGAATGGCCAAGAGTCCTGTCGGGGGTCTACAAGGAGTGTTTTAAGTGAGATGATTTACCACTTCTCATTTGCCAGCTCAGCACTGGAGATGACTGCCACCCCCTCCAGCCACCCTGAGGTCTGCATTCCAGAAACAAAGTCTTGTTCTGAAAAACTGTCCTTGTCCCCAGGTGGAGGTACCCAGAGGGTGGACTGGAAGTCTGCAGAAAGATCAGCATCCAGCATCTTTACCTTTGGCTGTTATCCCATCTCTATCCTTGGTGTTAGGAAATGCTGATCCTGCAGAGGCAGGGTTTTTACTCTTCCACAGGACCTCTCCTCCACAGAGGACAGACACAGCTGAGATGACATACTTTTCTCTTAACATTCCCTAATTGGCTTGATTTGTCCATATTAAGCATTTACTATCCACAGTTAGCTCCTTCATTAGCTATGACACATCATGTTTAACCACACAGCAATATTGCACCAATGCCAGGGCCAGCAGCAAACACTCAGGAAACTTCTGCACAAGGATAATACAGAGACCATGAAAAAATCTGGGTCTGAATTAAAACTTAAACAAGTCTGGAAATACTTCTGAGCTAGCAGAAAACCTTAGACAAGTGTGCACATCCCCATGCACAGCCTTCATTCCTGCCTCCTTTATTTCTACATAGCATAATGGCTTGCCTGTGGACCTGAGCACTCGCAGAGAGGAATGAACACTCATCTGGTTCACAAACCACAATGTAATTAATTCCCAGAAAAGCTTCTGGGCTTCACTCTGTGGCTGTGGAAGTTCAAGGTGCTACCCAGGGTTAACCAGCTGATTTTCCTGCTCACCCAGGGTGCTCAGGTCCATCATCATAGGGCAAGGGATGGGTCTTCCAGGACCAGGGAGAAACCAGGCAGGTGGGAAAGGAAAACAATTTCAGAATGGACAGAAGGAGCAAGATGAGGAGCATGCCTGGGTCCCTGCCACCCCAGCCCCACCCTGAAGAAGCCTCAGGCCCATCACCCCCAGGGCTTTTGCCTGAGCATTTTCTCAGCCTCCTCTCACAGGGATGGGCACAATTTCTCCGAAGGCTGTTTTTGAAGGCAATGTTTGCCATCTAGTGGGAAAACAGAGTCTGTGTATCTCGCCTGCAGAAGGATGCAGCTTGTGGTTATCTCGGCAGCAGCTGGGAGCCACACGCCCCCTTGCCCATAGCTGGGAGTTCCGGGGAGGAGGAAAATTGGAATAGGCAGTGCTGGTTCAGCTTCCTTCAGGCAGCTGGCCAGGCTCTTTGCCGCCAGCCACAGATGCCTGCCTGAGTGTGGATCCCTAGCCCAAGCCCTTGGAGAGGACCCTGGCCGAGCTGCTGCCCAGTCCGAGTGGGGAGCTGAAAGAAGTGCTCTGTAGTAGGGGAAAAAGCACCATGTTCTGGACAAATGGTGCCTTTCAGGTCAGCAAACCCCGGGGGATTGGTGCCTTCCAGATTGGCATCCTCCCAGGCATCTCTCTTCCAGGTTAGTATCCTCCAGGGAGCCAATGCCCTCCAGGCTGGCATCTCCAGCACTCCACTGGCAATCAGCACCTTCCAAGTCAGCATCCTCTCTGGCATCAGTGCCTTCCAGGTCAGTGTATTTCTAGTGATCAGTAATTTCCAGGTTAGCTTTCCCTGGGAATCAGTGCCTTCAAGACCTGCAGATCATGCTGGGGATCAGCCATCATCCCAGGAGAGGATCTTAGACAGATCTGACACTTCGGGCACCTTATGACCTCCAGATCCTTCAGCACAGAGGTGACTATGCTGGTGCAGTGTCTAGAATTCATGTGAAGCTCAACTGCTCCCACACCTGGTGGATCCCCAGTGGAGAACAAAGGCTGGGAGTTGCTTGAATGTGATGTGACCCTGCAAAGCACAGGAGACTCCCAGAGCCACATTTAACTTGGGTCCACCATATTCAGGATGCAGACAAAGGCACAGCTGTACAGAACTCGGTCTGCCCAGTGTCTGCTCCATGGAATCCTGGAAACATGGGGAGCACTGGAGTGTCCCAGCTGGTTCAGAAGTTATTGCTTAAGGCTGGGCCATGCTGTCCATAACCTCCACTTGTTTATTCTGCCCATGCTGACAAAGCAGCTGATATGGCAGTGAATGTAGGGGAGGAAAAAGTGCAGCTGGTGGAAGGAGAGCAGGTAGGGAGGCTGCCCAGGGAAACTCCCAGACCATGTCCTGCTGTGTTTTAGCCCCTGCAGCTGGAGGAGAAGATGGAGTTCCTGCCATGGGGAAGGGAGGAAACCATCTCCTCTGAGCAAGTGACATGGCAGTACTGAGGAGGTGTAGTCCTCATGTTGCATGGCAGAAATGTGTGGATGGGGAGCTCACAGCACATGTCCCCTAGTGCCACCACGCTCCAGGGCAGAAACACAAAACACTGGGAAGTTTTGCTTGGACAACAGGACTGTTTCCAGTGTTGAAAAAAAAAAAATAGAAAAAGGAAAAATCCAGCAGGAAAACTGTGGGCTGCTGCTGCTGCTTGGAACAGGGTATAGCCATTTCCCATCATGAGCAGCAGTGCTTGGGCAGAACTGTGCTGATGGCCGTTGCCTCTCAGCATCTCTGTGGCCAGGTGCTTGGCATTTCCCATCTGTGAAAGACCAAAAGCATCCTAGAGGCAGGGAAGGGGCCAGCCCCAGCAAGCAAAAAAAGAAACAACCCATTTTTGGAGGGAGAAGCTGACAGTGCAACAGCAAGAAGATGTCTCAGGTCTCTTCCTTCTCCACATTTGGCCTGGTGGGTGATGTCTACTCTTCTGTTTCAGGAAAGAAGAGCAAGGAGTTTTCTGGCTTGTGGCAGCTAGAAGGGGAGGCAGATGAAGAAAAGGGAGCATGGGGGATCACGGGAGTCCCTAATGAGTTCAGTGCTTGGATCTCTAGCAAGCTCCCACACAGAGGTATCCACATGGAGGTGAGATGAAAGCCATGGTCAGGGTGAATGCTTAGCACGACATTGGTAAAGCATTCATGTTGGGATGCACTGTGTCTCCAGGCACACTGTCTCTGCTGTTCCTACTCTCTCAGTGTCTGGGCAGTGTGAGATGGAAGTGGCTCCTGAGGGGGATGCAATCCCTCTGGAGATGCCCACATTCTCCCAGAACTCTCAGGACCTTCACTGATGACAGCTCAGGCTCTGTCTCCTCATGTCTGCTGTGATGCCACATGTGCACAGGTCACACCCAAGATTTGTTCCCAAACACAGTCCTTGCTCTCTGCCCATGGCTGTCTTATCCTTCTTCTCAAGTCAGCCTCTGCAGAGTGAGCATCTCTGATGCTTAGGATGGTAACTGAGTGTCCAAACTACCTATCCATACATTAATCTATAAATTCATCTATCCCTTCCTCCCTCTGACAACTGATCCACACATTCATATATACATCTGCAGTCTCCTTCTCTCAACCTATGTATCCTCCGCTCCCTGCTGAACCACTGACTGTGTATGCACCCTTTGCTCTCTCCATCATTTCATGACACGTATAGATGTATATTTCATGGCTATTCTGCTGAAGCTGCTTTTACTTCTTTCCTTGGCCCAGGATTTGGCACAGAAGGAAGCAGAAGCAGCCATGAGAGGTAAGTTGAGACTGTTTTGCTTCACAGTCCTGTGCAACTCGCCTCCTCCCCTGCAAAATGCGGGCTGATCCTGGCAGCAAGGCAGGGAGAGGAGGAGGCTAATCCTGAGGGCTAGCTCAGAAATTTGGCAGGGTTGGTGGCACTCAAACAGCTCAGGCAGTGCTGCACAACCGCCCATAACCAGTGCCCTGCTGCAAAGGCTTTTGCCAAAGCTGTAGATTTCCCAAACAAGCCCCTGCCTGAGACATGATCTGGCCACCCTGTGCTGGACGGGGACAAAGGATATGGCTGTCTCTGTGTCCCAGTGCTGGGGACCTGCCCTGGTGTGTAGCATTGCCTGACGGAAATTTTTTAAACCAAGTATATCCCAGGCCATGTTCTCCTGCACTTTTTTCCTGCTGTGCCTGGGCTGGTCCCTGTTCCACGCCAGGAAGCTGGACCCATCCCTGCCTCATGTGGATGCAGTCCATGGGCTGCTTTGGCCTGGCACACCTCAGCATCTCCAGGCCTGGCTTGTACCAGCTCCCCTGGCGATCTTGGCACAGCACCCACCCTGGGGAGGGTGGGAAACGGCAGCAAAGGCAAGTTTGGATGTGCCTCTGCCTACTTGGGGCAGGGTGCGTCCAGGCAGGGCTCCAGACTGCAGCAGGAAGCCTCTGCTCACTCAGCGGCTGTGCGAGCCACCAGGGAGCCCAAGCCTGGAGGAAGTGCCCTGGCCCCACACTGGGACAGGGAGGTGCCGGCACTGGGACTGGTCTCATGGTCCCTTCCTGTTTTTCTTCTTCACAGCTTGAAGAAAAAGTTGATTTTGGCATCTGGATCCCTCTCCTTTATTCCAGATTGCTGCTAACCCAGCCCTCCCCTTGCATCTTCAGTCTGCTGGAAAGCCCTGTTTGCCCACATCCAGCACCACTGCATCTTCCCCTTTGGCAACAGGGAGAGCAGCACCCAGCACCAGGCATCTTTACTCCTCAAAGCACAGAATTTGCTGCTTCCTTTGGGTCCCCAAGGTCTGTATCACATTTACAGGCTGCTGGGGCAGGGAGCTGAGCCATGGGGCATCCCAGCAGGAAGCCACAGTGCAGGCAGGCAGGATTTTGTGGTGGCATGCAGATGCCCTGCCTGTTCTTGGTATCTCCAGCTGCCAAATGGATGGCAGGTCATGACTCCTTACATCAGAGAGGGAAGGGGTCACCCTCCAGGACCATGGGCAGCAGGATGCAGTGATGAGCCTCTCCTGCCCTCAAGCTGCTCTGGTCACCAGAACTGCGTGTCCCCACTGCCTGGCCAGGCAAACCCCAGCTAAGGAAGGTGACATGGGGCTTGGCACATGGGGACAACAGATCTATGGGGTCCCCAGCCAGCAGCAACAAACTTTTATTTGGAGCATGTCTGGACCTTCTGGAGTTTAAAAGCAGGCAGAATACAGGGGTCACAGTTGCTGTCTCCCATTTTCTGTCTGTTGTGCTGCTACACCTTGAGCAGGCTCTAAACCATCACCACATGCTGGGATATTACTGAGAATTGCTGGGAAGATACTGGGAAATTGTTTGCAAACACTGGAGCCACAGCTATGGGATGTACATCACCCGTTTTCCACAGCATCTCTGGACAACCACTGCCCTGATCCCTTCCATAGTGGCAGAGCAGTGCGATCTGGTGGTGATAAGAGGAGGTTTCCAATGGTAAAGGCTGCCCATGCCATGCTGCGGACTGAGAAGAGACAAGGGTGACCAGGACAAGACAAGGGTGACTGTGTGACACATCAGAATGTGTGTTGGTTGGGTTGGATGCTGGGCACCAGAGCCCAGCAGATGATGGCAGTGTGATATAGCTGGAGCTGTCAACCTAAGATACACCTGGGAGTGGTGATGTGGCTGCTGAGCCTGAAGTCCAGGCAAGATCTGGCTCCTTACACTGCCCCAGACTGGTGATCTGCCTTACCTGCCCTGCGGAAAGCTCTGCTCTGGTCCAGAGATAGTGCCATGCCAGTAGCACACTGCAGACAGAGGGCTGAACTCCATCTCTCTCATGTGCTTATGAGGGGCTGCAACCCCACAAAGCCAAGCACAGATCCCACAACCAGGGCACCCAGAGAGAGCAGCAGGGAGCCTGTGGGCACACAACACACTAGAAAAGGCACAGCCTGCCCCAGTTCCCTCCAACCCAGTCCACACAAGGCCCCTTTGTGGGTGCCTCAGTCCAGGCTCCCTCTGCATCATGGGGTCATGGGCAGCCCCAGGACCCAGGTGGGTCCCCACCCTGGCTCTGCTCCCCGTGCTCCACGTGTTGTCACTGTCTGAATTTCCACCCAGCTCCATCTGGATCTCGTTGGGCTGCTGGCACTGAGCACTGGGGTCGGGAGGTGCCAACACATGGAAGCCATTAGAGGGGCTGGGTTGAGGTGCAGCAGGGGGGCCACATGCAGAGCGAGGGGGGCTGTGCAGAGGGTCCTGTCTCAGCTGCCACGCTCCCTCAGCCCCTCCAGGCAGCTGGAGAAAGGGCTGAACAGTTTGGGAGGCAGCCCTGCCGCCTGTGCACCTCCAGCAAGGACCATTCCCAAGCTGGCACTCACCCTTCCCTTGGCCCAGCATCACCTGCACAGGGGTTTTGCCTGGACAGTGCCAATGGCAGCATTGGCATATCCCCTTTATTGGCATTGCTGCTCCGTCCAGCCACAGCACGGGGGATTGGGGCAGAGGGAAGGGGCAGGGGCTGTTCTGTTCCGCCTGCTGGCGGCTGGTGGGGGGTGGCAGGCAGGGGTCAGCACCCCTTGGTCTGGCACTGAGGCCCAGCACCCCCGGGAGCCTACACCCATGGTCCCCCTCAACACCAGGCAGTGAAGTGGGGCTGGCTCAGTGTCTTATCCCCATTTGTTTAGCAGCGCTCGGAGGTGGAGCTGGCCTGTCACCCTGAGCCTGAAGTGACTCCAGCTGGCTCCTGGTGGGCTCGGGCAGTCCAACGCTCCTGAGAGCAGAGCCTCTCTCCTTAGGATCCATCCTGCAACCCCAGGGTGTTGGGGGCTCCGGCAATGTCCACAGCTGTGGGGTGACCCAGGAGGCGTGGGGGCCTTGGGGGCCAGCAGTGGCATCAAGTCCCACGCGTGGGCAAGCGGGTGCAGGGAGCAGGGAT
>JANRMJ010000079.1:8691467-8704639 GCA_025584955.1 Alethe diademata | reverse complement strand
GGCCCCAGGCACACCCCGCTCCTGTGCTGGCCCTGCCTTTCCTCGCACCCTTACCACGGACCAGGAGCGGTGGATGACGGGTCGGTACTGGAGCCGAAACCTCAGCTGGAAGTGGGGCTCCTTCGGCCAGGAGGAAGGATACTTCCAGCTCACGTGGAGTCGCCGTGGGGCCAGGGGGATGGGCTCCACCACCAAGCCCTCTGGAGGGTCTGGCTTGACTGTGTGGGAAAGGACAGGAAGCCCCTGTCACCCCGCACTGCACGCACAGGGGTGTAGGGATCCCCACTGCCACCCCAGGCAACTGCCCGGGGATGGACAAACGGTGGGACAGACAGACAGATGGACGGGGACTCACTGATGGCCTGCATGGTGACATCAAGCAGGCGGTAGCTGAAGCCCAGGGGGTTCACCTCAGTGATGTTCAGGCGGTAGGAGCTCCAGAATTCTGACCTGTGGACGGTGCAGGTGCCGGGGCGGGACGGATCCTGCAGGCACAGCCCCACGTGCCCGTTCTTGTTCCTGCAGACAGGGAGGCAGGGTGGGGACACGTCCTACCTGCTCACCATGCACAGTTCCCAAATGCTGCCAAGGAGGTGCCATGGGAGACCCTATGCCAAGACTCTGGGGGAGGAGGCAGCCCCTCTGGCTTAGCTGCACTCACCCTTCCTTCAAATGGGTATATCCCACTTGAGCATGACAGAAGGGACCCTCATCCCAGCTCCACACTCTGCCTGGGAAGGTCTTTCCCTGAGGCAAACCCTTCTCCCTGAGGCAAACCCTTCCCCCAGACTCCCAGGGCAGCTGGGAAGTAGCTGGCTCCCTGATGGAGCTCTTGCTCTGGGGTCCCTGCTGAGGACAGCAGCAGAGCTTTTGGGTTGGGGCCAGTGCTTAGGGAGCAGGAGCAGGGTGGGAATCAGTCCTACCTCCGCTTTTCTTCGCCTGTCAGGGATTTCTTCCTGCCATGGAGACAGATGGAAAAGCAGATGATTAGGATGCGGGGGCAGCACAAAGTGAACCCCACCACGACCCAGAGGAGGGACAGTAGCCCACACTGCAAAGCAGCCCCACACTCCCAGGCTGACACATGTGACAGCATGAGGGACAGAGCTAAAACCATGTCCAGCTCTTCTAGTGAACAGCCTGGCAACATGAGCTGGGGTTCCCAGGGAAAAGAAATGGGACACCTTCCCTGCCTGGGATTTCATCACTCAGAAGCAAAGACATAGAGACACTGATAAAAGCAGGTCTCCAGAGCCTGGCTCTGGAGCTCGCCCTAAAGCCCCCAAAAATCCATGCTTCCACTCCCCCTCCCTGTGGAGCCCCTGATGCTCCACTTAGCCCCCTCCCCACCAAGCCCTCAGCTCCTGCAGCTTTCAGTGGGGCTGTGCTTTATGAGCTCCACTGGACTTCAAAGCTCCTCGCTAATTTGGCTTGCAGGGATAATTAGAAGCAGCAATGCTGTCAGGGCTCCTTTCATCCCAAAGCATGCCAGAGCGTGGAGGCTTGCAGATGACCTGCTTCTCTTTTATTGCCCCTCTGGTGCTGGCAGAGCTGTCAGCAGGGAGGGAGCTTGCTTGTGCCAGTGCCCCAGTGCTGCTGAGACCCCCACTGAAAGCAAGTAAATGCTTGGTGCTCTGCTTACCCCAAAGCAGGACCTGCTCCGGGGTGCAGCATGGTCCTTGGGGAAGGAGGTGAACTCAGGGCATGTGTGGGATGGCCAGACGGATTTGGTTGTGACCCACAACAAGCCCAATCCATACCCTCTGGGGATACTTCACCTGTATGTGGTGATGTATCTGGTAGGGAGGAAGGTCTCTACACTGGAGGTCCAGGAGCAAGAGAAATTCTCATAGTCAGATGCTCTGCAGGACACAAAGGGAACTCCAGGCAGGTCTGGGGTCCGGGGGAAACAGCAGTCAGTGATGAGTCCCCCATCCCACAGCCCATCCAGCACACAGGGATACCTGTGTCAACCCCAAATCCATTTTTGGCAAGCCCCTGGCAGGGGTGCAGGCAGCGCACTCCCCCTAGAACAGCCCAGCTCACAGGCATGCTACTCACGCCCCAGACGCAGGGACACAGTGTGCAGGAGGCCTCCGTCCTCGCCATGGCAGCTGTACGTCCCCATGAAGGCCAGGCTGGCCCTGGGCAGCACCAGGGATCCCTGCTGGATGGCTGAGCCCTCAGGCAGCGCCGTGGCGCCTGCTCGTCTCCACTGCACTGCTGAGCTGAGGAGGAGACACCAGGCAGGCTGTCAGAGCACAGGGATGCCCTGGCCCACCCTGCAAACCATCCCATTGGATAGACCCCTTGATGTGCACGGGAAAGACTTACCTGGCACGGACACCAGGGCATGGCAGGGTCACATCTGTCCCCAGCTGTCCATACTGCACGCCTGGAGGGACACACATCCCCAGATGGGTGTTAGCACCCACGCCACCCCATGCCAGGGCAGCTGGGAGTCCCTGGGGCTGTACCCCACAGTGGGTGGGCACTGGCTACGGGGTCTTGCTTCACGCAGGTAGCACCACAGGGGACTAGCGAGGACTCGCCCCAGTTGGGGATGGGCAATGAGCAGAAACACAGGTTGGCCATCACTGCAGGATGTAGGGCTGTGTTTCGTGTAGCCCTGGTAGGTCTGTTCCTGTCTGGGGGAAATGGGGCATCCTCAGGGTCCTCAGGACATGGTGGGGGGTGCCGTATGGGGGTGCTTGTGGGGGTCTCACCTTCCTCTCCCCAGTCTTCAGGGACAGCAAAGGAGGCTGATGTCAGGGCTGCTGCGAGGAACACCATCACCCTGCCCAGGCCTGGGATGGAACTGCGCATCTGGAGGAGGCAGAGAAGGGCAGCAGAGAGCGTTATTCCCTGCAGTGGAGCAGCTGGTACGGTCCACAGCCCACAGCATTCCTGCAGGCCCATGGATCCTGCATTCCTCTCTCATCTCATCCCATCCTGATGGGGACAGAAGAGGGACTGAACCCCAGGACTCCAGCTGGCACATCTGGCAGTGTCTGTGCCAGAGTCGCAGCTGGTTCCTGGCTGCTGAGCAGCCCCCATGCCTGGAGTAGGGATGCAGGTGGCAAACACTGACCAGCAGCTCAGGGCTGTGTGGGTTGGAGGGATTAAGGGTTCTTTGCCATGGCAATCCTGTGCCGGGAGCCTTAGCTGGCTCCAAACCCCAGGGTGGTCCAGAGACCTGTGCATGTGCTGCTGGGGTGGGAAGGGACCAAGGAGAAATTCTGGCCTGTATTTACGTGGCAGATGACAGCAATCAGATCTAAACTGGCTCACACAGCCAGGGAAAGCAGGTGATAGCTCAAGTTGCACCAAGTCCCACATCACTGCCCGTGCCTGCACCCACTGTGAGGCTGGTCCACGTAAGACTCCATGTGTGGGAGAATGGTGCTGAAATCCCTTCCTCCCACTCAGTGATCACCAGTGAGAGGGGTAGGGGACGCAGAGTCAGGGATGTGCACCCAGCTCTTTGTGGGTCACTGCCACAGACTGGAGCCTCCCTGCCAGCCATCACTCATTCCATCCCAACCCACATACACCACTGTGGGCACACCAGCCAGTGTCACCCTGGCCAACACAGCCAGTGTTGCCCTGTCCTGCCCTACCACCATCACCCTGTCCATCACAGCCAGCAGTGCTCTGTGATACCCACCCCAGCCAGCACCCTTTCTGTGCCAGCCAGCACAACCCTAAAGCATCTGGACCCACCAGCAGAGTCCTGCATCAGCAGGACGTATCAGCCAGTGTCACCCTGTCCATCCGGGCCCCATCACTCTGTCTGTGCCAGCAAGCATCCCCCCAGGGTATCCGTCTGGCCAGCATCACACTATCCCTACCAGGAGTGCCATAAAGTCTCTGTCAGTTAGAAATTAATAATTTCTCCCTAGAAGACCCCCTGCCCACCCCCCACAACGGGACAGGTCTTTTTATTTACACCCACACTGCTGGGCTCTGCTTCCAACTGCAGGCAGGGGCTGAGGGCACATAAGGCAGTGAGCTCCCTGCCAGCCCCAAGAGCAGGCACAAATCTGTAGGCACAAATCTGTAGGCATAAATCTGTGTCCCCCTGGGTTCAACAGCTGAGAGACTGGAAGGAGGGATGCTCTAGATCAGCAAAGGCACCCCAGAGCAGCAGCCAGTTCCCCTCCTGTGGCCGAGTGTCCATGGCCACAGACCAAACCGACTGGCGAAGGAAACAAGAGCTACAAGGCAATCTGCTGCAGGGGGGAAGGCGTGCGGCACCCCACATCAACCCCGTTCTGAGCATGCCAGGCAGCCTCAAACACAAGCCCCAAATGTAAATAATTTAATGAGACTGTCATAAGCTTTTCCTACAAAACCACCCCAGAAACGTTCCCAAGAAATATCAGTCAAAAAGTCTCTGCCAAAACTATGCTGGTAAGTAACTGGGAACATTTGGCCTGAAAGTAAAATATTTTGGTGATGGAAAAAAAAAAAAAAAAGGAAAAAAAAAAGATGAAAATGAGGGTATTTTGTCTTAGAAGCAGCAACCAAAAATAACTCCAAAAACCACGTGGGCTAGAGTGAAGGAATAGTTCTGGAGGGAGGAGGAAGGGGGGTGGGTGTATGTGTGTGTGTGTCAGGAAGAAGGGAGAGTGTGTTAATATACAGAGAAAAACAGCTTTAAAATAATTTCTTTTCCTAACCATCCTGGTTTTTCATTCAGAGGGCATCCAGCCTGTTTCCATAATGACCTGGTGGTTAAGTCTAGTCAGGAACCACTAACCTAGACCCTAACCCTAACTCTAACCCTAACACTGCTCATCCTGACAGCCAGTCCACATCTTCCACCCTTCATCACCCTTTATCCCAGGGTCCTCCCAGAGCTCCCCATCCTCACCCCAGTACCCCACGAGCTCCCCTGCCCCAGAGGGGCAGCCCTGCCAGTGCAGTGTGAGAAGGCAGCACCTAGCCCCTCCAGACACACACTGACTCAGTAAATGACCTATGTGAGCACTGCCAGAAATTATCCCTGGGGACAAAGCATCACTGCAGAGAGAAGCAACAGGGCAAGCCCTTCCTCGCCTGCCCAAAGGCCACAAACAAAAGGGGAAAGAGCCACAGAGCTGGAGAAGACTCAGAGCCCTCATGTGCCCCAGGTGCAGAAGCAGGGAGCCAGGTGCTACAAGACAGCCTGCCCAGAAAGGATCCCCTTACTTTCTGCCATCAAACTCCTCGGCCAAGGCAAAAACAGGCGTGCAAATGAACACAAGCATGTGAGTGGCCAGGCCTACCTTCCTTGGCGGCTCCACACCCCCACAGATGGGCACACAGGCAGAGAAAACATCCCTTGATGCTTGCACCAGCAGTGACACATTCTGGGGACACAGAGTCCTGGCACAGTGGTCCTGGAGCCAAGCCGGGACAGAGGGAACAATCAGAGCTTTTCTTCCTCCCTTCATGCTAATCCTGGCCAGAGAGACGCCTGCCGCCAGCCGGGGCTGGGTGACATCCCGTTCCACAGCCAGGGCAGAGGGACCCAGCTCAGCCTGGGGATGTGGTTTGGTCCCGGTAGGAAGGGCAGCAGTGCTGGATCCTGCCCCCTCAGCATGGGATACCCTTGTCACTGGCATGGCCAGGGTGACCAGGCAGCCTCTGGCACCCGTGGATGTGAGCCAGAAATGCAAGGTGTCACCCTCCATCTCTCCCTGATCCTGCTGTTCTGCTGGGCACCAACTGAGCTCATGCAAGAGTTTTTGGGCAGTGGTGGTGAGAAATCCTGACATAAGCTCCTTTCTGCATGCAAACTGAACTACTGTAAAAACTTCCCTCAAAATCACGGCCATGTGCACCGGCACCAATGTCCGCGTCACGCGTGACAGTTCCCTCAGCACAGCTGCTCTGTGCCATGCCCTGCCCTGGCCTGGCAAAACCCAGCACAGATTCCTGGGGGAAGCCAACTTTCCATTGTGCTCAGTGATTTGAAAGACATTGGGTTTTGTTTTCCTAGCAGTTTTTAATTTTTTTATTTTTTTTGCTTCATTTGAAGTTGCTCTTCAAAGCAAACAGGCTGCACACAGAGCTGGGGTGGTGAGGACAGGGACAGGAGCAGATGACACTGTGCCTCAAGGCTGCAGATGGTAGCGTGGAGATGTGGGATGCTCCCCACTGTGGGTGATAAAACTGTCCCTGAAAAAGGCCCTTGGGATTTTGTGCCCTGAGACAAGGAAACCTTTCCTGAGAGATGCCCCTCCTCCCTACCAAAACCCCTGTTATAATTTAGGATTTCTATTGGTTTTTAACTTACTAGATGATTGGTCTTTTCTCACCAAGAATCTTAAAGTAATGGGATAGTTCTCAACTTACAATTTTACTGGTTAGAAGTTCAATCCCCCTAAAGTTTATATAAACCCGTTGCTGTGCTGTGTAACCGGATTTTGCTGGTAGAACCTCTCGAAGAAATAAAGCTACTTTTGGAACCTCTGCAGCAACTCCCGAAGTCTCATTCTTTGCCAGCTGAGTAGCTGACCCACTGCCTCAGGGGCCCTTGGAGCTATCTGAACCCCGTAGCAGCCCAAAGCTAGAACCACCTTAGCTCAGGCAGCTACACCCCACTGAGCACAGAAAGCTGGGGTGCCTCTTAACCCCTTCCATGGGTGGTTGGGGGCAGCACTGCTGCAACAAAGTCATGGTAAATAACCCAATAACACTTGGCAGCTCTGCCTACCCTGTGCCAGGCCTGGATGGAGTCACCCACCTGCAAAAAGCAATGGGCAGAGCCCTAAAGTTGACTCTAATGCCCAAGAGATGGCACCACCCTGAGTATCCCCTGACCTGTGGGAGCATCTCTGACCCTGTGCTACAAACCCTCCTCTCTGCCAGTGACTGCTGTAGGAAGAATGTCCTATGCTGAAATGCGGAATGCCGCAGGAATTCCCTTCTCCTTGTTACTCTGTGGGGAAATGTGCCTTGGGAGCAGTGCCTTGCTAATCCCTCTGCACCTGACAGGCCTGCAGAAGCACCATGCCTAGCTCTGAGGAGCCATGGCGTGGTCTGAGTGCATCCCTGTGCCTGCTGATCGGCCCAGGGCCCTGGAATTACCTGCAGCACTGTTGATTTCCATCATCACTGCACCAACGTGTGTTTGTGAGGGGAGCATCAGCTCCACTCCTGGCTGGTCCCCTGCAACAGCCACCCTGTCCCCTGAACACTGCTGGCATGCTCCCTGGGTGCCCAGAGAAAGCCCAGCAGTGGGTGCTGGAGAGAAGCACGGCCCCCACCACCACCAGGGCCACACACAATCTCCAGGACTACAGGCAGCACCTGAGGCAACACCTCGCCCACCTTGAGCGCTGTGGGGGTGACGCTCTGAGCACTGTCCCCAGTCCCCCTCCCCACTCCCAATGCCTTGGGGACCTCAAAAAAGGCTGTTTTACTCTGCACCACTTTGTTGAGGTGCATGGGCCCCCACACCTGCTGTGGGGGGTACCATGCCATGCTGGGCTGTGCCAATACACACTGCATAGCTGCAGCCAGTGCAATCCCAGTGCACTGGAATTACCCCAGTTAAACCTGTAAAACCAGTTGGAGTCTTTCCCCCTGAGGCCAGTGCAGTCCAGTAAGACCTGTGCACAGTCTGAACACAGGACTAAACCCAGTACGGTCCTGATGCTGGGATTAACTCAGGGCTACCCAAACACTGGGAGAAGCCCAGAAGGAGAAATAAATTCCACCCAGCCCAGGAGGAGAATTAAATCCAATGCAGTCTAAACGTGTGGTTAAACTCAGCCCAGCCCAGGAGTGGGTTTAACCCAGCTCAGCCAAAATGTGAGGCTGGACCTAGTGCAGGTCAAACACGTGGTTATGCCATGCTAATGTGGGGTTAAACTCAGCACAGCTCAGGAGTGGGGTGAAACCACAGCTCAGTTCAAACACAGGGTTAACCTCAGCACAGGCCAGTCATGGAGTTACACAGTTCAAATATGGGGCTAAATCAAATGCAGCCCTGGAGTGGGGTTAAGCCCAGCTCAGCCCAAACACAGGGATAAGCCCAGCATCGTCCAGGGAACCAGTTATCTCCACAGCCAGATACAATGCACATCTCCATCCCAGCTATACCAACCCTCTCCAACATCCACTGGTGACACCCAGCTGACCACAGCCCCACCGGTGTCCAAAGCCAAGCCCAAACCCCTCCATAACCCAAGGGTCACCTCTCTCCTCTGTGGAGCCAGCAGCTGCCAGCAGTTCCTGGTGCTTGGCTTGGGGGGCCCCTACACACCTCCGCATGCCAGCAGCACCGTGGAGGTCAGGCTCTGCTCTTTCCCCAGCCGGGAAACTCTCACCCCAACACCCTGATTTCCTCTCTCCCCTGCTCCATCCTGCGGGAAGAAGTTTCTGGCTCCTGGTTGTAACTGGAGGCATCGGCAAGGGCCAAAACAGCGAGGGCTCTGTTAGCAGCCAGCAGCCCTGACACTGTGCCAGCTGGCAGCGTTTGCATTCCGAGGGGGGAGAGAAGGGGCGCCCCCCCCTCCATCCCCATCCCCACACTCCTCTCTCCGAAGCCACGTGCCAGAGACATTCCTAAAAATAATCTACTGGCTGTAAAGAACCAGCGCTGTAGTGCTGGTGGGTTTCTTTACAGCTTGGAGATTATTTTTAGGGTGGAGGCATGGAAGTTGGTGGGAGGAGGTGCTGCATCCCCACTGTCCTTGGCACATGGTTACAGGACAGGGATGGGCACAGTGCTGGATCTGGGGACACGGGTGGGACCTGCCAGCAGAGAGCTGGGCCACCCTGTGATTACAGCAGGGTGGGAAAGGCTTTTCCTGTCCCAGGAACATTTTGGGATTTGGGACATTTTTCTGCTCCTGGGCTCAGCCCAGACCAGCAGAGAATTAACTGAACACGCAGCTCTCAGTATGGCAGAGCAGTCGGGTAGCAGCCTGCAGCCTGCCCTCCCAGGACCATCTGCATCTCCCATTACAAAGCTCTCCCATAAGCTGGCCCTGGAGCTGATACAAGAGCGCATGCATCCATAAATGTAGGGGACAGACAAACATGCACATACCTGTGAATGCCCCAGGCGCACCCAGCTGCCTCTGATGCTCCTGATGAACTCCAGCCTAGGGCTGGGAACTCTGATCAGGAGCAGGGCCCCACAGCATCCCCCACAGGCAATGCTCCCCCTTCCCTCCCCCTGCTCCAAAGCTGGCCAGAGCCCAAGAGCCATCAGGCTCAGCTCCATCCCTAAGGCATGAAGGCGCATGGGTCAGCCAAAACACAGCAGGGCCAAAATAAACAGCTCACCTTACACAAATGCTCCCCCAGCTAGCAATTTGCTGTCACTCCTTTTGCAAAACAAAATCCCTTCTGGGCATGAGAAGGATTTCAGGAGTCATTAAGGACCACCTGGCCAGCCAAATAAAGCCACCACCAAGGGGGGCCCAAATAAAGCCACCAGCAAAGGGTGTCCCGTTAAGGTTTTGTACACCACCAGCAGTGTCCCTGTGGGAGAGAGGCAGGGGATGCAAACTGCAGACCCCTGACAATGTGAGATGTGGGGATAATGGTGCCAGCCTCCTTCACCTGGTGGGATAACCAACCATGACCTGTATTCTCCAAGCTCAACCCTTCCGGCTTTCATAGAACGATTGAAAAATTAAGGTTGGAACAGACCTCCAAGATCAGCAAATTTGCTACGTGGAGGCGGCTCAGGGGAGGCAGCTGGTTTGGAGGCATATGGCAGGAACAGAGGCTGGGAAAACACCTCACTGGGGGCAGCATCCTTGCCCCCACACCACACTTCTTGCCAAGCCAATCAGATGGCAGTCCCCAAGCCAAAAGGAGATGGAAACATGGTAAAAAGAGGAAAGAAGGGGAAAACATGGGGGCTGTAATACTGGGCCAGGGGATGGGGGCTGAGCCCTGCCTAAGTTGAGAAGGTTGGAAAAACACTATTCGGCTCATTTTTTGCTAGAGGAAAAAAACCCAGCCAAGTTCTGAAAGATTAAGTGTGATTGTATCCAAGAGGGGGAAAGCAGCGCCATGCAGTGAGTGTGCTGACACATCCTTTTCCCCAGTGCTGGAGAGAAGCCCCAGCCCCACTCAGGGCCAGCTCTGTTTACAGGCTCCTATTGTCTCTCTTTTTTCATTTGGACTCTTCCCCCTCCAATGTTATACTTCAGAGTAAACAAAAGCAAGCAGCCTCTCACTCCAAACATTTCAGCCATCCCAAACTTTCTCTGGAGGGGGGCTGCCCGTGGAATTTTCCTCATCCAAAAGAATTTCGAAATGTTCCCGTTGCAGCCTGCTCTGACTGGAGGCCAAGACAGTTCCAAAATTTTTCACGAAATGCTTGAGCTGCCCTGTGCACTGCCACAGCTCCGGCTGTGTCCCAAAGCTCCCTCCATGCACAGGGAGATCCTTTGGCCTGGCTAGAGGGGAACAGAGGCACATTCCAGCCTGTGTAATTCCCCACAGCTCATCCCATTCACCTGAGGTGAGACAGCAGGCCTTGGTGAGGCTGGATCCTACCATTCTATTTTAAGCTGCCACTTCAGTTCTTATTGCTCCAAGTCAGCAGGGCTGGTGCAAAGTACTTGGGTGCATTGGGTGGCAATGCGCCCCAATAAAATACAGTATTTCCCTTTGCAGGCAGCATCTCCCTAGCACCAGGGGGAGGGTGCAGCGGGTGCCAGAGCTCCTCCTGGGAATGGTCGAACAGCACCTCGAGCACCAAGAATGCTTTTTGCAGTGGTGATGCCTCTGTGGTGCTGCTGGGTCACCACACGGGCAGGGACAAGGAAGGGATGGTGTGCTGCATGCATCCCTGAGCATGGAGTGGGGGCGCAGCACTGTGCCCTGCAGATAGTGGGTGGAAGGGAGGGCAAAATGTACTCCAGGATGAGCCAAGTGGTGGGAGCCACCCAAGCGTGCTGCTGCTCCGTGGCGCACATCGTGCTGTCAGGGTATGCACCCTGGTCCCAGAGGAGGTGGGACCCCAGGAAGGTGAAGCAGAGACCCCAACAGCTCTCTTGGCTTTGGCTAAGTACAGATACGAGGTGAAACCCATGAGACCCTGGCATAAGGGTGCCAGCACTGCTCTGCCCGCTGGTAATAGGGGCATTGGAGGTAGACCCTGAAACAACTGGAAGGGGAAGAATCCAGCTAAAAAGCCCCACAAAAGCCAACAGCTGCAGGAAGAAGTATCTAAAGCTCAGTCCAACATGGATTTGGATGTCAGTGCAAGCCACTGGAGCGGCCTGGCATGCTGACGCATCCCTTGTCTGCTGTCCAGAACAGCCCCTGAATGGGTTTCACTGGGTAGGTGGCCCTGTAGCCCAAAACACACCCTGACATGCTGGGGAACACCCACATCCTCCCTCCCTAGGCACACGCAGATCTTGGGTACTGCAATCCCTTGATGAACATGCTGTCACCCCAGGAAGGCAGAACACTGCAGGTACCTGCTGCATCTCCCACCCACAGCATCCCACCCTGGTGGGCGCAGAGCAGCATGTGTGTGTGCCACCACAGCAGCACTGGCAGGGGGGAGATACCTCAGCTCCACGCCGGGCTGGAATCTTGCTGTGGGACGGGGCTCTGCCGGTGCCCCTGCTGCCTCTGCACCATCTCCCTGCGCCGCCTCGCTGGGTTCTCCTCCTCCACGGAGGCTGCTCAGTGGTTTGGCGTGGGAGCGGTCCTACCCCCCCAACGCCAGCAGCCCCCTCCCCTATAAAGGGGCCAGGCAGCGGCTGTGTGGGGAGCAGAGCCCCCGACACAGCAGATGGGGTCTGTAAAGTGAGGCTCCCCCAGGTGTGTTTGCCTTGGCCGGGGCTCAAGCCTGTCCAATTAGGGCTATAGAAAACATATCTTACAAAAAAACGAGGGGGGAAAATAATCCTCTCCCCGGCACTGGGGCCCAGGGTTTGGCCGGGGTTTCTCAGCAGGCCAAGTGCAGGCAATGCAGGCTCTGCTGGCAGCAGCCTGGGGAGGGCGGGATGTTTGTGGATATTAAAATGCAGTCGTAAAATAGAAGAAAAGGGCAGCCTTGTTTCAGAACGAGTCTCCGAGGCTTTCCCCTCTCCCGTCATGCTCGGCACCTGGCCGGCAGCACGAGCAGCTCCCCCTTCCCACAGCCCTCCCAGCCACCCCTAGCTCGCCCAAGGGCTGAGGTGCTGTCAGCAAAACCCCATCCCTCATGGACTCAAACTCGTAGTCTCCAAGAGGGAACAGATTTGGGAGGGTCACTCTCTACAGCTACCCATATTGGGCAAACATTACAGCTGTGCTTCTGTAAAACCCACCCTGGCACATCCCTTTGTTGTCACCACCGCAGCTCTCTGCTTTCCCTGGTCCACTGCCCTGCCTGCATGGAGCCAAGGCTGCCTGGCCCCAGCTGCCTGGCAGCAGCCACATGGCAACACCACCGGTACTCCACTGGCTGGCTTCTCCCTGCCTCCCTGCTTGAAGTAAAATAAGCTGGATGGTCTTCTGGTCAAGGCTTAAAATTATTTCCAGGCACCCAACACCCTTGCCCACGCAAAATAAGGGGACATGGCAGGGTCCCATGGGGCTCCTCCCATTCCCAGGGACCCCACAAACTTCTGGAGAAGCCCTCTCCTTGGGATATCTCCCCAGTTCCATCCCTGAAGCAGAATACTGCCCCTCTACTGCATCTCCTCTACCTCCGTGCTGCCATGTCCAGCTCTGAAAAGTCACAGCAGGAGGCTGGGAAGCAGTCACAGGCATCAGCTCAGCAAGGGCAGCTCCAACCTGGCCCACCTGCTCAGCTGGGGATGCCCAGCACACACCTGGCCTCACCACTGCCTTCAGCCCCCCCTCCCAGCTCAGTAAGGAGGGGACTTCGGGCTGTGAGCCTGGACCCTCCCCCCATCCATCCCCGCCCCCCTCCCCCTCCCTTTGCCCTGTACAGGCTCTCCGAGCCCCCGTCCCGCTGCCCCACGGGACCCCGGGGCACCCAGCCACGGCCCAAGTGACTAACGCCCCAGCCCGCGACCCGGGTGCCGTCGGGGCGAGCAGGGCCTGTCCCTTGGCTGCGCTCCCTCCCCGCAGTGGTGAAATCACGTCTGGAGAAAGCCCGGGCAGTGAGGCGCCGGGAGCCCCCCCGCTGCTTCCCAGCGAGGATGCTCGCTCCCCGCCTGCTGGCCGGCCGCCCCCGCTCCGCAAACCCC
>JANRMJ010000079.1:8672475-8688176 GCA_025584955.1 Alethe diademata | reverse complement strand
CCAGCAGCAATGTGAGGTCCCCTGCATAACCTAGGAGGGTTACATGCTGCTGCACAGTCCCTCTGCCCTTGACAGGTGGGGAAAATAGGTGAAAAAAAGCTCTTAGAGACCCTTCCAGACACTGGAGGAAGAAAGTTCTCCATGCACAGCTTACCATCAAGCACCCTGCCAGGGACATGTCTCATGTGGACACAGTTTGGGGATGCAGCAGGACATGCTGCCCCAGTACTGCCCCATTCTTACAGCAGCACCCAGGGGTGCTTCCCCACATACCCTGCCTTGCTCAAGTCCTTCATCTATCCACCCATCCATCCCAGGCACAGCATGAGCACCCCTGCTGCTCCATTGGAGCTTGGGCATCTCACCATCCTCCTGGGCCACTCCAAGCCCAAGCCTCAGTGCCTTGCTGAGCACAGCTCTCCAAGGCACCTCCAGGGCAAACCATCCAGCTTGAGGAGCTGCCAGAGAACCCAGTGCATATCTGCAAACTCCAGTGGGGAAAGAGGAATGTGGACGTGCAGCAGATCAAGAGCTGTGTCAACAAGATACACTGAGAGACCAGCGCCTCACACTGCTCCCTTTGCCAGCACAGGAAATGGAGGTACTCATCTTCCTTGCTATGTACACTTTTTTTTTGGATGCTGGGGTGCAAGGACTGTGGGCACGGTCCCAGCTGGAGGGGGGAGATGGAGCTAGGCACATGATCAAGCAGGCCAGAGAAAACGGATGCCTCCCCTGGCACAGCCATGCTCCAGCCATGAAGCTGCATAACTCAAAGCCAGGATGGGGTGGAGCAGCCTCGAGGGAGCCATGAAATGGCCCAGCAGGAGCCTTGCAGGAGCTAAAAAAATCAAAAGCAGCCAAAGCACCGAGGAACCCCCCGGGGTTGCGTGCTGGCCCTTGCAAGTCTAGGATGGAGCAATAGCTGGGTCCACCAGCTCCTCCTAAGCCTTGAAGCCTCAGGCAAAACTCATGGAAAGCGAGGACTCCTGCAGACCTCCCCAGCAGCTGGGGGCTGGCCCGGGCACTGTAAGGAAGTCTGGGGAGGTGCCAGCTGGCTTGGGCACCCTGCGTGACAGCAGCTTTCGCAAATCAAGCCGGGCCACTGCGGCTGGGCCATCCCTGGAGACCTTTGCAGGGCTGTTGCAGCACAGCTGTTGTGAGCTCTGTCGCAACACTGGCATGGCACTGGGCTGGCCCGCAGTGAAGACCCTTCATGACAGCCTGTTCTGGTTTTCCCTATCTGTTTTTGCAGGAAGGTAAGGGCTGAACTGTGTCTTTCATGATGTTGCTGAATTTCAAAAGGCACTGATGCCCATGCCAGCCTTTGTCAAAAATGGACTGGTGATGTGCCTATGGGACTACTGGTCTGGCCAGGATGAAAGCCTTCTGTCCCAAAGGAAGGGGACAGTGAAAGCACAGGAAGACGAAGGAAACAGCTGGACAGGCAGAGCCACGCCAGGCCGGGGGCTCCAGGGATGCTGTGCCAGCCCTACTGCCTCCCACGTGCCCTTCTGTGAGGATATCCACACCCCTCAGGCTGCCAGCAGGATGGCAGGCAGCAGCCCCAAGCCCTTTCTGGAGCTCCCCAAGGTGGGATGACACTTAGCTACAACTAAGCACAATGCTCCTCAAAGTCAGTGGGTCAGAATATCGTCCCCAAACAGCCAGAGATGATGGTCCACCAAAGCTGGAAGCTTCTTCCTTCCCTACTTCCCCTCAGTGTGTCGTCAGCACTGGCTTCTAAACAAGGGCTGGCATGTCTTGCTGGCACTTTGGAAGGTGAAATAAACCAGAAGATACCCAAATAATTTTCTTTCCACCATAAGGATTTCATTAGGTGATGGAGCCCTGAACTTTTCCACCTCTCCCTATATGGCAATCTCTGTGGGTCCATAACAATTTTCGTTAGGCACTTTCTATTTAGGCTGTCTTCATACTGAGAAGAATGGACCAGAGCTGAGCAGCCTCTGGGGAGCCACAGGCTGATTTCCAAAGTGCTTTTAGCATCCTCCCTTCTGGTCAATGCAGTCTTGCCTGTACACAGGCCATCACCACCTGCATGGGACAGCCCCACATCCAACCATGTCAGATCTCCTGAGGTCCCTCCAGCCTCCTTGTTGTCTCCAAAAGCATCTTTAAGAAACATGTACGAGCAGGTGGACGTGATCTTCCCTTGCCCAGACTCTTCCAAAATTCCTCAAAAGCCTTTTCAGCAATGACCAATGCCCACTGCAACAAGCCCAAGCTGTGCTGATCAGTTGTGACCAACGTGACCACAATAAGTGGTCCTGGCAAGACTGAGGCAAATCATGTCTTGACAGATTTCTTGTCCCTCTTTTCCTGGATGCCTTCAACTCAAACTCCAGAGTAGGAGGAGCAGGTTTTTGCCATGTGCCAGTCTCGTACCACACAGAGAGAAGGAATTGCACCTTCCAGCCCAGCCATCCACCTGTACCTGAGAACTTGGCAGATGCTCCAGGGGCTGCAGGTGCTGTGACCTTTCAAAAGAGCCCAAAGCTCTCCCCATCCCACTGCCATGCCAGGGTGACTCAGAGACCTGGGAAGCAGCCAAATTTGAGAGATAATTCCTATTTACACACTAATCCTGACACTGCAAATCTGCTACTAATCTCCAGAGGAATTTTCCTTTTTCCATGGAAATGGTCCATGGGAATCTGGCTGTTGGAGAAGACTCAACCACAACTACAAGGCATCTGTGCCCTTCCCCACCTTCATAACCTGCATAGGAGAAGAAAACATCACTGGGAGGTGCAGAGAGATTTGCTGGTAAAAACTCAGGTCATAAGGTCGTGGCATCCCCAGCCAGAGAGATTTGGTGATTTTCACACAAGCGATGCTGTTGTAACCACAGGAACACTTAGAAAAACCAAAAACTCTCTAAACATCCCAGCAAGCCAACTCAGACATCCCAGGGCTAATCCCTTATGCTGGCATTGTATCATCATCCCAAATGCTGCTGAAGCCCCAGTGTGTTGCCTATAGGGAAGAGTTCCCATATCATCCAAACTCTGCCCTTGGCTCTATCTTGGGCAGGGGCAGAGCCACTGTCTTTCATGCCTAAACAAGAGGAGGGGAAACAAGCTTTGAGGGATGCTGATCCAAAGGGAGAAAAGCAGAGACACAAGCCAGCACATGCCCCCTCTCATGGGAAGCATCTCACAAGGGGTTTTCCTCCAGAGCCAAACCCGTGGGAGAAGAGGAGGTAAAAATCCTTTGGCTTGCTTAACCTAATGAGGAAGCTATAAATACAGCAGGGTAAACACCGGAGAGGGAGAAGAGGTCTTGAACTAAAAGCACAATGTTGGCACAAACCCACAGGGGAATAAGCTCTCCAGGAACGCATTCGGCAGGAAACCGGAGGGAGGTTGAGGCCTGTGTGAGCAGGAAAAGCCTGGAGTTGCCTTTGAACAAGAGCAGAGTGGAAAGAAAGGGTTTGAACTGAGTGCTAAGCTAGTTCATGGCAGGTGAGGATGCCCGGCACTGTTGCCATCCGTGAGGGTTCCCCCACTCAGGATGGTCCGGGCAAGCTGTGTGAGAAGGGCAGGGGAAGCAGGGCACCTTCATGTGTGGGCTGCAGGTGTGGGCCACCTGGGTGCCCACCCAGCATGACTGCTTCTGATAAACCCAGCAGCTGCAAAGGGGAACTGCTGCTGCTGCTGCTGCCACGATGAAAACGGCGGGGAGACTCACGCCGGGCTGTGAGTCATTCATTCATCCTTCAAAAACAGGGCCTGCACTCGGCCAAGCATCCTCCTCCCCCCGCTGCTGGGACAGCTTGCTGGGACAGGGAAAAAGTGGCTTATTAGATATAATCAAGTCAAGTTTTCCCCTCCCTGTGAGGTTCCTCTTCCTGGAATAGGAAGCACAAGACCAGAGCTGCTTTTCTTCCACCTTCCTGCAGGCTCTGCTGTATCTGCAGCCTCCAGGGAGCCCTCCCCACCACCCCACTGAACCCCACAAGCCCTGTTCACCCACTGCTGGTGACATCCAACCCTGAGCACAACCCTGCTGTCACCAGTCAGAACCTGTCCCCCACCTTCAGTCCCACTTTGGCTGCCAAGGTCGGTTTGCAGCTCACTGGAGAGCACATATTGCCCCTTTCATTTCTGCCCCAGAAGTGCCACAGTGGTGGGGCAGAGGGTGTTTGGGTGATAAGGGGGCATTGTGGCCATCTCTCATTCTTGTCCCTTCCACAGGAGGGCCTCCACCAGCTCCCAGCCCCCTGTGAAGCTCCTCTCCCTGTGCCAGGCTGGGATGCTGTGTGCCTCATGTCACTACACATGTAACCTTGCTGCGACCTGCCCTCCTGTAAACAGGTAAAGTGCAAACACGCCACCTCCTCCAGCAAACACGACAGCCAGACGTGGGGCAGTCACCTCCTGGCTCACAAAGCGCTTGGGCAGCCCCAGAAGTCTTAGCCCAGGCTGTGCCACCAATGGCCAGTCAGTCCAACACCGTTTTGTGTGCATGGCAACACATCTGAGCTGCTGCAGCGCTGGGTTTCTTCCCATCCATGGGGAACAGGCACAAGGCACCCCCAGACCCCACCACAGTGGGGTCACAGTTGTTGGCAGTGATGTCCAAGCCAAGCTTAGCCCCACCGACATCTCTGATGGCCTTCACCAGCCTGGAGGCAGAGCCTGGAGGGGACCTGGTGGGCGACACAGCCAGCCTGTGAGGGTGGTGGTGGGCACAGCCCAGGGCTGGCCACTCATCGGGGCTGGCACAGGACAGAAAGCTGGGAGTGAGACAGCATCTCGGGGCAAGGAGGGACAAGGCAGGCAGAGCCCTGCCAGCGCCCGCGCATGGGAAAGCGGCTCTCTCAGCGCCTCTCCTAATTGGGAGCAGCTTTTCCCTGGACCCCCCAGGAGAAGAGGGGGCCCTGCCAGGGGGGCGCTTCGCCTGGCATTCCAGTCTTTCTCCAGAAAACTCCCTGCAGAGGCAGCAGGGGTGTCCAAATCGGGAATGGTAGGGGGTGGTCTCTGGAGGCTGGGGAAGGGGCTCAAACATCCCACCGCAGCAACATCAATCCCCCGAGCATCTCCGGGGAAGGCGGAGGCGAGGAGGGCGGGGAAGGGGGAGCAGCACTGGGAACCCACAAGCAGCCGGGAGGGAGCGGGAGGGCAAGTCCCTGCGAGGGGACACAGACTCACAGACATCCACACACACCCGCACAACTTTCTCCACCGGGCAGCAAGCAGCTCCGGGAGCAGCCTGGCCGCAGCCGCGCGTCCCGCACCGCGGAGCCGGGGGCGGCGGCGACTCGTTCCCCCGGCGGGCTGGGGAGCGGGGCACTGTTCCCTACCTTCCTGCGTGGCGCCGCGGCTATGTGTCCATGGCGCTAGCGGAGCGGCAGCGGCAGCGGGGCCGGGAGCGGGGCGCCCGCACCGGGCTGGCTGGGGCCGGTAGCGCAGGCGGTGCGAAGCCGCCGGGGCTGCCGCCGCCGCTCCATTGGAGCAGGGCTCTGCCAATCTGCCGCCACCACCCCGGGACGCTTCCTGCCTGTGAGCCGCCCCCCGGGACCGGGAGGGATCCGAACCCGCTGCCCACCGCTTTGCCCGGGGGTCGCGGTCCCCCCCGGTCCCAGTACGGCCGGAGCGCTGGGATGGAGATCCCGCCGGGATGCGCTGGTGTGCGGTGCCCTCCGGAGCGCGGGTGTCCCGCCGAGGCTCGGGGAGCCCCCGAGAGTGCACAACCCTCCCCGGTGATCTCGGGGGTCAGCGCTTCCTGCGCTCGCCAGCCGTGCCTGCCCCCATCCCTGCATCCTGGAGCAGTGGAGGCAGGCAGGTCATGCCCGTGACTCAGTTTCCCTTGCCCCTGGGCGGGCCATTTCTTTGGGGTTTATTATTGTGGTGGTTTATTGGATGGGGAACATGCAGGGTGAAGTGTGGCTACGGGGTTTGTGTCCCTGAGTTGAAGAAAAGCCTCGTTCCTCCTTGCAGCTTGTGTGTATTTCCATCCCTCTTTAGCAGCACACATCCACCACCCAAGCTGCTTTCCCTTGGAAATGGGTTTGGTTTGCCATTTTAGCACGTTGAAAGTTCTCAAGAGGAAAAAGCTTTGTTGGAAATGTACAACAGTATACCAACTGGTGAAGACCCGCTGGAAACTTTCTGGTGGCCAGGTCTGGTTTGGGGTTTCCCCATGTGATGCCATCGAGATTGGCACTGCTGGAGCGTTGGGATGGACACAGTGTTTCCCCCCCAACAAGGCAAGCTGCCTGTGCAGAGATAATGGCCACATCTTCCAGGGGTGTGCAGCACCCACATAGCACATCCCCTGCTAAAACAGAAGGCTCTCTAGGCTGGCAAGAGTCAACAGGGTCACAGACTCCTTCTGCAACCCTACGGTGACAAACTGATCCTTACTGTATCCAGGCAAATCCCCGAACCCCAGAGTAACAAAATACTACCTGTTGTTGTCCCATGCTATCTCTTCAACACCACAAAAACACGCCCATGAGCTATCCCACCTCCTGTGTATCCATATCATAACAAACTAGTGTTTTCCTTCATCCCAGCCCTCCCATGTAACCCCAACATATCAGACTTTGGAAAAGGTGGAAGCCATGTATGGGGTGAGCTGTTCCTGCACTGGCTCTGAGCTGCACTGTGAGTGTTGAGCTCAGCCATGGTTAAGGCTTGGTGCCCACATCGCCCGAGGAATAGCCCAGTGTGGCACATCTGCTTGTGGCTGAGGCTGCTGCCTCACCAGCCACATGTGGCCAGATCCATCCCACCTGCACTACAAGAGCTGGGGCTGTGCCAAGGCTAGGGATGTCCCTCCTTGGGTCAGCTCACGTGGCCTTTCAGATGCTTTGCAGAAGGGGTCTGGTTCCACCAGCCTGCTCACATCTTCCCTCAGCTAGTGGCTCATGCGGATTTTGGGAACCTGGGGATGTAGGAGGGGCGGTCCTGGACAGAGAGAGGTTTCCTCCATCAAGCTCTGAACTTTCCCTTTCCTGCCTCCCGACACTGCTCTGCTCTCTGCAGCCTGCGTGAGCTGAGGGATCCTGATTCCAGGATCAGTGAGCTCCTCTGGAAGGAGCAGAGTTGGGCGGGCTGCAGCACGCGTTTGGCCCTGGGTCCTCCCCTGGGAGCAGACCCTGAGCTTCCCTCAATGCCTCGTGGTGCTCGTAGTGCACCGGGAGCTGGGCTGCTTGGCGCCAGGGCTGGCCGGGAGCCACACGCTGCTTTCTCCGCCACTGCAGTGCCGGAGAGCTGAGCCGAGCCGACGATCTGGGGAATCCCCCAGCTCTGCAGGGCTGGGGCCACCCTTGGGGGTGGGAATCTGAGAGCAGAACCTGATTTGGAGGGGTTGGAGCTGGCACTGTCAGTGGTGTGCTGGGAGGAGGGATGTGGTGAGGATCTGGACTAATGTTGGGCCACCAGCTCTGAGCAGCTGCCGTGTTGGGTGAAGAAGGAGGGGGTTTGATAGTGATATGGGATCTGCTGGATAAGCAGGGTACTTGATGGTGCTGCATGCACCTGGGAGTCCTTGGGGTGGGATGTCCCTGGCACAGGGTGGCTCTGACACTGCAGCCCTTCCTCTGCTCCATGCTCTGGCTCAGATGAGGATCATGAGCTCCACAACCTCCCAGCTCCTCCTTTCTGCTATGGCAAAAGGACATGTTCAGGCTGTGCACAGCATCCTGTCCAACAGCTGGTATCCCTCTCAGCAGCCCAAAAGGACTGAATTTAGGGACCATAGGGTCCCTTTCCCTTTCCTCTTGAGCAGAGAGGAAGCTGACAACTCTTGTCCAGGCAGATCAAGGCTTGGATATGTAAGCAGATGTCTGGGGGTTGACTTACACTACCACAAACCCACGTAGGACAAGCTAAACTGGGCCATAAGAGCTGTGTGCTGCCCTCCCTTCCTGTCTGCAGCTTTGCCTGACTTGCTGTTGCTATATGCTCAAAGATGTCCTGAGACCTTCTGCCAGATGGAAGCAGTCACATCTATGAACTCCTATGTGCTAGGCTGGGTGAAGAGATTGAGAGGTTTGAGATCATGAGCTTGAGACCTGGAGCTGGGCCAGACTTGAAGTGAGATGTGTCATGCTGGTGCGCAGGTGTCATGATGATGTGCTGAGGGACAGGGATGCTGGTCTCAGCACTGAGTTAGCACTTGCTGGATTTCTGCCTGTATGATGTAGGGGGAGCAGATGGACGGATGGAAGAGGACTACGGGGACTGGAGGTGAGTGCATCTGAAATCTGGGGTGTCCTCTCATGGTTTCTGTGCAGAGGGGACTGCCACAGGGTGTGCCTCCTTGTGAGCAGGGCTGGATGATGATGTGAAGCCTCTCCCCGTGCCCATTTCAGAGCTGCCTGTTGGAGGATGCTCTACAACCCTGCAACCTGGGCAAGGATGGGACATACACATGCCAAGGAAGCCAACCCCAGTGACTGTCCCTGACATCCCAGAGACACAGGTGATCATTTCAGAGGTGCAGATGCCTGCTGAATGCAGGGCACCTTGGGGAAATGGGGCTGTGCCCTTCAGCACCAGCCTATTTGTCTTGTGTGGGACTTGCCCTGTGAAGCCTCCTGCTCAGCGGCTTTGCTCTGGCTGGCTTGGCACGTGTCCAGGCTCTGGCTGACGTGCTGTGGGCATGGCCCCCTCTGAAGTGCAGGCTTGCTGTGTGTTTACCCTGGCCAGCCTGAGGTGTACAGGAAACCAGAGAGCTCTGCTCCCTGGCTGTCGCTTTATTTATTATGGTCACATCTTGGGCTGCCCACACTGTGAAATGAAGGTAGCAAAAACCCCAAGTGCTGCAGCACAGCTCCTACCCTGCCAGCCCTGCTCTGCTCTGATTCATACTGCTGTCCTGGAGCTGGGAGCAATCCTGTCCTGGAGCGAGACGGCAGGATGCTCAGTGCTGTGCAAAGATCATCCTGTCCGAGAGTAGGGTGGCTTTTCCCAGACATGTCCAGCCACACTGTTCCAGGAGGAATTGCTGATGGATGCCCAAACCAATGCCACATCACAGTCATTACCTGCTCTAACACCTGGATGTCCCACTCTGGTTACATCTTCCCTGGTTCTTCCCTTCTTCTCTGCAAAACAGTAGTGAGCATTGCCCTAGGTCTGCACTGTTGCTGCCCCAGGGATTTTCATCCATGCCACCCCGAAAGGAGGTGTGGGGAACACTGCATAGCCGCCATTGCAATGTGCAGAGCCTGGGCTCACTCTTTGGACCCCAGTTTTTTGTTGCCTGGCCATCAGCTTCATGCAGCCTATTCCATTTCTGCTGCCTTGGCAGGTCCTCAGTTGCTTTAAGGGTGGACTTTAAGTTTTGGAGGCTGCTAAGGGCTGGGAATCCCTTCATGTGGGGCTGGAGATGGGTGCCTGTGTGGGAACTTGAGCCATCCCAGCTGATCCCGCCACTGTGCACTGCAAGCACGTGGGAGGCACCAGGTAAGCTGTGCATGCTCAGAGACATGGACAAACTCACAGCTGACGAGCAAAGCAGAGACAACTTGTACACATGGCTGTTTATAGGGACTGCCCTTCTGCCAGGACCTGACTGGTAGCAGCAAGGGCTGGGCTGGTGTTTCGGGAGTGCAGTCCAAAACCACCAGCCAACAGCTTGGGGACATGAAACAAAACCTCCTGGCCCTCAGAGGGCTCCTGGTCCCCATGGGTCACATGGCTTGCTGGATTCCATTGCTATTAAAGGGAGAATATGCTAGTGAGCTGATAAACAGGGGAAAGTGAGCCAGCTCCTGAAACCATGCACAGCTTGGCAGCTTTCCTCCCAGAACAGACGGCTGGGTGCAGGACCCAACGCTTGATCTGAAATCATGGACACAGTGTTTTGAGTCACAAAAAGTTAAATCTATGAAGGAGAGAGAGATATCCACCTTTTAAGGAGGATTTAAAGAACTTAGTATTAGTTTTACTTATTTAGACATCTTAAGTTTCTGTGCTTTTTACGAAAATAAAGTCCAGGCAGACATTCACTGAAGGACCATGGCAATATTTGAGTATGACTTTATGTAAGGCATTCAACTTATAGGGTGAGATAGCAAGCAAAAACCAAATAACCAACCAAAACCAACCTAGTGACATGGAACATGAGAATTTATTTACAAAGAAAAAATGGCAGTGTTCTGGAGGGTGGATTTCTCTCCTGACTCTGGGCAGCATCTCCCTGGTGCCAGCCCTCAACATCTGAATGCTGCCCATGGAGCCGCCTCCTGGGTGCTAGGAAAGGAGATCGTGCCCATGGGCAAGGCTTGGCTGCTTCCCAAAGCCATTAGTGACTGTCTGCAGGCTGTCTTTTGGTTGTTCAGACCCAGGGGTATACCAGTCACGTTCCTACTCCTCAGTCTCAAGGCAGAATAACTCTTCATCTCTCCAGAAAATCTCAGCAGAGCTGAGATGCTGCTGATCCTGCTGATGCAGCCATTCCTGGTACCTGCTGTCATCTGTGAATTTGGGCAGGGCGGGGTTTCTCCTTAAGCACCCGCTCCTGGAGGCTGCTCCTGGTTTGTGGCTCACATGGGATGGGAAAGGTCTTTATGTTCATACAAAAAGTCCCGTTGCCCCTGCCCGCCACGAGCCAAATCCCCGCTTGTGGAATGTGAGTGATGCTGTAGGAACAGAGTTAGGAAATAGGGATAAAATGGGGAGACTGAGACCCCGGGGGTAAAAACCCTCTGCCCTGTTGGGTCCCCGGCTCCATCGCGAATTGGTTTTGCTGAAGGAGGAGGTTTGCCTCGGGCACGGGGCTGGTGTGGGCACATCCCAGCGGGATCAGCCGCCCCTGGGCTGGACCAGGGCGGGCTCAACGAGGGCGGGGGCGGCGGGAGCAGTGCCCGGCGAGACCCGGAATGCGGGCATTCCTCCCGGCCGCGCTGCTCGGGCTGCGGCTGCCCTCTCCCGGCTGCCGAACACGGCTGAGCTTCACTCCCTGGGCAGCATCCTCCTCCTCCGGGGTCCCGGACTGCTGCAGACCTGATGCTCTGTGCGCTTTACCCGCTCCTCAGGACCATTGGTACCCAGCAGCAAGCCCGACCTGTCAAACTGGAGCTTGCTTACTTCACACAGTAAAAGTGTGACCCCACTTTTACTGCTGAGAAAGGCACGGCGGGGACAAAGACAGCATCAGGCTTTGAACGGCCAAATGCTGTTCCTTATGCTTGATGACAAAGAGCGCTGGGATCTCACAGAATGGTTTGGGGTGAAAGCGACTTTAAAGATGACCTTGTTGCAACACCTTCTTGCCCTGGGCAAGGTCACCTTTAACTAGGCCAGGGGATCACAGCCCATCCAACCTGGCCTTGAACACTTCCAGGGATGGGACATCCACAGCTTCACTAAGCAACCTGTGCAAGTGCCTCACCACCCTCACAGCAAAAAGATTTCTTTCTAACATCTAATTACATCTCTCTTTTCCTTTAAAATCATTCTCCCTTACCCTATTACTATCTGCCTTTGTGAAAATTCCTTCTTTTTATAAGCCAAGCTCCCTTTAAGCAGTGGTGTCACAGTGGCTTGTTCTGCAGAGGGTGACAGGTACATCTCTTCTCCATGCTCCAGGTCTCCTGGCTCCCTGATGCTCAGGGGCCCAGTAGCATTCAGAGTGCAGTGGAACCCTGAAACAGTCAGAGCTTTGGGGACATCTATTAGTAGTTTTTTGTTCTGAGGAAAAAAAACAAAACAAAACAAAACAAAAATACCCTGCTGAAAAGCCAAAGTTTTGAAAAGTCAGGAAAAAAACTACGGTGGAAGGGGCAGTGGTGCTGTGTGTCAGGTGTAATTCTTGTCCCAGACAGAACAGAAACATATTGGGGTTCAGGGACAAGCAGACAGCACAGAGGATGTCTGTGAGACAGATTTCCTCATGGGGGCCAAGCCACACCCCATCCTCATTCAAAACTTCACCAGGGTTTTGAATTTTGCTTGTATATCCTCCAAGAACTTCCTGCAGGTAACAGCTTTCCAGTCTTTAGGAAGGGAAAAGCATCCAGTTTGACCATTTTGCTTCAAGCTGCTGTTGCTGCTCCATGTGGCTCCAAGCAGAGCGGGACACCTGGGAGACAAGGAGCATAGCAGCCAAAGATAACACCGTAACATCTGCCCCTGTGGCACGGGGTCATGGGAAGATGAAGGCCTTGAGGTTAGAGGCACCAGGAAAAAAAGAGATTTTTAATATTTGACAGTAAGCATCCCTTGAGCAAGGACAGGTCTAAATGGAAAACAGACTACCCATACAAGAAAGGGAGCAGCAGCCACTCCTGCACCAAGGGGAGATGCTGTGGCCTAGAGATTCATGTGAGACACCACGAAAATCTGATGTTCCCCTGTGTGTCTCTGGGTGCATACCTTCTCCCCATGAGAAATGACACCTGTAGAGCAGAGGGTGCCACTTGCAGTGTCAGGAGCAGCATGGCAGAGCTGTACATGGGGAGGAGGGGAGCAGTAGGGCAGATGAAGAAGTGTATGATCAGAAAAGACGGATTTATGCAGTATGTCAAAACCCAACGTCTCGAATAATACCCTGGAATATAGGTCATTGCTGGAAGCTGGTCTGGGCCTCTTTCTTGGGGTCAGGATGAGAGGGTGACGTGGGAGGGGGGAAGCATCTCTCCTTTGGGGGTGTATCTGTCCCTCATTGAGGGGCTGCGTGAGCCACCCTGGGGCAGAGCCCCTGCTGCAGCTGCCAGGGAGTGCCACCGAGGCGGGGTCCCTGCACACATCTGGCAGCAGGGTGGCATTGTTAGTAAACCCATCTCTGTTCGGGGTGTCCTACAGGCTCGGCAGTAGCCTCAGCGCAGCCCGGGTCTGTGGGTGCGTTTGCTGGATTTGGAGTGTCCTTGCAGCGCTCCCGGAACAGCCGTGCGAGGGCAGCACAGACCGCCGAGAGCAGGAGCAGCAGCAGCAGCAGGAGCACCAACATGGGCAGCAGCAGCAGACCACAGCCTGCACACCTGCTTGCCAACGATTCTCTGCACAGGTCCTCTACGACCTTGCCCTGTGCTCCCTGCCCCCAGCAGGTCAGGGCTTCCTCAGACTGAGTGGAGCTGCTGCAATTCCTGCTGCTGGCTCAGGAAACATTTCATCTCCTTTCTCCGTGGTGGATGAGATGCAGTGACCATCCTGGCTGGGTGCACATTGCTCCAGGTGTATGTCATCTGCCTCAGGCTATGGGAATCCTGCTCATTCACTCAGGAAATCAGGTTGAAAATGGGAAAAGACGTGAGAAAACAAAGTCAGCTTTTTGGGATAGGCATGGGGAGCCCTGATTGCTCAGAATTTGAACCAAGAGGCCATGTCTCTGAGTAACACTGGGGACAGAGACTGGTAATTTTGCCAGTTTCATGCTGGCAAAAAAACTTGAGGGTTCTGGGAGGGGGGAATCTGCTCAACTCAATGCCCCCTCAGAACACTGTGGAGGGAGGAGAGGATGCCCAGAATGACAGAAGCCTCTCCAGTGTGACAGGAAAAACAACTTTTCTCCTACAAGGTATAGGGAAAGAGGCTGGGGAGGGTGACGGGGCAGAAGATGTGTAGGCTGTGAGCTGCAGAAGGAGCAGCAGGCTTTTGGGACCAGCAGCAGTCAGGAGGATGAGAAGCTTAAAGTTTGGGCAGGATCCTGCTGATAATCTGGCAGGTATTCCTGGTTGCAGACACTTCTTTAGAGACAGGAAAGCACAGGGGGTTTTCCCATGTTTCCAAGCTCCAAATGGTGTCTGGATGATTTTTCTCCCAGGAAAAGATCACTGGTGGATACTGGAATTGGACTTTGGACTAGCTTATTCCTGGAAGGAGAACCAGGACTCTGTGAGGATACCTCTCAGGGCCATTCCCTTGCTCAGCCCAGACTGAGCAGGTCCCAACAGGTTGTGATGGGACTGACTCTGCTCTCCATATTTGCCAAAGAACACCAAACAGAGGCACTAAATATGGCCATTGGATAGCTTTATCCCTGACTCAGTTGCTGGGAAACTTTTGAAAAATACCCTTCTTCCCACTATAACAGCAGGCAACAGTACCAGAGGGTTTTCCTATTCAAGAATCCAGATAAATTCTGGATGCTCCATCCCTGAAGGTGTTCAAGGCCAGGTGGGACAGGGCTTTGAGTAACCTGCTCTTCTTGAAGATGTTGCTGCCCATGGTAGTGGGATTGAAACAAGGTGATCTTTAAGGTCCCTTCCAATCTGAACCATTCTATGATTCCATGATCCTTTTGCCAAGTACAGAGAAGGCTGTTCCATTTTTGGAGGAGCCAGCACACTAGGAGATCATCTACCCATCAGCTGCAGCTAACCTTGGTACCTGCCTGGGTTATAAAGTTGTGTAGAATTGCAGCAGCTCCTCGCTGGATTTGACCTTCCTTCCTTTTTGGTTTCTGGAAATATTCCCTCTCTTCAGAAAAAGTGCTCTTGGGAATATGAAGTATTTGAGGATATGGATCTGCATGAATCTAGGAGCATCTGCAAAACAAATACCAGCCCTTCACAGCGCAGTGTGCAGATGGTGAATTACCATCCTCCCTGCTGTGATGTGCCATGGTCATTACACAGCAGCTCCTGCCCCAGCTGTTGGGCTCAGGGACAGGGCATCTCTGAGAGCTGCCAGCTCCAGGAAACATTTGGACTTCCAGAAAACCAGGTCTGTTGCTACACATAGCCTTTGGATGGGTGAGCTGGGAGCACAACTATGGGCTCGTGTTTCCACTGGGGTCTGGAAGTGGCTGCTCTGGGTCCCGTGTCTTGATCCCTTTCCCCTTCTCTACTCCTTGACTTTTCCATCCCCCTACTCCACTGAAGCATAAGGTGCTGCTCCGTCCTGCAGACCCCTCCCCTGAGGGAGTGCAAGGCAGTGGAGAAATAGACATTCGCTACTGCCCCTGTTCTTAAACCACAGCCTTGTCCATGCTAAAAGCTCCAAGGTGATATACATGCAAGGGGCAGATCACACCAATTACCCCATTAAAGCCAAAGCCACCACTCTTGTCTCAGGCATCTCGCTGCCTGGCATAGCCTGGTAACAATCCCTAGGGTTTGGCAGGCATTATTCAGAGATCCTAAATGAGGGGCAAACAGCTCCTGCTGGGCTGGTACTCTCAAAATTCTAGCTGAGTGTCTGGAACTGGGGTATCCATGGCTTCCCTGACTTCCCTTTGCAGGTGATTTGCAGATCATGATGACACCCAGGATAGTTTATTCTCAGCCATATGATGCTTTCTCTCTTGAACATACTCCCTTGCTGAGGGAGTGTTCAGCAAAATACACTTCTGAAGGAGAGTCCCCCGAGACTGCAAGAGTCCATGGGATTTATCTCTGCAACTTATAAAAGTTTTACTACAAATCTTCTGGCCCAAGCGAGCCAAGAGCTTGTTCCATAAATTACTACCAAGCTAGGGATTAGGAGCACTAAAACAGACGTACTTCGCAGCTAAAAATAAGGCACGGCAAAAGCTTGAAGATTTGTTCTGCCTGGAAGTTTTATTGCACCCAAACTGTATGAGATAATGTGCAAGAAAGAACCGCTTAGCGGATCCATCTGCTTTTGGACACATTCGCCTGCTCAATAGCTCTGGAACGAGGCAATGAATCCATGAAAGAAAGTGGAGTTAGATGGTGTTACCCAGTGCAGTAAAACTTTCCCCAGACAAAGAGAAAGGCTGCCCTGTTCCCTCCCAACTCTGCTCTGGAATTGGAACTG
>JANRMJ010000079.1:8631130-8648708 GCA_025584955.1 Alethe diademata | reverse complement strand
GTGGGAGCACTTCTGCTTGCACTTCCAGAGAAGGATGCTTCCAGCCTTTGCAAATGCTCACGAACATGACCCTAATGCTTCCAACGCAGAAGAGGAAGGAGAGAACCCAAGCACATTATTAGCTTTAAATATCTCATGACCTTTTACTGCAAATCTCAAGATCTGAGGCGCAGCCCGCCTCACGGTTCGTTAACATTTCATGTTGTCAGCACGGCCAATGGGTTCAATTAGACTTCATGAAGGCATCTGCAAATTGCTGGCAACCCACAGTAGGAAATCCTCCCTTGGTCTGGCCACCAGCTCTGACGCTGCGTAAGAAATACCTTCTTGAGCCCTGCCACATTCCTGGGATGTGCATCGAGCTGGCAAGCGCTCAGCGCACGTGATCTCCCTCCAAAAACTGCAAAAAGGGGGGATCCTGCTCCAGAAAATGCCCTGGGAGGGGAGCAAGATGGGTGCAAGAGCTGCCCGTGGCTCCCCAGAGATGCTCAGGGTGGTGTCTGGCCACCGGCCTGCGCGCAGGGGCGAGCGTGCAGATGTGCTCGCAGGGAGATCACATGTGTGAGCGCGCAACCGCTGCTGCTGCGAGTTAACTGAAGGAGCCTGTAAAACCAGAAACAGGCTATTAGCAATCCATTAGGAAAGGGTATCCAGTTCCAGCCTAGGTAAGCCATTAGAGGAACATCTGAGAGCATTAGGAGAGCTCGCTTGGGGCCAGGATGGGGCTATAAAACAGAAGAGGAAACCACGCTAATCTGGCTTGAATTACAAACTTAAAAGCAGGAGAAAAATAAAGGATACCCTAAACATTTAATGTTTTATATTTAGGAGACAGAAGGGGAGATTTTGCCAAAAGGGGAGAATAAAAAACCTGTTTAGGCTACAAATATCCATCTCTCTTCTGGCAGCAGAGAAACCACCAGCCCCTCTTCCAGAAAGGGAGGAGTGTGATTTTAAAGTTGCTTGAGTTTCAGAGTGAGCTCAGTGCTGATGGGGTGGAGGGGAGTCTTCGGCCACATGATGTGACATGGCTACATCCCCAACAGCTACCAAATGCTTGTGCCCAGATTGAAGGGAGCTGCTGTGAGATGGCATGATCTGGCACATGCTTCACTGCATGCCCATGTGGAAACTCATCATTGTTATCTTTGCATGAGAATAATTCCCAGAGCACATCACTGCAATTCCCAGAGCAAATTGCAACATGAGAACTGCTAAATGGTCTGGGTGGAAAGGTGCTGCTGAGCAGGGGAAAGGGATTGCAAATGGCAAGCTGGTGCTCAAACCCAATTTGCAAAGCACCGGGAAGGGGATGAGGGTGCTCTCCCCCTGCATCAGCCCCAGAGATTGCTTCGTGGATGCTTGGGCCAGGCATCACTGGGCTTTCTCTGGCAGTTTCTGGGGAAACTGCATTTATGGCCAGCTCACACAGTGGCAGTCTCGATAAGATCCCCAGCTCCCGCCACGGATGGCTTCATCTTCTGGTGCCAAGCCCTGGCATTATTAAAATCCTGAAAGGAAGAGCCTGGAAGAAAGCAGACGCTGATTGAATCAGGCCCTATGGTATTCGACAGCTCGACATCCATCTGATCCTATTAGTGCTCCTGCCTGCCGAGGTGCTGTGCATAAATCAGACCCTGCAAAGATAACGGGAGGTGGAGAGGTGAAAGAGGAGCTGCTGCTTCTGCCAAGAAACACCACGTGTGAGCAGGGCCTGCATGGATATTCTGTCTCTGGGCAGCCTCTGATGCTCCTTTGTGGGTTTTCTCCTGCAGGGATGCTGGGCTTTCCACAGGGCTGCCAAGCACATGCTTAAAACCCACGGCTGGTGCAGAGGTGGGTTGCCATGAGAAGGCAGGGATGGAGCTCAGCCTGTGGGCAGGCATGGATGTGCCAGAACATGAGGTTACCCAACTCCTGACTGCTGGCAGGGACTTGTCCTCTCCCTACTGAGCTCCAAGCTGCCCCGTTATCAGCATGCAGGTTGTGTGGCCATAAAAAGCAAGGGCTTCTCTGTGCCAACATCCAGCAGGGACAGCAAAAGTCAAGGTGGGGGGCAGCTTGTGGTAAGAGACATGCACTTTCGTGAGAATTAAGACACCCCATACAAGTGTGACACGGGGCTCATCCTTTCTCAGGGTCCTTGTCCCTCTGAGCTGAGAGCCAAGACCAGCACTGCAGGACAAGAGGGATAGATGAGGCAGACTTGGACCTACCAAACCATGTTCTTCTCTTTTCTGTCTTGATTTGGGGGAACAGGGACACCCTCCAAATGACAACAAGTAGTAAGTCAAACAAAGAGTGCAAGGAGGCTTGGGCATGCTCCAAGCATGCTGTTGTTGGTGGGGTTAATTTTAGGTACAAGCACCTGCATTTGCAGGGTGCTCAGCTGGGCTAAACAGGTTGAATTTGCCAATGGGGTCTGAGGTCAGAGTAGCTCCAGCTGCTGCAGTGCTGCCTTTCTCTGGTGTTCGGGAAATGATTGAATTAGGCTTTGCAAATAATTCATCTGATGAATAGTGGCAGTTTTCCTCAAATCATCCACAAATCAGATTTTTCATTACCCAGCTAGCAGTGCAGGGAGTCAGAAAACAAGGCTGGCACCTCACTCACTGAATGCTTGCACTTGCTCACTGAGCAAATTATTCCCCAAACACTCTTCTCCATCAGTCAGTGATGAGGAACATGTCTCTTGCAAGGGGATATTGATTAAAAGCAGTAACCCCGACTGCTCCGCCTTCCTGAAATGCTGGTGGATGAAACCTTCCCAGCCATCCTTGTACCCACCAGCAGAGCTGCTACCTTGACCTCTGCACCTCAGGGTATTTTTATATAGAAGAAGTAAAGTTTTTACTGCCCAAGAACTGCCTTTTCCAACTGGGGTGGCCCTGGCACCAGTGTCACCAGCATGTCTGTGTATTTCCCACCATCACTGCCTGGCTGAGGGCACTGATGGAGAGGCCACACCATCCCCTCAGGGGTCTGCCAGAGGGGACTGGCATGGCCTGACTCTGCACTCATGTTATCCCACACCCAGTGATGAAGGGACCTGCCACTCTGAGGGTCTTGAGGTAGGAGATAGCTCAGTAGCACCCGCAACATTTCTGTGTGCAAACCAGGATATTTGGTTGGGTCAGGCTGTGGCAGGGTAAAAACATCAGCTTTTCTCACAACTATTTTCCCCACTTGGGAAAAAAAAGATCTTGCATTTGGCAGTTTCCACTAAATCTTCCCCTTTTCACACAGCTTCTACAGTTTGAGCTTTCTTCCCCAGATGAAAAAAGCCCACAAACCTACAGAAAACTAATACCTAAACTCCACCTATGCTTTCTAACCCCTCTGGATGCTCCACAGATGCTCTCCCACTACTAGGAAGGAAGCAAAGGGCAAAGAGGCAAGCAGGAAAACCCTCTGATTTTTAGAGCCATCAGCAAATGTTGCAATCTGAAACACAACCCGTGGCGCTACCTCATCAAAAAACCCAAGAAAATGCAAGAAGTCACAAAGACACCTTGCAGAGCCATAAGCAAAGCCTCCTATCCACTCTCCCTACATGTTTCTCTCTCCAGGAAGTGCTGGCTGGAAGAAAATCCCACTTGGCTCTTTGATGCAGGTGTCCAGGGACCCAGTGCTGCCTCTTATTTGACTTCTGTTTTTTTTAGCAAAATCCTTTATCAAGCAAAGCACCTAACTGGCTTTCAACTGGCACAGCTTGGGCACAGAAGGGATGCTGGATGAGCTATGCCAGAGTAGAAGCACCTCCTCTCCAGCCACAGAATGCTTCCCTACACAACTTGAGCATACAAGCAGCACACAGAGGTAAAAAAAAAAAAAAAAAAAAAAGAAAGAAAAAAAAAAGGGAAAAACAAAGAAGCCTGTTTGTTATCTTCCTGCAGTAACAAATGAAATCTGTCCTCCAGACTGCCAAGGATTTCACTGACTTTTTTTTTTTTAAAGAAACAAGAAATAAAAGTAAGAAATACGATAACATCGCAGCAATTGCTCGGTGACTGTGCTCTGAGTTATGGTGAGCGGTATTTTATCTCCAGTTCAAAATCTAAATGTGGCAGAGGCGCATTTAAATGTGGTGACATTTATACTTTAAATGCCTTTTACATCTCGTTGGCAAGTTTTATATAGAACATATGTATGGAAAGTAGATAGGGGACATGGATGAAAATGTGGAGAAGCTGCAGAGCCATTTGTAGGCAGAGTGTGAGCTACAAAAAAAGATGGAGAGGAAGAGAAAAGCAATGAGAAAGAGGAGAGGAACAGGGTCCAGGTTGCCTGGGCAGCAAATATACATCTTTTTTGTCCCTGAGCACTATTTTATAATGCAGCTTGTTCCCAGTGAGCAGCTCTCCCCTTCCCGTGCACCCCAGGCAGTGCAGCATCACTCACATGCTGCCACGTGTCCAGGATGAGAGGCCGATAGCGCAGGAAGAACTTCAGTGGGAAAGACTCAGGGTCAGGCCACGATGAGGGGTTTTGCCATGACACCTCCAGTCTTCGAGGGTTATTGGGCACGGGTTTGGCCACCACACTCTCCGGAGGGTCTGGCTTTACTGGAAGAGAAGAAAAGAGGGCGGTTGGCAAAGCTTTGATTGTGGCTTACTTCCTTTATACATCTTGGCAAAGCTGTCTGGGCTTTGCACCAAGAGGAGCAGCCAACATGCATCCTTTCCCCAAACTAATTAGATGCAAATCACCTTTTACTGTCCCGGTCAGTGGTATGGCTGTCCTGGCTCAAAATACCACCATTAAGGAGGTGACAGCACTGGAGACACATGGAAACAATTGGGCAGAGAGTATCCCTCCTACACAGGGTTACCTGGATCAGGATGGTGACTCCACCAAGCCAAAATCTTGCACTTCCCTTGCAACTGCTGATTTCTGTGAGTCTGACACACATTCAAGCCCACACTTACCTCACAATAATGTGGCAGAGTTTGGCCCTTGGGTTTAGGGCTGGGGTTTTGGGGATTCAAAGCATTGCCACATTGTATTTACTAAGGGGGAAGGACGGCCCTGGTCACCTTCCACCCCAGCTCTATCTCTCTCACTGCCCTGCTATGCTTTTGGATGGGGATATTTTCTTGCTACCTGACATGTATTTCAGGTGAATATTAATTGGCTGTGAGCTATGCAATGTGCTTTGATGTTGCAGCTATTTCCAGAGTGCCGGAAGCTCATCACAGACAGGCTGTGATGAATGTTGCTGCCTGTTGCAGAGCAGTCCTTGCTCCTTGCCAAGGGTTTGATCAAATCCTGACAGCTCAAACTCCCAATTGCAATAGCAAAACTAAAAAAATATTGTGCATACCCATGCTTATCCTTTAATCGTGGCCAGGAAGGAGCTGGACACACAGAGCTAGGCACACAGCTGTGCCAGGGGTGGATGAGGGCTCTCTGTGTACTCCAAAAATAGCAGTGTACATAAGTATTTATGCCCTGGAAGGCACATAATCCCCTTCCAAGTCCACACATAGGCAAGCAGATCCCTCCTGATCTGAAAATTTCTAGATTGAACAATGGTCCCCAGGCTCTGACGACCTTGAGCAGAAGCCTGTCAAGATGTCAGCATCAAACTCCCCTCCTAGGGGTTGAGGAGGGATGGTGGGGCTGTGGGGAGCCCCTTCTGCCTGGCAGAGCTCCTGCCCTGCAGTCTGAGATCCTCTCCATGCTGACTACAGGCTTCACCTGCTGTGGATGGGAAGTGATGTTCTCACAGGGGCTTTGCTTACCCTAAGAGAGGAAGGAGGTGGTGGTGAGCGAGCTGCTCCCTCACCACCTGAGCCTGCCTGCAGCCCTGCCCTCTGTGTGAAGAGCATCTTTCCCTCACTCAAATGGGATCAGGAGCTGATGCAAGTGGATCAGCCAGTCTGCTGCAAGTGGAGTCACATGTGAGCTGCTTGCTGCCACCCCTGCTCCAGAACGATGGTGGCATTGCAGCAAGTCTCCCTGCATTGCCACTGCTTGCTTCTCTCAGGAGAAACCAGCCTGTGATGCTTTGAGAACCCACTTTCTTGTCTGCAGATGAGGCACAGAGGGTGCTGAAAGGAAGCCTCAGCCCAGCTGCCTCGGTGGGACCTGTTTCCCCTGAGATATTGTCCACCAGTACCTCTCTGTCCCCAGCCTCCTCTTGCTCAGCACCCTGGCACACACCCTGCTGCAGTCCTTTATCACCATCATCTTCACCACATCCTGGCTTTCACCTCCTTCCCTCTGTCACACCGGGTGCGAGGAGGGCTGGGCAGCTTCTTCCTTCCCAAAGTCACTTCACTCAGAGGATGCTCCCAGAGGCTCTGGCAGTGGCTAGCCAGCTGGTGACCCTGGCCACAGCTACCTGGTGCCACCTCCCAGCTCCCACAGACTCCTCTCTGTGGCAGGATGGGGCACAATTTTCCATTTGCAGCTTTATCCTCGGCAGCAGGAACGCTTTGCTGGGGCTGTGCTGTGCTGAGCTACTCCAGATGGCTCTGCAATTCCTCTGCTCACTTTGAATCCCAGGGCTGGGGCTGGACATCAGCTTCCATCGACAGGGACTTGGAGTCCAAACGCATACGGAAAAGTATAAATCCAGCGTTGGCTCAGCAGGACGGGTTTGCAAAACAAAAGTCTGTTTGGCTGAACGAATGCAGATGACTGTGAACTGCAGCTCTGCAGTGAGGAAGTGGGAAGGAAAGTGCTGGGATAGGGATGGATGCAATGGATACTCCCCGGGGTAATGCAGGGGAGCTGGCCCTGTTTGTTCATATGCCAGCCTGAAGATATGATTAAATTCAGTTGAGCATGGCAAATGTACTTGGGCAGCAATGAGAAATACAACTGTGAACATTAAAGGAAGTCAGGAAAAAAAAGTGCCCTGATGCTGAGGTGGGAGTCACCTGCCCATTTGGCAGGGATGTGACCCCTAGCCCCTCTTCTGTGAGTTGGACACTATTGCTGGTGCACAGAGGAAGGCTGCCTGGATTTAAGTGCTTGTTTCTGGCTCCTATGAGCCTTCAAACAGCCCTGCAGGTTAACAGGAAAACCAAAAGTCCCTGGTACCTCCTCATGTGTCCCTCCATCCATAACATTCCTGCCCAGGCTAGAGAGCACAGCAGGGGCAACTCCTCCAAAACCACAAAGCCAAAACTGTTCCTGCCATGTCCTTCCAAGGCAGCAGGGACACAACAGCCAGGAGAGGGGACCATACATCTGGCAGCCAGTCCAGAGAGGACAAATCTGTATCTCTTAGGAAAGACCTCATCCTGCTGTGCTCATCACGGGAAGCACCTGGACTGGTCCCACAGGGGCCAGCTGAGGAGTGAGGGGAGACAAGTTGTGTCCAGCTTCCCAATTTCTATGTGACCTTGAAGGAGTCCTTTATACCCTGCAGACAGGGATGAGTGCTCCTCCTTCCCCAGCCTTTGTCTGCCTCCATTCAGCCTGCACATGGTGAGGCAGGGGCTGTCTGGCTGTACATCAGCAAGCATAATAGAGCCCTGTCCTCATTGAGGGCCTGCAGGCAGTAACGTAATAAAAGCAGTAATAGTAATAATAATAATGGATGATGGGCATTAGGCTGAGTACTGGTTAAGCGGCTATAAAACCAGATGTAATATTATCCTGCAGAGCTGAGGGAGCATCATCAGACATTCCTGGGAAGGGGACTTGGCCAGGAGGCTACTCACAGCTCTTCCTGCTTGGTTTTTGGCTGCTGTGTCTAAGCGAGGGCTTGAAGTGCAAGAAGAGCATCAGGGAGCAGCTTCTCCTTAAGGCGCTGCACGCTCACGCTTAACTGCGAGTCTTTAGCTATCCATCGCCCCTGGCTGCTGTCAGACATGTCTCAAAATGAATCTGGTGGTTCAGAAAGGCAGCTGAGACCCTGTGGCATGGAGCGGCCCGTTGCCCATCCTGTCTCTCCAACAAGCACTAAAATGGATCCCTTGCGGCCATTAAATATCCCCTGGCATTTTCCATGAGCAGAGGGATATTAAACTCCGTGTCTTAGCCAAATGTCAGTCTAGGTAATTTAATTCTGCCTCCCTAAGTAGTATGAATTGAACTGACCTTCTGCTTAGGCAACTGTATACCTGTGTTCAAAGACTCCAAATTTCATACAGACATGGGCATCATGCAGCCTCTCTGAGATGCTCTGCATCTTCATCACCCTAGAGCTGGAGTTGGAAGGATCAGATGACCTTCCCAAGGTCACACAAGGGATGGGCAGCACATTGAGGAAGGTATTCACACCTGCAAGGCCTTCCTCTTTTTAATCCTGTGCATCTCATATTTTTTCCCCAGAATCATATCAGGAGAAAGGTGCTGAGGCAGGAGGCTGGTGTTGCTGTGTGGTGCTGCTGTCCTGACTTTCCTGGGGGATGCAAAAAACAGCTCTTGGGCTGAAACACAAGTCAGGAAGGTGTGGTTGTATCCTAGAGTGCCAAAAATGTCTCCATGCTGTTCCAGCCATCATGGAAGAGGTGGCAGCTCCTTATACACCACCTCATTCCTCCCTGGCATCTTCCTCTGCCTCCAGGTCCTCTTCTCCACAGACCCTTTTCCACCTCCTCCTCCCTGGGGCTGGAGCCCTGATGTCTGTAGGGCTCTGCAGGACCTCCTCACACTCACCTTTATTAATATCAATGCTTCTGCAGAAGATGTAATTATCAAAACAATTTGCAGGAGCAAGATGAGGAGGAAGGCAGTCAGGATCTCCTACCAATAGGAGATGGGGGCCAGAGGGCTGGAAAAGCTTTTCCTGTCATCATTGAAAATGACAATGCAGAGTGACCCTTCGCAGCTGGCTGCTAATAACCAGCACGGCACGACGGCCAGCAAGGCACGGGCTCAGGACAGCAAAAGAAACCACCAGTCATTTTCCACTCAATTAGAGACCATCTTCAGAGCAGCTGGGGAAGGGATTTTCTGCTGCGGGCTCCAGGGATGGAAAAAGGAGTGAGGAAGCAAAACCAAAGGAGGTGACTCCGTCCCAGGGGGCTTTTTGTGCTTGCCCAGGCTGGGTGGGTGGTCTGACCCAGCAGAGGGTCTTCTCCCAGCTCAGATGGGGCTGGGAGGGAGAGCTGCCTGCCCTGCACTGCTCTCTGCTTGGCTCTGGGTTGCTCTGTCCCCAGCAGGGCATTAGATCGGGGCTATGTGGCTGCACTTTAACCTCCATGCAGAAGGTATGGTGTTTTTCTGTAGGCTAAGGGGAAAACACAAGGCAGACTATGACAACCACAGCCCAGGGATTTCAGGAGAAGCATCACACAGGTCCTGGCTGACACTGTCTCTTCATTTTAGCAGGATGTGTGCAGATGTTGCAATGCTCCCACTCAGCATTTTCTCAACAAGCAGAAGCAGCAGCTTTGCCCTGAGTCATAGGTTTTTCACCCTTCATCTAGCAAAGGGAAACCCAGAAAAATCTCCCAGATGAGAGCTCACTGGGCCAGCTGAGATCCCCAGAGAACCTACTGGATGCTAGATCCACACCTCCAGCACTGCCCACGCTGGGACAGTCCTGGATTGCAGCTGCAGAGAAGAGAGCTATGAGACACTGAGCTTCAGTGAGGACCACAGGCAACCTAGGGCAAAACTGCCTAGCAAAACACAAGTGCAGTGCACTTGTGTTAACACCAGGATGGCATGAGGACAAGTTCCACTCGGGGTGGGTGGCTGTTGCTCAGCAGCAGGAGATGCTGTAATGATCTGCTAAGCCAAAAACAGTGCCTGCTTCAGCACTCTGTCACCACCCTGTCTGTGCTGCTGATGCACGGCACCCATAGCAAATCCTGAGGAGGAGAATTCCACAGTCATACAGAATATGGAGATTTTAAGGCCACTGGATAGTGAAGTGGTTATGGAAGTGGGCTGGTGCATGACATGGCCATTCCTGTCGGCATCAGCCCATCACCCCTTCCCCAAGTGCCATCCTGGAGCCAGGTGATGCTGGGTGGTCTGACCTCTCAGTGCACTGCTGAGACATGTCCAGGCACCCTGCACCCTTCCAGGCACTCGTGCAGGAGGCAGCATTAGTACACCCGTGTTGGCCTGGGGCAGTGCTGGCCTCTGCTCACCCCTCCTCTGACCTGGGACGAGTTCAAACTGCTGGGCTGGATCCAGCTTTGTGCTGGTGTTGGGATGCCCGAGGCTTGCAGCTGGGTGTGCTTCCCCAGGAGAACTGCCCTTGTGTGCTGGATGGAGGACCAGATGTTTGGGAAGCTAGGCAGGGCATGGGTGGGATACAGATGTTACAACAGGGTGCCCTGAACTCCTGCAGGAGGGAATGCAAGGAACTTGGAAAATGTTGTTTAATTGCTATCCTGGGCCATGCAGGCTGGAGGTTACCTTCATTTTTAAGGAGTGTATCTTCCCCAAACACAAAAATTTCCATTTAAAGGCACCCAAGTGACTGAAATTCCACTAGTTCCCTGCTAAGCTCCCTGCCTTGTTAGCAGCATTCCTGATGCACTGATGAACACAAGCAGCAGGTATGGACCATGGCTGCAGACACATAGCAGGACAGTCCCCACTCCAAAGTTATTTCCCTGCTCTGTTCAGAGCTAGTGCCTTGTTTGATATTTTCCAGGATTTGGGGTACAAAGGGAAAATCTGGTATAGCAGTGGAGCTCCTCCTCTTACACTCCAGCACTTCCAGCTTCTCCATGCTGTGAAGTGTAGCCCATTGAAGGCAAAGACCAACCACTAGCTGCACTTTAATGATTCACTTATTTGTTTTCCAGGTTCAGTAATTGCCACATGCAACCAGAAAACTGTTTTTCAGTGTATTCCTGAACTCCATTCTCTCCTATTTTTTTCTGTTGTTTGAGGATGTCATAGCGCCAGCTGTAATCCGGTTTTGGATTGTGGCAAAAGCTCCCTGCTTTGCTGTGTTTGGCACTGGATTGCTCAGTTCATGCCCACCCTTCACAGTCAGGGGAGTATCTCTGCCATGGACATGTGTGGCACAGCCTGACACATGGACACCCCAGTCCACAGGGGCTGCTGCTCCCTGTCCCACACTGCACAGCACCTGCTGTCCTGATGGGGCAGTGAACAGGTGCAAAAAAAAGAACAGGGATTTTTGGAGAATATTAGGTATGGGGGAACTTGACTATTGGAAAGTTTTATTTTGAATAAGGATGGAGAGAAGAGAAAGGGACATTTTAATTTCTCTTCCAATCCTAATTCCCATAACTCTGCTTCCAGTACAAACACCAAACCTCTCCTTTAGGGGTACTCCGAGGGGTAAGAATAGCAATATCATTTGGACCTCACAATTTTCACAGCTCTCTGCCCTAATACATGGCAGCTTTTTCCCCTGCATCCCAAACAGGGAAGAACATGGCAACCATGGGTGATCTGGACCACTGGGGTGGGACCATGCATGACACCAGGCCACTGATGTGACCAGCATGGAGGCTGCCTGTGCCAGCAGGACTCTGAGATTGGGAGGGGCACAGGGAGGATGCCAGAGTGGCTCAGACCCCACCTCCACTCAGACGGCCAGTCCCTTCCCTGCCCATTTCCCGATGGATGACACTGCAGAGCAAGCCAACCCCAACACCGCCCTGGAGCTGCTGCTGTGGAAGTTACCTATGGCGAACTCGTCAAAGGTGAGAGTGGTGAAGTTTTTGCCCAGAGCATTCGTGACTGTCAGAGTCACCTTGTACTTCACTGTGGAGAAGAGCTGGAGGTATCTGATGTGACACCTGTTTTTGGGAATGGCGTCCTTCTCACAGACCATGTCTTTCGTGCCGTGTCTGGAAAGCAGAAGTGAGAAGAGCTGTTACCTGTTGATGCACCCAAGCTGCTGGAGGAAGGAGCCAGATTTTGCAACTCTGCATCCCCACTAAGACAACAGTCCCCCTGCACCAGCCCTTTTTGCAGCCAAAGGGTTGCTTTCCTCCTGCAAGGGAGTTATGTGGGCTCCTGTGTATGAGGTTTTCTCCCATGCCTACACAGAGGCTTCAGTGAACATCCTCATGCTGGCCCCAAGGAAGGAACAGGACCCTGCTGTGGTTGGGTTTGGGTCTGGCCCTCCCACAAGAGGAACAAGGTCTCCCTTCTGATGGTGACATGAACCTCAGATGATAATACATGGTGTCAGCCTGTACAAGGGCTGTGCCAGAACTCGGGCTCAGGGTAGGGAATGATGATATGCCATGGCCAGTTCTAGGTGAGAGACACTACTGCTGCCCATCAACAACCAGCTTACACCAGAAAAGGGCATGGATGTGCCAAATGTGCCAAAAAACAGTGGGCATAACATGCACTAGATACAACTGGTGCAGAGAGGATGGTGTTGGGAAACATGGTAAGGGGACCTGGGAGATGGGGACTTTCCTGGTCCCTTCTAGGGAAATTGAAACTTTCTTGGCATGAAGTCCTGCTCCCAAACATCCAGTTTGTACATCCCCAGAAAATCCAGAAAATCTTTCCCCGTGCCCATTTTTGGGACACTGATACCAGTGCTCAGTACAGGTCAGACCCACTGCCCCAAGACTTCATGGCACCACCTGGGACCTGCTCCAGGCTGCTGGGACTGAAATTGACCCCGTTGCACCCTTTGTTCCCAGACACTTACATGACAGAGATGTTGAAGGTGTTGGGGATGTAGGTAGGAGTGGGCAGGTGCCAGCTGCAGTAGAAACCCTTCGGGTAGTTGTTGGACCGGCACATCAGCACTGGCTCCTTCGGGGGGGCTGCCAGGGAAAGAGAAAGGGTAATTACCTGCTGAGGCGAGGTCATCACCAAGTTCTGAGCAAAGGGATAACCTTCCACTCCCAGCTGCTGCCAGATTGAGAGGGGAGAGTTTGCAAGGGGGGCCTGGCCTGGCCTGGCAGCATCTGGGGGCCTTTATCTCATATCTTCTGCTGAGGTCCTCTATGACACTTTGCTTTGGGCTGGGCTGTGCAAAGCTCACCTTCTCCTTGGGCAGCTTGCTGCTTTTAATGAGGAATAGAGTGACAGAGATGGTTTGCAGGTACCAGGGGAAATTGTCTTCAAGGCTGTGACAGAGATGTTGCTGATGAGGAGGAGGTGCTGCTCTCTTGACCCCATTAATCTACACTGCTCACAGCTTTCTCTGTCACATCCCTGGGGAGTGATAAACTTGTTGAGGGATGATCCTCCAACTGATCAGAGGTTGCCAAGGGGAGGAAGAAGGACCACAGGCAAGATGAGGAGGAACAATGTGAAACCAGCAGAGAAAAGTCAGCTCTGACGGAGGACTAGCAGCGTGAAACACTTTTGGCATGGGGAAGAGATCCCTGACTCTGCTGCACTGCCTCCAAAGAGACACAGAGGCAACAGGAGACAGGATGAGAGCACCCAGTGGGAGAGCCTTCCTCTGGCCTCGTCAGCTGATCCTAGAGGTTAGAGGCAGAGGAGGATTTTAAACCCAGTGAAGTGTTCACACTGTACTTGGCTTCCTGGACACTCTGCTTTTTTCAAGAGCACAGCAAGAGCTGCAGAAATACTCTGCAAAATGCTGAGGGACAGTGCATGCAAAGAATGAGAAGTGATACCTTTTGCCTGATAAATTTCGCCCTTGATGGTAAAAATCTCACCTGATCTGAGACCGAAGTCAACTCTTCTTGGTACCCAGCATTTGCATTGGTTGTTAAGAGCAGCACCCTGCCATAATGCCTTGCCACACAATACACTCCCTGGGCTGGGTGTGCATCAGGATTCCCCCTTGGAAAGGCTGTCTGATCCTGTGATACTCCCTCTTTCCCTTCCTTTGTTTGCCCTCATCCCCATCCATCCACTGGGAATATCCCAGGACATGCTCTCCTCTCCAAGCAAATGGTTTTAAACAAAGCAAGCAGACCTGGCAGCCTCAGTGCCTCTTCAGCTCCGCAGCCCGGGTGTCACAGGCATGGCACATTGGTGGCACAGCTTTCTCGGGGGATGGAATGAGCTCCAGCTGCCACTGGAGGCTACAGAGCCTGCAGAGCCTACTACGGTCCAGAGAGGGGAAACTGAGGCACAGGGTTTGCGCAGCCCCGGCTCCCCTGGGGCAGGGCTTAGAGGGCGCAGGCAGCCGATGAAGGAGCCGAGTGCAGCAGAGTCAGGGAGCAAGGAGGAGAGGGAGAGGGAGCGGAGGGGCCGGCGGGAGGGAGGTGTGCCGCTCCGCTCCGCTCCGAGTGTTCCTCCTAATGGCAATTTCAGCCTTCAGCCGGCAGACGAAGGCCAGAGCCTGGCTAATGACCCTCCCGCTTAAATTATTCAAGCAGACCCTCCACATCTAAATAGAATGGCTAATCACAAAGCCAGAGACAAGGGCCTGATCCCTGCTACAGCCCCATCCTCTTCCTCCTCCCCGCAGGCTCCTTAACCCCTTCCCTGCCGCCCCTGGGCGTTGCAAAGGCAGCGCTGCTCCTTGCAGGGTGCGATGCGGGGGGTCGGGAGGTGTCCAGGAGGGGCTGAAGGGGTGCAGGGGGGTTGGGGACAGCCTCTGGGTGCCGGTGACCGCGTGGTGGCACTGTGGGCTAACAGCACCTGCCCGGCACCCGCCGAACCGGGATGGGGCTGCTCAGGGATGCTGGGGACACCGCGGATGCCACCGAAGGCGACTCGCCCACTTGCTGCTTGCGCTCAGCTGTCCCGCTCCTAACCCGGAGTGGCCAGGAAGCCGAGCAGAAGCAGGAGGGGCTTTTTTCGAGCATTCCTGGAGTCCTGCAGGGCCCAGCGCGACCAACACGGCCCGAGAAGCTGCACGGCTATGCGCCGCTATTAGTCCATCTGAGGATAATTTATCTCCATTGTCTCCAGTACCACGCCGGATCTGGCTCTTTGTGATCTGTGCTAATTCCTCCGCTGAGGAGGAGGAGGAGGGAGGGCTGCCCGTTCTGTACCCCGCTTCCATCCCCACTCTGCAGCAGCCTTTGAAGATGCCCCATTTCCACAGCACTGAATGCCGTGAAAATCCTGCCCTCTGCTTCAAGGCTGGTCCCCAGCAGCAGCCTCAGCCTTTTGTTTCAGCATGCTCCACCTCTTACCCTCCGGTGGCTTTTAGCAAGCCAGAAGTGGAAGGAGAGATTGGGGAAGGGAGACAGAGTGATCCTCGCATCTCTGCCTCCTGATGCAGAGTTCAAGGGCAGATGCAGCCGAAGGGAAGCTGCTGCATGAAACCTGTCTCAGCCTGGGCTTTGCCCTCTCTTTCTGGGCAGACACAAGCTGTCTCAAAGAGACAACCTCCATCTCTCCAGAGAGCCATCAGTCCCAGAGCCACGGTGTCCTGGGAGGGAGTTGTCAGGCAGCTACCCCACGTCACCCCTTGTCAGGCAGAAAGTTCATGGCAGAGTCTGAGGCCAGGGCAATGACCACCACACCACACGGGTCACCACGGCCACCACTGCCAGGCACCACAGAGGACAGGGCTGCAAGCCCCTTCTCAGCTGCCTTGCTGCATCAGGAGGGCTCCTTTTGCTCACCCAAAGGTGTCTTCTCCAAGCTGGTGGCAGGCTCCTCATCTCCCTATGGGAGATGCAACCTTGTTCCTCTCCCCTCCTCTCCCAGGAAAGGCGCTCCCTGGCACAGCTCATGCCTGCCCATCAAAGGCTCTTAAGGACAGCAAATAAAATTGCAGGCTCCAATCGATCCAGCGCTCTGTAATGCTGTCTTTGGAGGTGGGCCAGCCCATCAGGCCGACAGAGAAAGCAAGAAAGGCAGTGGAGGAAAACAAAGCCATCAAGGGAGCAGCATTAAAGCCTTTTTCTGCCCTGGGGTTTTGGGCCATGCTTCTGGGTGTGGGGTGTCCTGCTCCAACCTTTTCCATCCTCCCTCAGATATGTCCAGCTCTCAGCACCTGCCCCACACCAGAAACAGCCTGAACAACATGTTGAGTTACTTGGGCACTCCTCCCTGGGCTCCTGCACACAGCCTCCCTAATTCTGGCAAATATTTACATCCCTGTTGGTTCATGGAGCTGCTGAACTCTGTAAAAGCAGAGCTCTTTTCCTTTTGCCACAAACAGCGCCTGCCCTCTCTAATCTGTCTATTAACCTCTTGCATGGCAGGGAGCCACTTCTCCCATGTGCTCTGCTGATGTCCTCTCTGAAAGCCCAGCATGTTTAATGCCTGGCTGTGGCAGCTTCCCAGAGGCTTGGGTTGCAACCAGCCTCACTGCAAAAGCTCTGGGTGAGGTGAAGAAAGGCTCAGAGCTGAGCACATCCCATCTGGGCACATGGCTCACAAACTGTGAGATGCTCCAGCAAAATCTGGGTCTGCCACAGCAGTGAAAGCTGGTGCCAGGGTAATCTTCTCTGCAGATCCCTGAAAAGACCAGTGGCAGGGGCAGAGTTGGCTTTCTCACCACACAGTGCCCCATGTTTTGCATCCATTTAACTCTGTCTCTCCATCTTTTTGGATGTAGCTGCCACTTGACCAGCTTCAGCACTTCTGCTCAGCTGGGAACAGCACCACGGGCAGTCCTTGAGGATGAAACAGCACTGGATACACCAATACAGAAACAGATTGTTGTCTCCCTCCTCATCTCTAAAGCCCAGTTGTCCTTGTACCCTCAGTCCCACTGTACAGGGGAAAAGTGTGACCAATCCATTTTAGAAACAACTAAAAATGATCTACAAGAGCTTTTCCTAGCTCTGCTAGGTCATGAGATAATGGACATTAAAATCCTGACACTTTTATATATAGAAAAGTTATTTTAGGTCACTTTTAGAGGTTTCTGAAATGGATCAGTTATAATTTTCCTCTCCTGCTGAGGGCTGAATGTACTAAAGATGCCTTGCTCCACAGGTGGAGGGATACAAAAAATAGCGCCAATAAAAGTTTTAAGAGGCCTCTCAAACACTTCTGTAGGAGGTATTTTTTCTGGTGCACTGGGGGCACATTCAGGCGCTGGGCTGATGGGGGATAATGAGCCCACAGTGTGCTTTTGGGGTCACCTGCATAACTCATCATCTCGGTCTTGGGCCAGCAAAGACTCCAGGGTCCATGACAGCAGCATGTGCTTGAGCTAGAGGTACAGCTGTGACACAGCCTGCCTGCACATGGGCAGGAACCCTGTGCTGCCCCACCCGGGGGGACAACCCCACAACCAATGCTGTTCTGCTGCCAAACTCCTGCTGCTTGCATCAGGTGCCCATGGTGGGACCAGACCATCACCCAACAACTTTTTTTCACACCACGGGTGGTGGATATGTACCAATACAGAAAAAAAAGCCACCCAACTGACCAAAAGCAAAGCTGCAGAGGCTTGGACAGCACACAATAGGAATCCACCTGGGCATGAGATGCCAGCACTGAGCACGTGGGCACAAGAGCAGCAGACCTTGCTAGTCCACACACGCATCTACACAGATGCTTTTGTTATGCACATGCTGGCTGCCAGCACGATGTATTATTTATCTAAAGCCGCTTTTCTAAAAGCCTGTTTGTGTACAGGAGGCTGGTAGGAAACAACAAAGAAAACAATGATGAATAAATCATATTTCTAGTGCCAGGTGGATCAGGGGAGCATCTGTCTGCCATGGGCCAGCCAAGCTGGAATGCAGCATGGCTGTGGCTGGGGACAGTCCCTTCCACGGACCCAAATGTCTGGGTTGTGTTTTGTTGCTGGAGAAAG